>JAVJIX010000179.1:1390000-1902912 GCA_036785185.1 Paratrypauchen microcephalus
CCTCCTCTAAATTGTGGGCCAGTCTCTAAGTAAATAAAACAAAAAACAAAAAAACAACAGCATCGGCCCCTGGGACTGTCGGCCCACCGGGAAAATGCCTGGTATGCCCGATTACCAGTCCAGGCCTGATGATGACCAGACTCACATCTTCGTAAAGCATTGGAGTGTGTATTCCAAACAAATTACTGCTCCTACTTCTACCACTTGTAGTTCTATGAAGGTATCAGTGTTTTAAAAGTGGATGTGGAAGTTCTAGGTATTTTATTGCCACATGTCAGAAGATAAGTTGGTACAAAGAATAAGAGTTCATAAGAGGTTTTACAGAACCTCATTTGGTGTTAAAGTGTATGCATTTGGGTCAAAGCCAAAGTTTTTACCTTGAATTATGGATTTTATACCAACACTGCTCTGAATATATCCTAGTGCGATAAGAGCACCTCAGGGACGCTTTATCAGTTTAATGTTTCAAGTTTATGTCTGAGAGAAAGAGATGGCAAAACCAGACGTCAAGTGAAGGACACCAGATCCCATCAAAAGATCAAACTGACAACAATGATATAACATCGAGTATTTGTTATGAGTGAGACCGTGTGAGACAGTGTGAGATAACGAACTCTGAAACTTGCCTAAATTACCTTAGGAAATTAGTTTAGAGACTTTTAAATTATGCTCCCTCCATATCCAATATTAACCCAGTATTTTGATTATAATACAGTGATACCTCACCTTACGGAATTAATTAGTTCCAGAAGTGGTTTCGTAACATGATTTTTTCGTAAGTAGAGTATGTAAAAGGCCTGATTCGTTCCAAGGCCCCCAATACCCCCCTAAACCCTGTTGGAGAGTGTGTTTACGTTTCAGGGGATTCGGGTGGCTGCGAAGCCGAGCGCGCATTATTTGAATTTTTGAGATTTCGTGTTTCATAACTTGAATTTTCTTTCGTATTCAGAGATGAAAATTTTACGTAAAGGCGTTTCGTAACTTGGATTATTTGTTATTTGGGTCTTTCGTAAGGTGAGGTATGACTGTATTCTGAATTCACGTGATAAATACGACCCTGGTAAATATTGATGAAGAGATGGTTCCAATTTGAAATGCGTTCACATTTATTCACTTAACAAGTTTTTTTTACATGTTCTGTTTTACGTTCACGTGTTCTTAAAGGATCTATATGACACAAAGTTTACTCTTGTGAGATTTAAATCATGTTCTAATGTTGTGTCCTCCTCAAAAACAGACCTGGAGCTGTGTTTGGTTTCATTCACATCACATAATATCAGTCCAATGTGACTAACCAGATTAATCCACGTTTGTAGTATATTTTTATTGCTACAAACAAGTTACCAGTAAGTGCAGTAGTTTCTCAGAAAACAAGACAAGACCCAGCATTCATGATATGCAGCTCTTAAGGTAATGCAATTGGGCAGTTGTGGAAAGAGGTGTGTTAAAAAAAAAATAGCAGTGTGGCATTCAATAAGTAAGGTCATAATTTTTGTGAGAAAACGGGTGTGAATTAGGTGGGACCAATTTAAGGATGAAGCCAGCATTGTTGAACATGCAATTCTCTTTGAAAGCCTGAGGAAAATGGGTCGTTCAAGACATTGTTCAGAAGAATAGCGTACTTTGATTAAAAAGTTGATTGGAGAAAGGAAAACTTATAAAGAGATACAAAAAATTCTGATGAGAAATGAGAAATTATGATCTCTAGTGCCTTAAAGGAATATTAACATTTTTTACAATCTGAACCTTATTTCTGTAATAAAACAAGTTGTTTTACTCACCCATAGCACTTTGGTGTCATTTGGAGCAGTTTCGTAGATGTTGTAGTTTAGCGATATCCGTTAACGTGAGTGCTTGGGGCAGGCGATTGCAGTCACCAAATAACACAAACTTAATCACTTTTCAAATTACAGAAGCTCAATGTCTTAGTCTACACTTTCGCTTGAGTCAAAAGTGGCCTCATATCCGAGATTTAGCCATAGTGTTGAGTAGATGAGGACGCCAGAAGACAACCATCAAAATGGATTGAAGAATAATCAGAATGGCAAAGGCTCAGCCAATAATCAGCTCCTGGATGATCAAAGACAGTCTTAAGTTACCTGTAAGTACTGTGACAGTTAGAAGACGTCTGTGTGAAGCTAATCTGTTTACAAGAATCCCCCGCAAAGTCTCTCTGTTAATAAAGGCATGTGCAGAAGAGGATACAATTTACCAAAGAACACATAAACTGGCCTAAAGAGAAATGGAGGAACATTTTGTGGACTGATGAGAGTAAAATTTTCTTTTTCTTTTGCTACAGGTATATGTGATGTTTTAGTCATGGTGTTTATTGTCTTGTTTATCATATGTTTTATGTTCACTGTGGGCGTAGGGGGCGCTGCAATTTCAAATCCTGTGTGTGCAACCTGTACATATGGTTTTGACAATAAAGCTGACTTTGAACTTTGGATCATGATATGGGTGTGTTTCTCCTACTATGGTGTTGGGCCAATTTATCGCATACCAGGGTTCATGGATCGGTTTGCATATGTCAAAATCCTTGAAGAGGTCATGTTGCCTTATGCTGAAGAGGACATGCCCTTGAAATGGGCATTTCAACAAGACATTGACCCCAAAACACCAGTGAACAAGCAAAATCTTGGTTCCAAACCAACAAAATTAATGTTATGTTCACTGGTGTTTTGGGGTCAATGTCTTGTTGAAATGCCCATTTCAAGGGCATGTCCTCTTCAGCATAAGGCAACATGACCTCTTCAAGGATTTTGACATATGCAAACCGATCCATGGACCCTGGTATGCGATAAATTGGCCCAACACCATAGTAGGAGAAACACACCCATAACCCAAGCAAAATCTTGGTTCCAAACCAACAAAATTAATGTTATGGAGTGGCCAGCCCAATCCCCGGACCTTAATCCAATCGAGAACTTGTGGGGTGACATCAAAAATGCTGTTTATGAAGCAAAACCAAGAAATGTAAATGAATTGTGGAATGTTGTTAAAGAATTTTGGAGTGCGTGAAAAGTCCCTCAGTCGTCCAGGTAGAATCCATGATAAAAGGAGAAGTTCAATTTGTCAACTGGACAAAGTTTGTTTGGTTGAAAACGTTTCGCTGCTCATCCGAGAGTCTTCGTCAGCTCTGGCTGCTGACGAAGCCTCTCGGATGAGCGGTGAAACGTTTTCAACCAAACAAACTTTGTCCAGTTGACAAATTGAACTTCTTTTATCAATCTTGGAGTGGAATAACAGCTGAAAGGTGCCACAAGTTGGTTAACTCCATGCCGCACAGATGTGAAGCAGTTATAACAAATTCTAGTCACACAACTAAATATTAGTTTAGTGATTCACAGGATTGCTAAATCCTAGAAACAAAGAAGATTGTACAAAAACAGTTTAGATTTTGTAAATCAACGGCAGACACTGCTATTTTTTTGAACACACCCCTTTCAATTAATTGCCCAATTGCACAGCCTTAAGAGCTGCTTATCATGAATGCTGGGTCTTGTTTGTTTTCTCAGAATCTACTGCACTTACTGGTAACTTGTTTGCCATGTAGCAATAAAAATATACTAAAAACGTGGATTAATCTGGTTAGTCACATTGGACTGATATTATTTTGAACACCACTGTATTATTATTATTATGAGTCTGTCTACATCTCCAAAGATCAGAATGCTCTATTCCACCTTGTGATGTCATGAAGTTGTAGTTTTCATGTTACGTTTTACCTTTAGTTCAGTAGAGATTGGCAATTCCGGGTCACAGAGTGTTTTCCATTTGAGAAGAACTCAGCCTAAATATGCAGAGTTTGTGTGTTAAACATGTGTGAATAAAACAAAACACAAGTCCGGGTCTGTTTGTGATGAGGAAACGACATTATAACAGATATCAGAAAATGACATAATACAAGCTCATCTCACTCTAAACTTTCAGCCAATAGTTCAATCTGTTCCAATAATTTCAAAAAACATGTTTCACAGAAGATGGCTTATTTTACCCTCACATTAACCTTCAAATCTTTTCTCCTAAATCTGGTCCACAAAACTCACTTTATGATGTAACTGTGTTAAAAGTGTGTAAAGTTGATCATGATAATTATTTTAATCTTGCTTCAAAACACAAAATACTACATTCAGTTTTTGTTATGCTTTTGTGTTATTCATAATGACAATGAAGTCAGTTGAAGAGAGCAGACTTAGTGGCGGAAGAACCTCCTGTACCACTTCCTCCTTTTCCTCTCCAGCTCCTGCTCCAGTGGACAGCTCATGTTGCTCAGCAGAGGGCGCTGTTCTTCAGAGGTCTTCAGCTTCTGCTCCAGGTTACTACACCTCTTATCCTGAAGGGTGCGCTGTTCCTCTGACTTGTTCAGGTCCTGTTCGAGTGCCATACTCCGTGTTTCCTGAAGGGTGCGCTCTTCCAGAGTTTTCTGCAGCTCCTGCTCCAGAGCACTGCATGTCTCTTTCTGCAGGGTGCACTGTTCCCCTGACCTTTTCAGCGCCTGTTCGAGTGCCATACACTTTTCTTCCTGGACGATGCGCTCTTCCTGAGTTTTCCTGAGCTCCCGCTGAAGCGCAGTGCATGTCTTCTCCAGCAGGGTCTGCACTTCCAGAGCTCGCCTCAGACCCTCCTTCTCCTGCTGCACCTCCTGCTCCAGAGCACTGTTTCTATCGACCAGTAGGGTGCGCTCTGCTGCTGCTTCGATCAGCAGTTGCTTCTGTGCCCTGTGTCCGAATGTCCACCCCAGCCCCTAACCCTCAAACACTACATAGGCCTATACTCTTTAGTGGACTCTACAGCGCCCTCATTCACAGAGCGGCTCACTACTTCCTGGTCACATGACTCTGGTGTTTGGGTGAAAAAAGTCTGTTCAACTTCGATAAAAATGGCCATACCAGATTGTCAAAACCTGATAACATCAGATCTCAGAAACTCAGCAAGGCCGGGCCTGGTTAGTACTTGGATGGGAGACCGTTAGGAACTACAGGTGCCACTGGGGGCGCCAGTGGCAAAAACTGTTGTTGTGTCCTTAGGCAAGACACTTCACCTACATTGCCTAGTATGAAAGTGGAGTGTGTGTGAGTGTTGGTGGTGGTCAGAGGGACTGATGGTGCAGATTCTGGTGCAGCCTCGCTTCCGTCAGCCTGCCCCTGGGCGGCTGTGGCTACAATAGTAGCTTACCACCACCAAGTGTGGAGTGAATGAACAATGAACTGTAAAGCGCTTTGGGTGTCTTGAAAGGCGCTATATAAATGCAATGATTAATTTAAAAATATATATATATATATTAATTAAAATTTACAAATAGATTTCTGTACTTTAAAAACATGTTAATACATTATTTTCCAAGGTTGTCACTGGGCATAACAAATAAAATATGTAATAACTAAATGAAACAAACTACACTGGTTCACTTATTTAACAAAAGAAAACAGTGTGATGAAAAAAATAGTATCGAAACTAGATGCTTTTTGTGCAGGTTTTAATATTGAACAAAAATCACACAAATGGAACATACTCGAACCTTTTCTTAATAGTTTCAAAATGGATTTAATTATGTTTAATTAGGCTCAATAACGGAAATAGTGGAGTTTGAAATAGTATTTTAACAACTTCAGTTTGATATAACCTAACCAGTATACAAGTCTGATGTACTAGTATTAACCAGAGGGGGTAGAATAGCCAAAATCTGTACTCAAGTAAGAGTAATGTTGCTTCAAAACAATATTCAAGTAGAAATACAAAGTAATGATCAAGAAATTACTCAGGTAAGAGTACAGTTACTTCAATAAAAATATATATTTAGGTAGAAGTAAAATTATGTACTACTGACCTATAAGTCTGTATTTCCTGTGTTTTTAGTGTCTTCCTCTGGTTGTATTAGTATAAACCTGTAGATTTCTGGTGTTTTTGATCATGATAATAATTTTAATCTTGCATCAAAACACAAAATACTACATTCAGTTTTTGTTATGCTTTTGTTTTAGTCATAATGACAACAAAGTCGGCGGAAGAACCTCCTGTACCACTTCCTCCTTTTCCTCTCCAGCTCCTGCTCCAGTGGACAGCTCATGTTGCTCAACAGAGGGCGCTGTTCTTCAGAGGCCTTCAGCTCCTGCTCCAGGATGCTACACCTCTTATCCTGAAGGGTGCGCTGTTCCTCTGACCTCTTCAGGTCCTGTCCGAGTGCCATACATCGTGTTTCCTGAAGGGTGCGCTCTTCCAGAGTTTTCTGCAGCTCCTGCTCCAGAGCACTGCATGTCTCTTTCTGCAGGGTGCACTGTTCCCCTGACCTTTTCAGCGCCTGTTCGAGTGCCATACACTTTTCTTCCTGGACGATGCGCTCTTCCTGAGTTTTCCTGAGCTCCCTCTGAAGCGTAGCGCATGTCTTCTCCAGCAGGGTCTGCACTTCCAGAGCTCGCCTCAGACCCTCCTTCTCCTGCTGCACCTCCTGCTCCAGAGCACTGTTTCTATCGACCAGTAGGGTGCGCTCTGCCTCTGCTTTCATCAGCAGTTGCTTCTGTGCACAGCTGGTCTCCTCCAGCAGGGTGCACTCTTCAAGAGTGGATCTGAGCTGCTGTTTGAGTGTCTCATCGCTCTTCAAAATAGCGGCCTTCTCCTCCTCTAATTCAGCTCTGAGTCGCTTCTGTTGCTCCACCTCCTGCTCCAGTTCACTATTCTTTTGGAGCAGTAGGGTGCGCTGTGTCTCCGTTCTCCTCAGCACCTGTTCTTGTACACAGTGCTTTTCCTCCAACAGGGTGCACTCTTCCTTTATCCCTCTGAGCTGCTCTCTGAGCTGCTGCAGGTTTTGGTTGGACTTGCTCAGGGCTTTCTCCAACTTTTGGACCTGTTTCTTAGAGTCCTCCAGCTGCAGACAGAGGCCCTGTTTTTCATGCTCCCAGTCTTCAGATTTTTGGCGGGACTGCCCCTTAATTTCCTCAACCAAATCCTGAGCATCTGTGACCTGTTTAATCAGACCATCTTTTTCCTCTTTCACTGTTTCCAGAGCAGTTTGGAGATCTCTTATGACTGAGTCCTTTTGCTCCAGTTGTTTCTGGTGAGCTACAATAATCATCTTTACTTTCCTTAATAAATGTAACTTGTACTCCTCGTGCTGGTCGCAGTCTCTTTCTCTAAGCTTCTGGAGGTCTTCCACTTGTCTGAGCAGATGTTCCTCTCTGGTTTTGGTGTGAGCAGCTTCAGAGGCCGTTTGGAGATGTGACATGACCAAGGCCATGTCCTTCTTGTCGTCCTCCTTAGACCCCTGATGGTTTTGGGGCCCTAACTGCTCCCTCTGTAACTCCTCAGGAGTTAGAAAAGTGCAGGGCTCCTGTTGAGATGGTTCAGAGGTCTGGTCAGGATTGGTGGATGCTATTCCTAGCTCCTCCATCAGGTTGAATTCCTCAGTATAGAGGCGTTCGCTGTCTTCAGACGTGTAGTCGGTCCAGTCTTTGGACATGTTTGTGTCTCCAAGTTCAGTCGCTGTTGTTCGTTCGGATGCTGAGTTCAAATTAGTTTGTACAGGGTCTGTGCCACTCTACAGTTTTCAAATAAAAGTCTTGTGATGTCATAAAGAAACGGATCAAAGATCAATATCAAAGATCAAAGATCAATGTCAGCATTATGGAAATAGTGGATTACACATTGCACTTTTAACTTTGACGGGTGTTCTGCCATCAGGTGTTACCCTTGTGGGTATCACCTGATGGCCCCCAGATTACCAAACCCATAGTGCTACAACATTACATTGCATTACATTACACATTGCACTTTTAACTTGTAAATTGTTATTTTATTGTATATTTGTATATTGTATTTTTATTGTATATTTGTATATTGTATAGTTGTGTTGTCTCGCCTTCCCAGGACTACAGATGGAAATTAGCTATGAGCTACAATCTGGTACAAACATCTCTGCCGTTGTGCTTAATGTAATTGTACACTGTCCTAATAATCCAATAAATGAAATTAAATGAAATGAGTTTGAAATAGTCTGAAAAGTCTGATGTACTAGTATTAACCAGAGGGGGTAGAATAGCCAAAACCTGTTGCAACATTACTCTTACTTGAGTACACTCAAGTAAGAGTAATGTTGCTTCAAAACAATATTCAAGTAGAAATACAAAGTAATGGTCAAGAAATTACTCAGGTAAGAGTACAGTTACTTCAATAAAAATATATATTTAGGTAGAAGTAAAATTATGTTACTAGAAAAGTACTCTGAGTACTACTGACCTATAAATCTGTATTTCCTGTGTTGTTAGTGTGTTCCTCTGGTTGTATTAGTATGAAGCTGTATATTTCTGATGTTTTTAGTGTGTTCGACTGGGATTATTAGCATAAACCTGTAGATTTATTTTGTTGTTAATGTGCTCCTCTGGTTGCATTAGTATAAACCAGTATTTTCTTGTGTTTTTAGTGTGTTCCTCTGGTAGTATTGGTATAAACCAGTATATTTCTTGTGTTTTTAGTGTGTTCCTCTGGTAGTATTGGTATAAACCTCTATATTTCTTGTGTTTTTATTGTTGCTCTGGTAGTATTGGTATAAACCAGTATATTTCTTGTGTTTTTAGTGTGTTCCTCTGGTAGTATTGGTATAAACCTGTATATTTCTTATGTTTTTATTATATTCTTCTGGTAATATTGTTATAAACCAGTATATTTCTTGTGTTTTTAGCGTTGCTCTGGTAGTATTGTTATAAACCAGTATATTTCTTGTGTTTTAGTGTGTTCCTCTGGTAGTATTGGTATAAACCTGTATATTTCTTGTGTTTTTAGTGTTGCTCTGGTAGTATTGGTATAAACCAGTATTTTCTTGTGTTTTTAGTGTGTTCCTCTGGTAGTATTGGTATAAACCAGTATATTTCTTGTGTTTTTAGTCTGTTCCTCTGGTAGTATTGGTATAAACCTGTATATTTCTTGTGTTTTTAGTGTTGCTCTGGTAGTATTGGTATAAACCAGTATATTTCTTGTGTTTTTATTATATTCTTCTGGTAATATTGTTATAAACCTGTATATTTCTTGTGTTTTTAGTATATTCTGGTAGTATTTAGGGGTGTAGATTAGACACTTCATGCCGATTCGATACAATATCGATTTCTTAAGCCAACAATTTGATTATTTTCTATACTTGAGAATTCCCGATTCGATACAATTCGATACGATTCGATTCAATGGTGCATAGTTTTCACTTTATGTATTAATGATGTTTTGAATAAATAAAAATAACAAAAACTATCGATTAGTCGATTCTCTTGTGGACGCATCGATGCATTTGGATCGTCGGCTGTAGGATCGATGCATCGATACGAATCGATTATTATTTACACGACTAGTAGTATTGGTATAAACCTGTATATTTCTTATGTTTTTAGTGTGTTCCTCTGGTAATATTGTTATAAACCAGTATATTGTGTTTTTAGTATATTCTCCTGGTAGTATTGGTATAAACCTGTATATTTCTTGTGTTTTTAGTATATTCTTCTGGTAGTATTGGTATAAACCTGTATATCTCTTGTTTTTTTTTTGTGTGTTCCTCTGGTAATATTGTTATAAACCAGTATATTGTGTTTTTAGTATATTCTTCTGGTAGTATTGGTATAAACCTGTATATCTCTTGTGTTTTTAGTGTGTTGCTCTGGTAGTATTGTTATAAACCAGTATTTTTCTTGTATTTTTAGTATATTCGTCTGGTAGTATTGGTATAAACCTGTATATTTCTTGTGTTTTTAGTGTGTTCCTCTGGTAGTATTGGCATAAACCTGTATATTTCTTGTGTTTTTAGTATATTCTTCTGGTAATATTGGTATAAACCTGTATATTTCTTGTGTTTTTAGTGTGTTGCTCTGGTAGTATTGGTATAAACCTGTATATCTCTTGTTTTTTTTAGTGTGTTCCTCTGGTAATATTGTTATAAACCAGTATATTTCTTGTGTTTTTAGAATATTCTTCTGGTAATATTGGTATAAACCTGTATATTTCTTGTATTTTTAGTATATTCTTCTGGTAGTACTGGTTTAAACCAGTATATTTCTTGTGTTTTTAGTATATTCTTCTGGTAGTACTGGTATAAACCTGTATATTCCTTGTGGTTTTAGTGTGTTCCTCTGGTAGTATTGGTATAAACCTGTATATTTCTTGTGTTTTTAGTGTGTTCCTCTGGTTGGTTCGGGCCCCGCTGCAGTCGTTCCTGCCCTCAGTGTGTTCACAGCTCGGGCTCCTGTCACCACATCACTGGACTCTGTGACTGTCTGTCCGGCTTCTATGGACCTCTGTGTAACCAAGGTCAGTCCTGACAAAGACCTGCTCCAGGCTGGTGTCCTCCATCTCCCTCTCATCCACTCTCTTCTCTCTCCTCTTTCTACCACTCCTCCTCTGCCACCCTCCTTTCTCTCCTTTCTCATCCCTCTCTCAACACTGTCTTCCCCCTCTTTTCTCCCTCTCTCGCTCTCTTTTTCCTATGTCCTCTCTATTCTCCCCTCCCTTCTCCCCCTCTGTTATCCCTCTCTTCTCTCCATAAGCCCCTTTCTTTCTCTCTCTCTCTGTCTCTCTCTCTCTCTCCTTCTCCCATTCTACTCTCTCCTCTTTTTTACCACTACTCCCTAACTTCTCTCTCTCCAACCCTCTATCCCTCTCTTCTCTTCTCCCTCTAAGCCCCCTCTCTCTCCCTCTCTCTCCCTGTAGTTCCTCTCCCTATTCGCCTCTCTCGTCTTTCTACCACTCTCCCTCTCTCCCTCTCTACCCTGTTGTCATCCCTCTCTTCTCCCTCTAAGCCCCCCATCCTTCTCTTTTTCTTCTCCCTATTCTCCTCTTTCTACACCTCCCTCCCTCCCTCTCCCCTTTCTACCCCGTTGTCATCCCTCTCTTCTCCCTTTCCCTCCTCTCTCTCTGTCTCTCTCCTCTCCATTCTCTCTCTCTAACCCTCTATCCCTTTCTTTCTCCTCTAAGCCCCTCTCTCTCTCTTTCTTTCTCTCTTCTTCTCCCTATTCTCCTCTCTCCTCTTTCTACCACTCTTCCTCTCTCTCCCCTCACCTATCTCCTCTCTCTACCCCATTGTTATCCCTCTCTTCTCCCTTTCCCTCCTCTCTCTGTCACTCTCTCCTTCTCCTATTCTCATTTCTCTCCTCTTTTTTACCACTACTCTCTAACTTCTCTCTCTCTAACCCTCTATCTCTCTCTTTTCCCTATTCTCCTCTCTCCCCTTTCTACCACTCCTCCTCTCTCTCCCCCCTCATCTCTCTCCCTCTCTCCCTCCCCTCTCTACCCTGTTGTCATCCCTCTCTTCTCTTCCCCTCTAAGCCCCCTTCTTTTTCTCTTCTTCTTCCCCTTATTCACCTCTCTGCTCTTTCTACCACTCTTCCTCTCTCTCCCTCACTCACTCACTCCCCTCTCTACCCTGTTGTCATCCCTCTCTTCTCCCTTTCCCTCCTCTCTCTGTCACTGTCACTCTCTCCTTCTCCCCATTCTATTCTCTCCTCTTTTTACCACTACTCTAACTTCTCTCTGTATCCCTCTCTTCTCTTCTCCCTCCCTTTCCCTCCTTTCTCTCTGTTACTCTCTTCTTCTCCTATTCTCATCTCGCTCCTCCTCTCCCTCTCCCCCTCTCTCCCTCCTCCATCCTTTCTTTTTCTCATAATGGGCCCAGACAGAGCGTGTGGTGGTTTAGTAGAGACGGAGGTGGTGCAGTGGGTTGCCGGTTCAAATCCGCTTATTTATTTAACCTCCCAGTGCCCACGTCAGTCACGGCGCTGTGGCTCGGTCCATCTGGAAGGGCATCTGGAGCGCTGCCCGGTAATGGAGTGGTCTGTTTGCCAGCATCTGTACCGGCCTCAGTGTTGTGAGATCGATTCCTGGCTCCAAAGATTCACAGAATGCCCCCCCTGCTTTTCACCCCAGTTCATTTCTCTGTGTAAAGATCCGACATTACACTATTTTCTGACCTGTTCTAATGTTTCCTCTTCACAAACACACCCGGAGTTGTGTTTTGTTTCATTCACACTAGAGCTGGGCCAGGGGTCGGCAACCTTTACCACTCAAAGAGCCATTTGGACCCGTTTCACACAGTAAAGGAAACACTGGGAGCCACAAAACCCTTTTGAAATTTAAAATGAAATAACACTGCATATAACGGCTTTTTTTTGCCTTTGTGCCATAGAATTACATTTTGAAAATGAATGAACTAAAATAAAATACATTTTAATTAAATACAGGGGTCCCTCGCTATATCGTGGTTCACTTTTCGTGGCCTCGCTGGTCACTTTTTTATAGTGTATCAATGTGCCTTTCTGCGTCCTGATTGGCTAAGGGACTGTAGACTGTCATTCTCCTCCGTGTCTCCTGTACAGAATTCGTTCAGTTTACCAGATTTATATAAATGTTCGGTCGCAGTGTGACTCTGAAGTCACACTGTTTGCAAGTTTTCTCCCTGACAAAACCCGCCACAGCGAAGCGGTCATAAGAACTGTGAAATACACACGGAATACACTTTGGTTTCGTTCTATAATACTGTGCTTTTTTGTTGAAAATCCATGAACATTTGAGTGTTTAAACAAGAGAGAAATGTGAGAAAATGTTAATTCCAGTCTGAGAAAAGTGTAGAATGTGTGTGGTGAGGCGTTTACAGCCGTAAAACATGGAGAATAATTGTAAAATATAAAGCTGACGACTTCGTGAATTTCGCTTGTCGTGAGTTATTTTTAGAACGTAACCATGGTGATAAACGAGCGACCACTATACTGAGCCACATCAGAGGGATCAAAGAGCCACGGGTTGCCGACCCCTGAGCTGGGCGTTATGACCAAAAATTGATTTTCAAAATTATATCGGTGTCACAGTATTTGACAGTATTTTGTTTTCATGTACTAAGTGGTACCATGTCTTTGGCGAAGTGGACAGTAACAGTGTTTGCTTTTCTTGTCGTAGGCGGTCCCCTTAGCAAACGTGTCTTTGAGTGACGTCTGAGTGGCGTTTTGTGTCGCGGCACCAACTTGAACATTCCCTGCAGACGTGGAAGAGGATGCAGATCTTAGTTTCGTGCATTCTTCATATTCCAGGACATGTTTGTGACGGAGGTGGTGAAGCAGATCGCTCGTGTCGCCTCCTGCGACGACATTTACAGAATACGGTTGTTTGATCGGCATCAGATTTTTTTAAAGCCGAAGTTCTTCCACACGACTGACACGGCTCCGCTTTTCGGTATAAGCTCCTCTGTGTCTGTAACATTTTTTCCATCCATGTTGTTCGCCGCTCGACACACACTGAGCTTCCACCGCTCTCGCGCCACTGCAAAACAGTCCCCCTCTCAAGCAATGTCCCGCAGCGCCACGTTCCGCCGCTCTGTGTTCCCCACGTTTTGTACGCACACACTCACCGGGATTGGGATGTATGAAAAATCCATATCATTAAAAAAAAAAAAAAAAAAAAAAAAAAAACCCACAATATTCAGTATTCTAATATTGTTTAACGTTTAACACACAGACCCACGCTTCACTATTAATACATTTTTTTGAAAATCTATGAAAGTTTGAGTGTTTAAACAAGAGAGAAATGTGAGAAAATGTTCATTCCAGTCTGAGAAAAGTGTAGAATGTGTGTGGTGAGGCGTTTACAGCCTTAAAACATGTAGAATAATTGTAAAATATAAAGTTGTCCTACTTCGCGGATTTCACTTATTACGGGTTATTTCTGGAACCTAACCCCGCGATAAACGAGGGATTACTGTAAAGCAAACAATATACAGTATAAGTGCACATGTGTACAACATTTGTGATACATTTTACTCTTCAGATAGTTCCAAACTCTGATTAATTCAATTATTATGGATCCATATTTTATTGATTTGCTTGGGGAGATGTTGCAGTATATAAAATCTTTCTCTTTCTCACGAGATTAAAATGTGATTAATTAGATTAATTAATTACAAATCCTCTAAATAATTGTTTTAATCGCCTGACAGCACTACTTAGAAGTTCATATTTCAGTACATTAACCTCACAAAATGCCATGTGGTGTTTTTATTTTTAAAAACAAAAAACGTAAACACTGAATGTGTGATGGAAAATGAAGTGACCAGCCCTTGAAGTGGTCAAAGCACCATTGAAATCTCCTTCACGCAGCCCTCAGAAAACCTCCACCGGAGTAAACAGACTAAAAATACCACCGGCATAAACATGTGCTTTTGGTGCATTCAAGTGATCTTTTGAAAGTCCGGAAAAGCCGGAGATAAAAGCCGCACATGTCAGAAAATGGAGTTTCTCTCACTGAAATGCTTCTGTGGATTTGGCCTTTATAAAATACACGCTGCGGTCACCGTGAAGAGGAAACGGAACTCCGCAGGTGCTCAAACACACACAGACAGATGTGTTTGGCTAAAAAAGTTGGGACCTGAAACATTTAAAGTTTTACATTCAAAAAATTGTTCATTTTGTTTATTTTTTATTCTGTTGGAACCGTTATCTGTTCTACATTCTGATTTTACATTATTTTTAGCCACTATTATGAACTATTATAATGAATTAAAGCTGCACTGTGTCCGTCACCTGCTTGTTTCTATGGATACGTCATTGCTCTGCCTGCAATGTTCCGCAGTGTGACATTAAACAGCTTTTTAAAATATTTTATTTATTATTATTATTATTTATTATATTATATATATTATATTTTTTAGAGCAGTTAAAGGTGGGGCAGTTTTTTTATAGAGCACAGTTAAAGGTGGGGCAGTTTTTAAAGGTGGGGCAGTTTTTTATAGAGCACAGTTAAAAGTGGGGCAGTTTTTATAGGTGGGGGAGTTTTTTATAGAGCGCAGTTAAAGGTGGGGCAGTTTTTTATAGAGCGCAGTTAAAGGTGGGGCAGTTTTTAAAGGTGGGGCAGTTTTTTATAGAGCACAGTTAAAGGTGGGGCAGTTTTTTAAAGGTGGGGGAGTTTTTTATAGAGCGCAGTTAAAGGTGGGGCAGTTTTTTATAGAGCGCAGTTAAAGGTGGGGCAGTTTTTAAAGGTGGGGCAGTTTTTTATAGAGCACAGTTAAAGGTGGGGCAGTTTTTTAAAGGTGGGGGAGTTTTTTATAGAGCGCAGTTAAAGGTGGGGCAGTTTTTTATAGAGCACAGTTAAAGGTGGGGCAGTTTTTATAGAGCACAGTTAAAGGTGGGGCAGTTTTTAAAGGTGGGGCAGTTTTTTTATAGAGCACAGTTAAAGGTGGGGCAGTTTTTAAAGGTGGGGCAGTTTTTATAGAGCACAGTTAAAGGTGGGGCAGTTTTTTTTATAGAGCACAGTTAAAGGTGGGGCAGTTTTTATAGAGCACAGTTAAAGGTGGGGCAGTTTTTTATAGAGCACAGTTAAAGGTGGGGCAGTTTTTATAGGTGGGGCAGTTTTTTATAGAGCACAGTTAAAGGTGGGGCAGTTTTTATAGGTGGGGCAGTTTTTTATAGAGCGCAGTTAAAGGTGGGGCAGTTTTTTATAGAGCACAGTTAAAGGTGGGGCAGTTTTTATAGAGCACAGTTAAAGGTGGGGCAGTTTTTAAAGGTGGGGCAGTTTTTTTATAGAGCACAGTTAAAGGTGGGGCAGTTTTTAAAGGTGGGGCAGTTTTTATAGAGCACAGTTAAAGGTGGGGCAGTTTTTAAAGGTGGGGCAGTTTTTTTTATAGAGCGCAGTTAAAGGTGGGGCAGTTTTTAAAGGTGGGGCAGTTTTTATAGAGCACAGCTAAAGGTGGGCCAGTTTTTTATAGAGCGCAGCTAAAGGTGGGGCAGTTTTTTATAGAGCGCAGTTTTTTATAGAGCACAGCTAAAGGTGGGGCAGTTTTTTATAGAGTGCAGCTAAAGGTGGGGCAGTTTTTTATAGAGCGCAGTTTTTTATAGAGCACAGTTAAAGGTGGGGCAGTTTTTTTATAGAGCGCAGTTAAAGGTGGGGCAGTTTTTTTATAGAGCGCAGTTAAAGGTGGGGCAGTTTTTTTATAGAGCACAATTAAAGGTGGGGCAGTTTTTTATAGAGCACAATTAAAGGTGGGGCAGTTTTTTTATAGAGTGCAGTTAACCGGCTGGTTAGCTCAACTGGTAAGTCACTGACTTTCCCCCTGGGGGTTGTGGGTTCAAATCCCCCCCGGGCAATGAACTAACCAGTGTGGGTCCTTGGGCAAGACCCTTCACGGTACTGCCCCCCGGGCGCCGAAAAAGATGGCTGCTCACTGCTCCTGAAAAGGATGGGTCAAATGCAGAAGTCAAATTTCTCCCATGTGTCACTGTGTGTCATTGTGTGTGAGACCAATAAAGGCTTAATCTTAATCTTAATCTTAATCTTAAAGGTGGGGCAGTTTTTTATAGAGCACAATTAAAGGTGGGGCAGTTTTTTTATAGAGCGCAGTTAAAGGTGGGGCAGTTTTTAAAGGTGGGGCAGTTTTTTATAGAGCACAGTTAAAAGTGGGGCAGTTTTTAAAGGTGGGGCAGTTTTTTTATAGCGCGCAGTTAAAGGTGGGGCAGTTTTTAAAGGTGGAGCAGTTTTTATAGAGCACAGTTAAAGGTGGGGCAGTTTTCTATAGAGCGCAGCTAAAGGTGGGGCAGTTTTTTATAGAGCGCAACTAAAGGTGGGGCAGTTTTTTATAGAGCACAATTGAAGGTGGGGCAGTTTTTTTATAGAGCACAGCTATAGGTGGGGGCAGTTAAATCTGGACTGCATTAGAGATTGTGCTGTTCTCTGCAGCTCTGAGAGGGCCGTACAGTGTGATAAACCGAATGTCCCACACAGGCTCCTGTCCTCCCCTCTCTTCCCTCGCTCCTATCTCCCTTTTCATCACTCCTCTTCCTCTCTTCCTCCCTTTCAGTCTCTCTCTCTCCTTTCTCTCACTCCACGCCTTCTTGCCCCTCTCCTCTCCCTGAACTCTGACTTACCCAACTCTCCTTCTCTTCCTCTTATCTTTCTCACGCCTCTCCCCCCCCTCCTTTTCACTCCTTTCTCTCCTTCTCGTCTCTCTGCCCCTCTTCTTCTCCCCCTCTCTCTTCTCTCTCTCTCTCGCCGATATCTTTACACCCCTCTTTCTCCTCTCTTCCTCCTCTCTTTCAGTCTCTCTCACTCCACACCTACTTTGCCCCTCTCCTTTCTTTGAATTCTGATTTACTCTCCTTGTCTCCTTCTCTTCGTCTTATATCTCTCCCTCCTCCATTTCACTCCTTTCCTCTATCTCTACCTCTCCTCCTTCCCTCCCTCCCTCCTCCTCGTTCCTCTGTAATGTTCTTCTGTTAATGTTCTTGTGTTAATGGCGGTATTGACTGTACCTCTAACTCCTGCTGCACCTTCTCCACAGTGATGAGTCAGGACACGTCTTTATCCTTTTCCTTAAAGGGATAGTTTGGGTTTTTTGATGTGAATCTGTACGGCGTCCCCTTCAGCAGTGTCGTGCATTAACACTGACTTACCCCTGACAGTGTCCTCTGAGCTGAGTTCTGGTGCTGACGAAAGTAGGTCCGGTAAGTAAGTGGCGATGTTTACAAGTGAACAGGCTAATAATAACAATAGGTGCGCAGTGATACGACTCGAGGGAAGATGGCACCAAGCGATTTAGACTTCGGACTTTTTCGTGGGCAACTGTTTGGTGACGCAAATATATCACTTTTTGGACAAAGACCTACTTTCGTCAGCTCCAGAAACGGGGCAGAACTCGGCTCAGAGGACACTGTCGGGTAAGTCAGCGTTAATGCACGACACTGCTGAAGGGGACGCCATACAGATTCACATAAAAAAACCGAACAATCCCTTTAAAGATCCCATGACATGGTACTTCTTGATGCTTTTATATGGCGCCTTAATGGTTCCCTAATACTGTAAATGAATCCTTCTCCAAAATCAAGCCTCAGTGCATGAGAGAGCCTCATGAACACAGTCAGAGTCATAAATATGTCTCCTTAACACTTTATTCTGGGCGTTGTTGTTTGAATGCAAATGAGGACAGAGACAGGCCAGTGCAGCGGGTGGGGGTGTGGCCAAATACGCTGTTTCCTGGATTAGCGGTGCGATGTGCGCTGGCCCTACTTCTGTGTTTTAAGTGCGGAGGAAGATATGAGACGCTTTCCATTAAAAAAAAAACACATTTCCACAGGAAATAAAATTAAACCACTGCTGCTTTAGAGGTTCGGAGGCTCAGATAAAGGACATCCGAGGCTGGAAACACGCTCACGTGTCTCCAGACAAATAAAAAAACGCATCTCGCATTTCGTAGCTTGTTTGGGGTCCAAACTCTCTGGGCGTGATTTCCAGAGACGGTGGGTAGACATCCAGACGGGGGTGGAAATTCATTTGCATTTTCCCCCCCGAGTGTGACGTCAGAAAATTCCCTTGTTCAGAATCGCCCGTTTGGGCTGTCTTTTTTTTCAAACGCAGAAAAGGATTGCAAATGCTCAGTTTACACATTTCGCAACTTTTAGCCATGGGGGGGACCTAAACAGGGTAGGGGAGCTCACATTAACGTTCAAAAATCTCAGAAAGTGAAAATTTCATGCCATGGGACCTTTAAACACTTTAATATGGAAATAAGGCTGTTTTTTACATTTTGCATTTGCTCTGATTATTCAGCAGTTCTGGTTCTAATATAACAGATAAGACCGACTGTTACTGTTACTGTCCCATCGGCAGGTCAGAGTAATTCTAATGACTCAGGAACATTAAAGGAACCGTGTGTCGCCCATTTACTGTGTATAAATGGACATTGCTAATGTGCTAGCGCTGTGTTCCAAATAGAAATTGAGCGAGTAAGTGGTTCCTTCGAGCTCTGGGCTATAGAAATCTCTTTCTCTGTAACTGCTGTGGTGAGCTTTGTTATTTTGGTCTTAAAATGTTCATATTAACCCGCTCTACATGATGTTGTGTTTTTGTTTCACTAATTTGTCACTAAATTAAAATATGATTATTAATATTAAGACCAATCCAGTCCCTGCTTTCCACCGGAAATGGGTATTTACCTTCAACTGCCTCCTGATTGGCTGTTTGGTTTTCACGCTCGGATTTTTGTGATTCCCAGTTGCAGATTAGCTGCTGTAACTGCTAGTCTCGATGAGCCTCATTTGGTTGCAGCTGAACGCTATGGGTGACGTCACACTTTTGTTATACAGTCGATGGTGAAGCCTGTGCCCTTACAGTTATACTTTTTTTTTTTTTAAATAAGACTAAGAATAAGGACTAAACCAGGACTAAACCAGGAATAAAACAGGACTAAACCAGGAATAAAACAGGAATAAAACAGGACTAAACCAAGACTAAACCAAGACTAAACCAAGACTAAACCAGGACTAAACCAGGAATAAACCAGGGCTAAACCAAGACTAAACCAAGACTAAACCAGGACTAAACCAGGACTAAACCAGGACTAAACCAGGACTAAACCAGGACTAAACCAGGACTAACCAAGACTAAATCAAGACCTGGTTTCGTCCTTAGTCCAGGAATAAAACAGGACTAAACCAGGACTAAAACAGGAATAAAACAGGACTAAACCAATACTAAACCAGGACTAAACCAGGACTAAACCAAGACTGAACCAAGACTAAACCAGGACTAAACCAGGACTAAACAAGACTAAATCAAGACTAAACCAGGACTAATCCAGGACTAAACTAAGACTAAACCAGGACTAAACCAAGACTAAACCAAGACTAAACCAAGACTAAACCAGGACTAAACCAGGACTAAACCAGGACTAAACCAGGACTAAAACAGGACTAAACCAGAACTAAACCAGTAACAGTAACTACTAATTCTGACCTGCCCTGAAGAACACCACAGTGATAAGATAAGATAAGATATGCCTTTATTAGTCCCACAGTGGGGAAATTCCAGTGTTGCAACGCACAGATCAAGAACAGCAGGAAAAAGTAACATGCAACAGGACAATATAATAAATAAATAAATAATGGCCTAGGATAATTTAAACCTAGACCTAAAAATAGACTCTGGATTATAGTTGAATATTGTAGTGCAGATGAAGTTGAATGACATGTTAACAGTGTTCGTTGTACAGTCTGACAGCAGCAGGAAGGAAAGACCTGCGAAACCTCTCCTTCACACAGCGAGGGTGAATCAGTCTGTCACTGAAGCAGCTCTCCAAAGCCGACAGAGCGTCCTGCAGGGGGTGAGACTCATGGTCCAGCATAGAGGTGACCTTAGCCAGGACCCTCTTGTCCCCCACCTTCTGCACTGAGTCCAGAGGACAGCCCAGGACTGAGCTGGACTTCTTGATGACCTTGTCCAGCCTCTTCTTCTCCCTCTCTGTGATGCTGCTACTCCAGCAGACCACACCGTACAGGATGGCTGATGCCACCACAGAGTCATAGAAGGTCTTCAGGAGTGGCCCTCTCACTCCAAAAGACCGTAGTCTCCTCAGGAGATAGAGCCGACTCTGGCCCTTCCTGCACAGTGCGTCTGTGTTATGAGTCCAGTCCAGTTTGTTGTTCAGATGAACACCCAGGTACTTGTATGAGTCCACTCTCTCAATGTCCCTTCCCTGGATGTTCACTGAGGGGGCAGTAGAGTGGCGTCTGCGGAAGTCCACCACCATCTCCTTGGTCTTTCCTGCATTGATGATGAGGTGGTTCCGCTGACTCCAGTCCACGAAGTCCTGTATTAGTCCCCTGTACTCCCCATCATCGTCATCCTTGATGAGACCAATGATGGCAGAGTCATCAGAGAACTTCTGCAGGACACAGCTGTCCGTGTTGTGTCTGAAGTCTGCAGTGTAGAGGGTGAAAAGAAAGGGCGCAAGGACAGTGCCCTGGGGCGCCCCCACACTGCAGGTCAGGAGGTCAGACACACAGTTCTTGGCTCTCACAAACTGGGGCCGGTTTGTGAGGTAGTCCAGGATCCAGTCTGCCAGGTCACAGTCCACACCGGCGGTCTCCAGTTTGTCCCTGAGGAGCAGTGGCTGGATGGTGTTGAAAGCACTGGAGAAGTCAAAGAAGAGAATCCTCACAGTGCTGCCGGGGTTCTCCAGGTGAGACAGTGAGCGATGCAGCAGGTAGATGACGGCATCCTCCACTCCGATGCCAGGCTGGTACGCAAACTGCAGCGGGTCCATCGCTGAGCTCACGGTGGAGCGGAGGTGGCCAAGGACCAGTCTCTCCAGTGTCTTCATCAGGTGGGATGTTAGAGCCACCGGCCTGAAGCTGCTGAGGTCTTTAGCGTGCGGTGTCTTAGGCACTGGTACCACGCAGGAGGTCTTCCAGAGTTGTGGCACCACCCTCAGCTTAAGGCTCATGTTGAAGACATGCTCCACAACTCCGCACAGCTCGTCTGCACAGGACTTAAGGAGCCTGGAGTTGATGCCGTCTGGTCCTGCTGCCTTCCTCGGTCTAATCTTCTTGAGCTCCTGTCTCACCTGGGCTGCAGAGAATGACAGTGGCCGGCTGGGGGGATGGGTGAGTCCATGTGTGGTGGAGGGCTGTGGAGCAGAGGTAAAGGTGTGAAGAGGAGCAGGAGTTCCCCATTGTGCAGCTGGGGAGGTGGGAGCTGGCAGGTGGGTGGGGGAGGAGGGGTGCCGGGTGATTGATCAAATCTCCTGAAGTGAGCATTGAGATCATTCACCCACTGCAGGTCCCCCTCCGTCTGGGCAGGAGGTGCTTTGAAGCCTGAGATGGTCTTGAGACTTCTCCACACCCCCTGGATGTTCCTCTCCTGTAGCTGTCGCTCCATCTTCCTCTTATGGCTGGCCTGGCTCATCCTGATTTCTCTCCTCAGCCTCTTCTGTGCAGCCTTCAGCTCCTCCTTGGTCCCTGACCTAAAAGCTCTCTTCTTCTCCTTCAGCAGAGCCTTTATGTCAGGGTTAATCCATGGTTTATTGTTTGAAAAACACCGCACCGTTTGGGAGGGAACGATGTTTTCAAAACAAAAATTTATGTAGTCCGTGATGCATTCTGTCACTGCATTAATGTCCTCTCCATGGGGGTCACAGAGCTCTGTCCACACTGTGGTGTCAAAGCAGTCTCTCAGAGCCTCCTCACTCTCAGCAGTCCACTTCTTCACCACACGGGGCACCACAGGCTGTCTGTGCACAATGGGCTGATACACAGGCCGCAGATGGACAATATTGTGGTCAGCTCTACCCAGGGGAGGCAGTGGGGATGAAGAATAAGCCTCCTTGACGTTGGCAAAAAATAAATCCAATATTTTATTGTCTCTTGTGGGGCAGGTGACATACTGGGTGTATGTAGGCAGAACAGTTGCAGGAGATGCATGGTTGAAGTCTCCAGAAATCAGGAAGAGAGCCTGTGGATGCTTAGTTTGGAGTGTGCTCGTACAGGAGTGCAGTGTGTCACGTGCTGTCTCAGCATTAGCAGAGGGAGGAACATACACAGCGATCAGAATCACATGTGAGAACTCTCGAGGCAGATAGCAGGGCCGTAAGCTAATGGCAAGCAACTCCACGTCCTTGTTACACAGCTGCTCCTTAACTGTACAGTGTCCAGGTTTGCACCACTTCTTATTTACAAACACAGCCAGGCCACCTCCTTTTTTCTTCCCACTGTCTGCTGTCCTGTCCGCCCGCAGCAGGTGAAAGTTGTCCATGGCAACAGCTGAGTCCGGGATTTGCGGGGTTAACCAGGACTCCGTGAAAACCATGACGCTACAGTCTCTGTATTCCCGCTGATACCGTGCAAGCGCCGCTAATTCGTCCGTCTTGTTCGAAATAGACCGCACGTTTCCCACGATGACAGAGGGAAGCACAGGTCTGCAGCGTCCTTTCCTTTCCCGGAGTTTGCGTCCAGCACGTCGGCCTCTGCGCGTCCTCCTTAGCAGCTCCTCCGGGATCTCATGTCTGTCACGGGGGAGCACAACTGCGCCACGCAGCGCTAACAGCTGATCCCTCGTGTAAACAACGGGGGCACGTGTCCTCACGCACATAGCAACGCACATAGCAACGGTGAAAAAGTTAAATTCCAGAGAAAATAGAGGTTGAAATGGAGCAGAAACATCGCATTTCTGAAGCACTTAGCCTTATACACATAATCTTCAAAGTGTGCAAACGAACAAGCAGGTAAGAGCAGAAAAAAAGTTGGAAAATAAGGGAGCGCGTTGCAACCAGCTCCGGCTCTCGCCGCGCCAGATCAATTTTTATGGTGATGATCTGCACGGGGAGGGCTGAGCTTAATGTCATGCAGATGAGTCCAGAAGGTCTGGACTTCAGGGAGAACTTCACGAGGTGTTTTCAGAGTTTTCTAAAATCCAGTGTGCTGCTTTCAAATGGCCACAAATTCTTCAAATGTTCTCAAATTTCCATGTGCAAGTCATTGTTGGAAAGTTTACAGTTAGGGCTGCAACGATTAGTCGACAACGTCGACGACGTCAACAATAAAATTTTGTTGACATGAAATTTCATTGTCGACTAGTCACATTATTTAAGTATCATTTTAATTTGGAACTTAATACTCACCTGTATCAAGAATCCGCAGGGCCGACAGCAAACAGTTCAATGTCTTTGTTACACATCTGCTCCTTCACTGTACAGTGTCCAGGTTTACACCATTTCTCGTTCAGAAACAGCGCTAGTCCACCTCCCTTCTTCTCCCCGCTCTTCTCCACCCTGTCTGCAGTTGAAAGTTGTCCACAGTGACGGTAGAGTCCGGTATTTGCATTGTTAGCCATGTCTCCATAAAAACAATGACGCTAGCGTCCCTGTACTCCCTCTGAAATGTAACGAGCGCCGCAAGCTCGTCGGTCTTGTTGGCGAGGGAGCGCACATTCCCCGTTACGACGGAGGGGAGGACCGGCCTGCAGCGTCTCTTCTTTTCCCGGAGTTTACGTCCCGCGCAGCGTCCACCGCGTGTGTCGTCCGCAGGAACTCGTCAGGGATAACATGCCTGTCTCGGGGGAACACAACAGCGCTGCGCAGCGCCATCAGCTGATCCTTTGTGTAAACGAGCAGAGGACGGGGTCCCTTGCACATATTAAGCCAAGACAGGTAAATAATCCACCAAAAGTGCGGAAAAAATGCATCGTCGAGTGCAGCGCAAGCTTAAAGAACAGTGTTGACAAAAATATTTACAAAAGTGGGGCGGTTTAAGGGCAAAAAGTTATGAAAGTTACGGAAAAGTGCAGGAGCGTTGTGACGGGCAGCTAGCTTGCGGCAGTCACTGTATCTGCATGTGAGGAATATTCCAATATTAGCACTAGTGCTAAACGGAATGGTGGCCATACTCAATTTGCTCACGAGTCATGGACAATCTTTTTCATTCCGAATGTAGTCTAGTCGTGTTTTGGCAGTATTCTCTTAACAAAACGCTGTTTCACAGAATACTTCAACTTTTTTTAAACTGGATACTGACAATATTCCGCTTTGAAACGGAATGCTTAAAGCACGCACGCGTAACTGCGCTCACTAAATACCAACGTTAGTGTCGTGTCCATTATCCTAGTAATTTTTTTTTTCGTGACTAATCGTTACTGGATCTATAGATTAATCAACTACTAAAATAATCGTTAGTTGCAGCCCTATTTACAATCTACACTTTAAGAATCTGTGAATAACTCAAAACGCCTCCAGGACGACTTGTGACTGTTTTTTCCGTGGCCGAGCACAAATATACAACAGTCACAAGTGAACCTGTGTCACCAGAGCCTTAACCTGCAGAGAGAGACACATCCAGGCTCATGTGAAGCTCAGAACCTCCAGAATTCACTCACTGAGCTGCAGAGGCTGCACTAGCACTGATTCATGAGCTTTTAGGTTTAAACCAACTGGATTTCAACCCAAATGAGAGCCTCATGTGGGGCTCATTCTGCTTTCTGCTTGGATAATAAATTTCCCATCTGAGTACAACCCAGGCCCAACCCTGCTGCTTCTGAGATCTGAGACCAAATTTTCAAAATCAAAAACTGGAACACTGGTAATGACTGGTAATAATAAAATAATAAACTGTAATTATAAAACTGTGAAAGGAGTACATATTTAAGGAAAATTGTTAACATATGAGTCAGTTTAGTCACATTTTCTTTGTGCTTTGGTCATTTTTAAGCAGTTTTTCTGTATTTTACCTAAACAAATTACACTGTATGTCTCTCTTTACTGTTGGCTGGGATCAAATTGGTCAAAACATTTCTTGTATAAAACACTAGTTTTGGATAAATCTGCTGCGACAGGGGACACAGGACTCAAAACTGGGACTGTCCCTGGTAAATAGGGACATCTGGTCACTCTGGTCAGGTCAGACCTCACATGAAGCTCAGAACCTCCAGAATTCACTCATTGAGCTGCAGAGGCTGCACTAGCACTGATTCATGAGCTTTTAGGTTTAAACCAACTGGATTTCAACCCAAATGAGAGCCTCACATGGGGCTCATTCTGCTTTCTGATTGGATAATAAATCTCCCATCCAAGTACAAACCAGGCCCAACCCTGCTGCTTCTGACATCTGATTAATGACATTAATTAGACAGAAGTATATTTGCTTAGATTTGTCAATAAAAAGTTCTGCCAATGATCATTACATGTTTTGGTGGTAGGAGTGACCAGAGCATACAGAAGAACCTGCAAAAACACAGGAAGAACATCCTTGTGTTTTTTTTCATTCGCACATGTTTGAGTAAACCTTTATTATGAGTCCGTCTGCATCTCCAAAAGCTCTGTTCCACCTTGTGATGTCATGGGCTACGTTCACACTGCAGCCTGAAGTGACCCAAATCCAATTTTTCGCCCCTACACGACCTGTATCTGATCAATGACAGTCTGAACGACACAGATCCGATTTTTTTCAAATGCGACCCAGGCCACTTGGATATGTGGTCCTAAAACCGATACATATCCGATCTTTTGACATGCGACTTCGGTCTGAACGGCCAGGTCGCGTTCATCTGACCTGCCCGTGTTTCCTCCCATGAGAGTGGTACACGTAGGCGCTCACAAATGTACATAAATGTTCTTCTTGTCATACGAACGTTTTGTATGAACTCCGTGTCAGTGAAGCGGCGAAGCACATGGTAATCCCACCACTCTTGGCTGCGACTCCACACGCACACGTTCCTATGTGTGGAGGTTGCTGCCACTGCCCCACAAAACGCCATGGCCAACAACCTCGCTCTTCTCCTTCTTAAAGGGATAGTGCGATTTTTTTCATGTGAATCTGTATGGCGTCCCCTTCACCAATATCATCCCTTAACACTGACACCCCTGACAGTGTCCTCTGAGCCCAGTTCTGCTCCGATTCTTTAGCTCACGAAAATAGGTCCGGTAAGTTAGCGGGGACATTAGTTATTAGTTATTATTAGTATTATTAGCCTGTTCACTTGTAAACAACTGCTTACAAGTGAACAGGCTAATAATACTAATAGGCGCTCAGTGATACGACTTGAGAGAAAATAGCACCAAGCTGTTTGTGATGCAAATATATCACTTTTTGGACAAATATTGTTTTGAGAAGGAAAAACAAGCTTTATTAAATGTTCCTGCTAACTTACCGGAGCTACTTTCGTGAGCTACAGAACCGGAGCAGAACTCTGCTCAGAGGACACTGTCAGGGGTAAGTCAGTGTTAACGGACGACACTGTTGAAGGGGACGCCATACAGATTCACATAAAAAAAACCACACTATCCCTTTAATCTCCTCTTTAAAACAAATGTACGAGGGTCATTCAAAAAGTTCTAAGACAAATAAAAAAACAACTTTATTTTTGAAAGTAACAAAATTATTTTTCTACATAACATCCACCTAAGTCAATACACTTATGGAAGCGATGTTTCCACTGAAAAATTCCTTCTTGATAGAATTCTGGAGCTTGTCTAGTCAACCAGGTCACAACCTCCCTCTTCGTTTCAAGTACGGACTGAAATCTTGTTCCTTTTAAATGTTCCTTCAACTTTGGAAATAGGAAAAAACATCCATAAACATTGTGCAAAGCTTCAATAATTTCTTTAGGTTTCCATTGAAGTTTTGTTAGAAATTTAATGTTTTCTCGGACTTCAAATTGGCTCATTTTAGAGAGTCAAAAAAGTGGGTTGTGCAATATGTAACGTAACTCTTTGAAGAACAAAGCTAGAATGCCGAAACTTGTCAAATGTGTTTATAAGTCATGAGTGGTACGATTCAAGGCCATTTTGTTGAACTAGTTCGACTTATTTTTAATTTATGGCATTTGTATTAGAACTATTTGAATGCCCCTTGTATTGTACATGTTCTGCTCCGGTAGGACAGCAACTTTAATAAAGCCAGATGCTCACTCCTAGCTTCCATGTTTACTTCCGTAAACACTGAGCACACTCGCTGCATGTGACGTCATCGTGTCCTCCAAGGCGCCTGCGGGACACTTTTGGGGCATTTAAAGTTCACATTGGAGATCACATACAAGCCGCATTTAATTGGAAATGTGAACGACCTCATAAAAAAATCGGATTCCACAAAAAAATCGGAATTGAGCTTTAAGCCCTGCAGTTTGAACGTAGCCATGAAGCGGTAATTTTCAAGTTAACAGCCCCTTTCACCTTCAGTTTAGTAGAGATGGACAACTCTAGGTCTGAAATCATCCAAGTGACTCTAGTGAAGGTGTATGTGTTGTGTTTTCAGTTTAAAAGAAGAACTTTGTCTGTTAAACATGTGTAAACGAAACAAAACACAACTAAACGAGGAAACAACATTGTAACGTAGACCTTCTTGTCCAGTGTAAACAAACCAAATGTGATTCTACAGTAGATAAACTCTGGGATTATTAGACAAAGTTGGGGTAAAGTCATCAGGCCCAGAGCACAGACTCACGTAATTAACATTTTAATCCTGTTTGTTTAATTACACAGAGACTTGTGTGTTTGGAAATGAGAAATTACAGCCTGCAGTCTGATCTGATGATTTCTATTTTTCATTCAGCACTAATTGTTTACAGTTGTTTGGTTTCAAGAAAAAGCAAGATGCAGTATTATAAAAGAAACTACTGTGGTTTTCAAAGGGTGGTCTTATATCTGTGTAATCCCTCAGTGGTCCAGGCAGGTTCCATAGTGGTCCAGGTCTAAACCAGGTCTAAACCAGGTCTAAACCAGGTCTAAACCAGGTCCATGGGTGTATACTAGTCCATGTGCTCTTACACTTGTTCTGATTCAGCTCCAGATCATTCTAAAACTGTTCAGGAAAGGTTCATTTCTGTCCTGTAAATGTGACTTTTTTAGTATTGATACTAGCTCAAATGAGTATCTAGTTTCAATATTAATTTTAGTATCGATACTTTGGACAACCCTACAATTTCTGAGCTTTTCGGACAAATATTACAATTACGGACAGTCTCAGAAAGAATCGCAAAGTATTGCGTCTCAGAATGTTCCCCAGTATGGCATTAAACATTTCTGTCTCTGGGGACAAGCAGGTGACACTACTACGCCAAGTTAGGGAAAAGTTTAATGACGTACGGCGGAACATTTCGTCCATCGTTAAAGTTACAAATTGCACCTTTAACTTCACCTTTTCATCCTGAAAGTTTGACTTGCTAAACCTGCTCAGTGATCACAGACTAGAGGAATGGTGAGTTGCAGATACTTTGCAGCTGATATCATCAATATTCCCTGGGGGCCTGAAGCTAACTGGAGGCACTGTTCTGTCTAAAGCTCTGTGACTCAAATTAGACTTTAATCTGAGCTTTTTTTTAAACACAATCAGGCCAAAAAGAACTGACTTAGCTGGAACTACAACAGGTGAGCTGATTTGTGCTACCAAACAAATCTAGGGTGACCAAATTTTCACACAAAATGGTGAAAGGAGTGCCTAATTAAGGAAAATTGTTAACATATGAGTCAGTTTAGTCAAATTTTCTCTGTGCTTTGGTCATTTTAAGCAGCTTTTCTGTATTTAACTGAAACAAAATGACAGTTTATGCCTCTCTTTACTGTTGGCTGGGATTAAATTGGTCAAAAATAGGGATACCTGGGACATTTCTCGTATAAAACTGGGACAAATTGATGGTTTTGGATTAATCTGCTGGGACAGGGGATACAGGGCTCAAAACTGGGACTGTCCCGGGTAAACAGGGACATCTGTTCAAATAACATCACAGTCAAATGTGCTGTTTAAGTCCATTTTGTATTTTCTCTAGAGTTTTCAGATGATCTAAAAACTTATCAGGCAGTTTTCACTAATGTGTGCACTGTGTCACCATGGTAACCTTTGAACATTCCGCCATAGACATACCCACAGAACACCCCCAGCGTGAGAAGTTCAGGATTTAACTGCAGTTTGTTCATGTTTTCTTCCCACAGTATTTATTTCAAGTGTAAATTTGATTACATTTGATATTGCGGTAACTTCTACACCAACTTTCCAGTCCCTCCCCTCCGTTTGAAATACAGAGACATAAATACCGACCATATTTGAACTTAAACGCGTCTCTTTACAGATAAAACGTGCACAGATGCAAAGGGCCGTGCGTGCGACAGATGTCTAAACTCTGCCCTCTCATTGGCTGGTTCTTATCTGTATGTTTGAGAGATGGAAAGACGATGATTGAAATAAAAGGACCTTAAACGAGTCTGTGTTGGGTTTATCTGTTTCTGTGTAGCGTCAAAAGAGCAAATGCCTCCAAAACTATGCGTTAATAACATTATAAATATGATCCAGATTGTATTTTGCGGTCTCGCACAGGCCTGAGCTTGGACAAATATTAAACTTGCGATTAGAATTCCCATTTATGTTTTCATTGCAGGATTCTGTTGAAAGTTTGTGTTTTAAAGTTGATCTATGTATCTTTTCTAATTGGGGGACAGTCTCCATGGAGATGTTAGTGTTACCTGGAAAGTATTTATTCAATTGCGTTTATTAAAACATTTTTTATAGATGGCCAGTAAGAAATCTGTAACGAGGAAATGGCAAAAAGTGACTTATTGGAACTGAAACAGTGGGTGGAATTAATTGAGGAAATTTATTTGATGGAAAGAATGAGGTTGAAAGCAAGTAAATTTGAGAACAGATGGTCCAAATGGATCGACAGTAAGAATAAGAGATGTATATGTATATATATATATATATATATATATTTATATATTTTTTTGTAGAACCCCACAGATTTTGTTTTGTTCTATCCCTTTGTTTTTGAAAAAGATGTTTGTAGCAATTAAAATGTATGTTTAGCCATAATTAAAGATGCACTATGCTACTTTTCAGACGGAAGATTTGCCACCTTCCTGTCTCCATGGAGATAAATCTAGAAATTATTCAATCACAGGTGTTTTATTTATTTAAAAAAAAAAAAACATGGATAAGTTTAATGCTATACAGTGGAGCATCAGCTTAGGTCCTGACCAAGCCGAAGCAAGAAGATCATGGAGATGGTCCCCGGGCGCCCTAATGTGTGCTGCCCACTGCTCCTAATATATAATATATATATATAGGATGGGTTAAAATGCAGAGAAGAATTTCTCCAGTGTGAGATCAATAAAGTTCACTTCTTCTTCTTCTTCTATAACAGGCATAGCAAATACTTATTTCCATGGCGACTAGACGGTGGCAGAACCTCTACCAGAAATGTTACACAATGCACCTTTAAAACTAAATACTAGTGGTTTAGTATTTACTTTATAGTTTGCTTTTAATTATCTTTCTATATCACTATAATCTCTGTTTTTCCTTGTGATAACACTTGCTCATTAACTACATAAAACAGAGACTATAAATAAAAAGTTGTTTTTTTTTTAATTATAGCTAAAAATACCTTGAAAAACATGCATTCTTACAGGGTCACCTCTCCACAGATCTGACATGTATTTTTTTTATATTTATTTTATTTTATTTTATTTGCCTGCACCTATTAAAGGAGAAGTAACGTTTTTTATAATCTGAGCCTTATTTTGGTAATAAAACAAGTTGTTTTACTCACCCATAGCACTTTGGTGTCATATGGAGCACTTCCAGAGATGTTTTAGATTTGCGTTAGCCTAGCGCGACTTCTAGCCATAGCTCGGGGCATATAATATATTCCCCGAGCATGTAATATGCCCCGTGCGGTCTCCAAATAACACAAACTTTAGCACTTTTCAAATCATAGAAGCTCGATGTCTTAGTCTACGATTTCGTTTGAGTTAAAAGTGGCCTGTAATCCGAGATTTAGCCATAGTTTACAGCTTTGCGTTTCATGTTTGGGTCCCGGGAGCTGAGAGCACAGTCCGCACATGCGCACTGGCGTCCTCATCTACTCGAAACCATGGCTAAATCTCAGATTACAGGCCACTTTTGACCAAACAAAATCGTAGACTAAGACATCGAGCTTCTATGATTTGAAAAGTGCTAAAGTTTGTGTTATTTGGAGACCGCAAACATGTGCCCCGAGAACTCACATTATGGAGATCGCAAATCTAAAACATCTCTGGAAGTGCTCCATATGACACCAAAGTGCTATGGGTGAGTAAAACAACTTGTTTTATTACCGAAATAAGGCTCAGATTGTAAAAAATGTTACTTCTCCTTTAACGAACCTCTATAATTAGCGTGTAAATATGCCATAACATAACAAAGATCATCATCAACTTTGCCTGGTAGCGGGAGGATAGTTAGGAAGTGCGCGTTATCATGGTAGTTGGCTTCTGGGAGTTGAGAAAAGCTCTTCTAAACTCATCGTGGTGAATAATTAGGATGCTTTGAATGCATAAGGTAAGCGAGGGATAACTTTGCACCACTGCAAATCTGTTTTTTATGGTTTGTAGACGGTAAAATCATCAGGTACAGGGATTGTAAAAATATTTTCATGTCATTTATATGCTCTCTTCTCTCGGTTTACAGTGTGTCCCAGTGGAAAGTTCGGTAAAGCCTGCGCAGAGTCCTGTTCCTGCACAAACAATGGGACGTGTAACCCCATAGACGGCTCCTGTCAGTGTTACCCCGGCTGGATCGGACGAGACTGCTCCAAACGTAAGACAAACACACTCGGAATATCATCGAACGTTAAAGGTCATATGGATATTACGCTATTTTATGATCTATGTGATGTTTCTTCATCACACACCTGGAGTTGTGTTTTGTTTCATTCATGTTTAACACACAAACCCTGCATAGTTAGTCTGAGTTCTTCTCTCAAACAGAAAACACTCTGCTCCACCTTGTGTCTTGTGGTAGTGCTATTGGTGTTTTAAACTGTTTTTTAAAAACTCCATACACCTTCACTAGAATCTTTTGAATAATTTGTCCACTGATCCAAAGGTTGGCGGTTCGAATCCTGTTCTTGACATTAAAAAAAAAAAAAAACATCAGTGGTTTTGCGGTCAGATCCACTGACCTTTGTCGGTACGATTCCAGCTCCCACAGATGAATGCTGCCGATGTGTCCTTGGGCACTTTACCCACCTCGCCCCAGTGTCTGGGTACACTGGTGTGCGAATGTGTGAGTGGTTCCTTGTTGTAAAGCTCTTTGACTGCCTTGAAGGTGGAAAAGCGACCAAAATGTGACCATTTTACCAATCTCTACTACACACAAGGTAAAATGCAGCTGTTAACTTTAAAACTACAGCTTCATGACATCACAAGGTGGAACAGTGCATTTTGAGCTTTGGAGATGTAGACAGACTAATAATAAAGAGTTATTCAAGCATGTGAATGAAACAAAACACAACTCCAGGTCTGTTTTTGAGGAGGTCGAATGAAACAGAAAACGCAAAGCAATGTTTTTGCAGAGGTGAAAATGCAAGAAACAGCAATTTAAAAGTGGAAAAATGCATAGCACATTCAGATGGACACTTTTTTATTTTAATGTTTAAATAACGTTTCAGCAAAAAGCCTTCGTCAGATCATTTTTCCTGCTTTGGACCACAAGATACATTTTTGAGGAGATAACAACATTATAACCCCGCTTAAAGCTCACAAGAGTCAGTTTTGCACAAACATATTACAGCGTGCATTCAGTTAATGAAACTACTACACATCGCCCCAGGTTTGCGAAGTTATAGTGTGTTGTTTTATTTATTATACTTTTGTAAAATTTATAGAAAATTGCTGTACAGAAATGTAGGTGATACAGGCTTGTGAGGTGAGCTTTGAACAGGATCGTGACCAGGAGAGATCACTAAATTACTCAGACTGCATGGATGACATCTAAAACCTTGATGACGGATCAATATAATATGGTAGAAAGCTCTGAAAATTTGATTGATTTGATTGATTTAAATTTTTTTTTAAAGGTCCACTGTGTAATTTTTCTGTTGGGTCGGCCATCTGCTTGTCTCCATGGCGATGTTATTGCTTTGCCTGCAAGTTCCACAGTATGGTATTAAATAAATATCTCTAAAATCTTGTTTTTTTTTGCAGTTTGCAGCTTTGTTTTTTCTTATTAATTCTCAAAACGACCTCAAAAACGCGTATTATTACTGCGAGCGGGCCCACTTCTCCACAGATCTGACCTGTAACTTGCCTTGGTGATGTGACCTTCTTGTCTCCATGGGAATACTTAAATTAAATGCCATGCGTGTATAACATTACAGGGAAAAAAATAACACAGAGTAGTAGTAGTAGCAGAGTCAACACTGCTACTACTACAGACCCTCTACCAGAAAAGTTACACAGTGCACCTTTAAAAAGAGCTTAGATTCAGTATTTTTACTATTACAAGTTTATACATTTTAACTGTAAACCGCCTGGTAAAAAAATAACCAACATTTTTGCTCTTTGTCTGATATATTCATCATAAAATCCTGAGGAAAGTTCAAGACCAATTACAACAAAGAAAGAAAAAAAAGTCACCACCAACTGTTCTAATTATTCTGTCAGAAATGTTGTAATAACAAAACCAGAGGAAATGACCAGACCTTTTCACAATAATGACCAAATTATGTGAAAACGGCAGGAAACTGGGTCAGGAAGAGTCTGAAATACTGGACTTCTGAAATAAGTTTGTGAATCATGGGTCTAATTAGCGCAGGACAATGAAAGGGGCTACTGCACTGTAAAATCAAATATCTACATTAGGCGTAGTGTTGTATTCATACTTTGCAAATGTTAGAAAAACCTGTTTTTATCCAACTAAATGTTTTTTTTAGATTATCACAACATTTTGGAAACATTTCAATCTGGTTTTAGGGCGAATCACAGCACCGAGACTGCCTTAGCAAAGATTTTAAATGATTTTAGAATAAATTGCGATTCACAAAAGGTGACTGTGTTGGTTCTGCTGGATCTGAGCGCTGCCTTTCACACAGTAGACCACACTCTTCTTTAACTCAAAGTTCAAAGTTCAAAGTTCAAAGTCAGCTTTATTGTCAATTCTGCCATATGTGTTCAACATACAGTGAATCGAAATTTTGTTTCTCTCTGGCCAGGTAGTGCAAAAAGACAGTGTACAAAATACAATATGAAGACAAAACACAACAAAAAACTATCTAAGACAGAGATCTAAAGTTAAAACTAAAGTCTACGATCTAAAATCTTAAAACAGTGCAACATAATAAATAAACTATACTATATACAGATTTCCAAAGTGTGCAGTGTGCATCAAAAATGTGCAATGGAAGATACAGCAGTGACTTGGTCATGTGCAGTAGAATGTGCATAGGAGTCAAGATAAAATAAAAATAAATGTGCAACAGTAGTAATTCTAGTGCAGGAGTAAACAACAGTACTAAAATTCCAGTAGTAAATGTGCAATAACAGTAGTAAACAACAGTGCAACGGGGGTAAAATTCAATAACAGGAGTAAACAACAGTACTAAAAATTCCAGTAGTAAATGTAAGTGTGCAATAACAGTAGTAAACAACAGTGCAACAGGAGTAAAATCCAGTAGTAAATGTAAATGTGCAACAGTGCAACAGTAGTCCTTAGCAGCAGTTTTTTTTAAAAGTGTCTAGAGTGATAGGTCTTTTTATGGAATACAGGTTATGCCAATATGGGGGTGGGGGTGGGAGATGGGTAAGGTGAGAGTTCGGGTGTGAGTTCAGCCTCCTGACAGCCTGGTGGATGAAGTTGTTTGAAAGCCTGGTGGAGTGGGCCCGGAGACTCCGGTACCTTCTCCCCAAGGGCAGGAGGCTGAACAGGCTATGTGCGGGGTGGCTCGGGTCACCCACAATGCTGGACGCTCTGCGGGTGAGCCGGGTGTTAAAAATGTCTAGGAGGGAGGGGAGAGAGACACCAGCGATCCTCCCAGCTGCATTCACTATGCGCTGCAGGGCTTTCCTGTTCTGTTCAGTGCAGCTCCCGTACCACACAGTGATGCAGCTGGTCAGGACGCTCTCAATGGTGCCTCGGTAGAAGGTGGTCATAATGGGTGGAGGGGCTCCAGCTCTCCTCAGTTTGCGGAGGAAATAGAGGCGCTTCTGAGCCCTCTTTGCCAGTGATACAGTATTCACTGTCCAGGAGAGGTCCTCACTGATGTGCACCCCCAGGAATTTGGTGCTGCTCACCCTCTCTACAGCAGCACCATTGATGGACAGTGGGGGTGCTGGGTGGGGCCTCTCCGGAAGTCAATAACAATCTCCTTGGTCTTTTCAACATTAAGAAGGAGATTGTTATTGCTGCACCACTGGGTCAGAAGGCTCACCTCACTCCTGTAGTTTGTCTCATCGTTATTAGAGATGAGACCCACCACAGTCGTATCGTCCGCAAACTTCACTATGTGATTGGTGCTGAACGCTGGTGAGCAGTCGTGGGTCAGCAGAGTGAAGAGCATCGGACTGAGCACACAGCCCTGGGGGCTCCTGTGCTCAGTCTAATGCAGCTTTGAGGTGTTTCTGCCGACCCGCACTGCCTGTGGCCTCTCACTGAGGAAGTCCAGCAGCCAATTACAGAGTGAGGTCTGAAGCCCCAGGTGGTCTAGTTTGATAATGAGCTGCTGTGGGATTATAGTGTTGAATGCTGAACTGAAATCTATGAACAGCATTCTCACATATGAGTCTTTATTGTCTAGGTGGGTGAGAGCCGGGTGAAGTGCAGAACAGATTGCATCCTCGGTAGAGCGGTTGGCCCGGTATGCAAACTGGTATGGGTCTAGGGTGGGTGGAGGATGGATTTCATGTGTGCCATGACTAGCCGTTCAAAGCACTTCATGATGATGGGGGTCAGTGCAACAGGGCGATAGTCATTAAAAGTGGCCGGAGTGGGCTTCTTTGGCACGGGAACGATGGTAGTGGTTTTGAAGCAGGAGGGAACGACAGCCTGGCTCAGAGAAGCATTAAAGATGTCTGTGAAGACATCCTTGAGCTCCTCTGCACAGTCTTTCAACACACGACCAGGAATGTTGTCCGGGCCTGCAGCCTTGCGGGTGTTGATCCTGGAGAGTGTCCTCTTCACGCTGGCTGCAGACACACACAGGGGCTGGTCGTGGGACCAGGTGGTGGAGTTTTTTGGGGCCGGGTGTCATTTCCTGCCTCAAACCGTGCAAAGAAGCTGTTGAGGTCATTGAGCAGGGTGATATTGTTGTCACAGGTCTGTGGCAAGGGTTTGTAGTCCGTGATGTTCTGGATGCCCTGCCACAGACTCCGTGTGTCCCTGCTATCTCTAAAGTGTCCGGTTATTTTCTGTGTGTATTTGTGTTTGGCTTTCCTGATTCCACGGGACAGGTTGGCTCTTGCTGCCCTCAGATGGGGGACATCCCCAGCTCTGAAGGCAGCGTTCCTGGCTCTCAACAGCCTGTGAACCTCCCCTGTCAGCCATGGCTTCTGGTTAGCCCTGGTGGTGATGGTTTTGTGTGTGTGACATCACCAATGCATTTGGTGATGTAGGAGGTCACAGTGTCTGCGTACTCCTCAATGTCAGTGTGATTGTTGTATGTGGCGGCCTGTTTGAACACTGCCCAGTCTGTTGTACCGAGGCAGTGCTGTAGTGCAGACGAGGCCCCCCTGGCCACACCTGGATCTGCTTCAGAGCCGGCCTAGAGACCCTTACACGGGGTCTGTATGCCGGTCTGAGCACAACAGAGATGTGGTCAGAGAGGCCTATGTGGGGGAGGGGGTAAGCCTTGTATGCTCCCTTGTGTGTAGTGTAAACCATGTCCAAAATGTTGTTTCCCCTGGTTGGGAAATCAACATGCTGATGCATTTGTGGCATGACAGTTTTGAGGTCTGCATGATTGAAATCCCCGGCAAGGATAAAAAAACCGTCCGGGTGGGCAGTCTGTTGCTCGCTAATGGAGTTATACAACTCATACAGTGCCTCTCTTCTATCAGCGCTGTTCGGTGATGGGGGGACGTAAACAACCACTAGCAATATTGCCGTGATTTCACGCGGGAGATAAAAAGGCCGGCACTTCAGAATCATAAACTCCACTAGGGGTGAACAGTGTCTACATACCACCACAGCGTCCCGACAATAAGTGTCCCGAAGAAAAATTATTAAACCCCTCCGCGGGATTTAACTCCGGGGACACCGCTAGCTCGGTCCGAGCGGTAGCATGTTAGCTCGTCCAGGCGCACCGCTGAGTCCGGGATGTTGTCATGGAGCCATGTTTCCGTAAAAACAAAAACACAGCACTCCCTCACGTTGCGCTGGGCAGCCCTCAGTCTGATGTAGTCCATTTTATTGTCCAGAGACTGCACGTTGGCGAGGAGAATGGATGGAATGGCCGGCCGGTGCGGGCTAGCCGTTAGCCTAGCTCTGATACCGCCGCGCTTGCCTCGCTTCTGCCTCCTCTCACACCGCTTGCGGCGTCTCCTCTCCGGGCGGGGGGCGGCAGGCGAGTCCGGTGTAGCAGCGTTAGCAGCATTAGCAGCAGGCCGGCGGAGTAGTCCGAAGCGTGCCAGCTTCTCCTCTAGTACAGTGTCCAGGGAGTTGTGCTGGCCAGTTCTGCCTATGTCCAGCAAGAACTGCCTACTGTACTTGTTAGAAAACACTGAAGACGAACAAGATAGACTAGACAAAGACGGTGAGACGCCTAAAACACCTCAGCCTCAGCCTCTCCGGTCCTGTTCACAAATGGTTCACATTCTATCTCACAGACAGAACATTTATGGTGAGTGTGGACACATGCTCCTCCAAGGTCCATAAAATCACATGTGGTGTTCCCCAGGGTTCCATTTTAGGCCCTGTGATTTTTAACTTGTACATGCTCCCTCTTGGCGGTGTCATGAAACATGGAATCAACTTCCACAACGATGCAGATGATACGCAGCTTTACATCTCCATTTTATTATTATTACTTATCTTGTCTGCGTGCACTTCCTTGTTCAAACTTTCTTTTGCACTAAACTGCCTGGAGCTACTGTGGCAAATGAATTTCTCCTATGTGAGGTCAATAAAGTGTTATCTTATCTCCTGATGACACCTTACCTGGTTTTACACCAGACCATATCACAAGTGATGTATGGTCTGGGAGCCACCTACTGAATATCTCATAGCAAAGGTGTGGTTTACGATTGCCAACAGCCGCTTATGGGCGTTACGAATGTCTATCATTTGGCGTGTACGTAGCCCATAACCAATCATGTCAGTTGTCAGTTCAAACTACAAGTTTCCGTTTGTCGCGTAGTACGTGTCACCGTCTTTCCACCCCTTCCCGCTCTCTGATTGGCTCCCAAAATCAGGAGAGCTCGCTTAGCCTAGTTGGCAGGCTGTCTTTCAGATCGGAACGAAAGAAAGCAGCCTGGGATTTCCCAGGTTAAATGACACCAGGCCAATGGATGCTCTTTTTAACTGCATTCTAGATATCAAATCCTGGATGGCAGAATATTTCTCCAGCTTAATCAGGACAAAACTGAGGTGTTAGCCATTGGTGCTACTCTGTCTGAAGCTCTGTTACTCTTATTAGATTTTAATTTGAGGTTTTATTTTAACAATCTGCTGGCATTACCTGCTTTACCTGTGGACCCTTCACCAGAAAAGTTACGCAATGCACCTTTAAAACCATAAGATTAATGCTGCAGGTTTGTGGATTTAACTCCAAACAAACAATGATAAACTTCAACGATTTCTATTTTGGAAATTTCTTTCAAAAACAGTGAGTTACAGCGCCCCCTGCGCTCCGTCTGAGAACATAACATCATCACGTTGTACAGTAAACACAGCCTGTGTTTTCTACGTCTGTGTTGCTCATTATAACTCGATCCTTGTTGTTTTTTCAGCGTGTGACGGGGGCTGGTGGGGGCCTGACTGCATCCACTCGTGTAACTGCCACAACGGGGCCGTGTGCAGCGCCGTGGACGGAGAGTGCGACTGCGGACCGGGCTGGACGGGACTCTACTGCACTCAGCGTAAGGAAATACAATAAAAAAACAGCGTACAAAACAGTAATACATGGATTCAAGCACAAATCAATAGAAACATTATTAGGAGAGGATGAAATCGATAATGTAATATAGATAATTTTTAAATATTCTGATAAATTAGGGGATAGTTTTGGGTCCAAAGAAATAGGCACAATATAAAAAAAATCATATGGTCTTCAAAGACTAAATATATACAGTTAAAAACACAGAAAATGTACCCATTAGTGCACACTAGTCCATTGCAAATATCATGAAAAAAGTACTAGTACAAGCACAAAACAATAGAGACATTATTAGGAGAGGACGAACTCGACATGGCAATAGAGATTATTTTTAAATGTTCTGATTAATTAGGGAATATTTTTGCAATTCTCCCGAGTTGAACGCCTATACACACACATACATTAAAACTAAGATTAGAAGAGCTTATGGGTCTGAAAAATATGCACGGTGTAAAAAGTTAGGTGCTCTTCAGAGACTAAATGTGTGCGATTTCAAACATAGTAAATTTACTCTTCTGTGCATAGCCTGGAGAGAGGGAGGAAGATACTTAATTGAAAATAAAAACTTAAAACCTATTTATTTAGAATGGCTTTTAACACTTAGTGGCCCTGTGACACTTTCTTTACTTTATTTTAATGGTTATCTTAATTGGTATTTTAATGGTATTTTAATGTGCTTCGTTGACCTTTTTGTATGATGTTTATTGTTTTTTATCTTGCACTTTGGTCGGCTTTGGTTGTTGGAAGGTGCAATAGAAATAAAGTTTGATTGATTGACTGATTGATTGAAAATAGGCAGGAATCTAAAGCAGTGGACGCCAACGTGTGTCGTCCTGTAAGTCCTCCTTCAAGCCATAAAAACCACATGTATTTGTTATTTTTATATTTGTATTATTTTAAGAAATAATACTCAAGAAAGGCGGCAGTAGATCAGTTGGTACAGCTTTTGTCCACTGATCCGGGGGTTGGCGGTTCAAATCCCGCTCTCGACAATGCTTCTTTGGTTGAGCAGTTGGATCTACTGACCCTTGGATTGGCAGTGCAATCTCCCAAGCTCCCATAGATGAGTGCTGTCATTGTGTCCTTGGGCAAGACACTTAATCCCCACCTTGCCCAGTGTCTGTGCACACCGGCCTTGATGTACTTCTGTCATAGGGGCTCTATGACAGAAGTACATCAAGGCCGGTTGCGTCAAAGCGACGTGAGGCCGTCCTCCCGTGGACCGACCACCCGCCGGGGGATCGATGGGGACTGGTGCATTGTGTTCTGGGCTGCATGTTTGTCTGGACCAGGGATGGGCAATTATTTTTCCCCAGGGGCCAAATGAGAAGCAGAAAATATTGTGGACGTTGAAATCAGTAAATGGCATTGTTTACAGAAGCTGGTAAGTTCTGTGTTATTATTAAGTAATGAGAGAGTGAGGTTTTACAAAAACTGAATTTATTCAGTAAAATAATTCAAAACAATGGTAAACGTGAAACATTTGTAACTCTTTTTCAGTCATATTAACCCCACAATGCTTTCTGAGTTTAACTTTCTTAACTTTGTATTAAGACACCACAATGTCTTTGTTTGCCAAATAATATAATACAAGATATGTCACTGCCAAACTGTGTAGAAAAAAAGTCAAAGTTAGCATGTTTAGTGTTTTTCTGAGAGAGAGCGAAATCTAGCCTCTGTTGAGCTTTAACAAGTGCATCAAAGTCAGGTTCGTGTTTGAGGTGGAGATGTGAAGCACGTCCGACAGATGATCATCAGTACAAATGCATCAGTACAAATGCATTATGTACAATTATGAAAGTAGGTTTTATTTTCTTAATTCCAAGCAACCTTTCACGGGCCAGAGCCGTATTTGGCCCCCGGGCCTTGAAATGCCCAGGTCTGGTCTGGACTGTTGCCCCCGCGACCCGGAATACAGAGAAGCAGAAGAAATTGGATGGATTATTTTAAAATAAATAAATAACATAAATAATAATAATAAGTAAAATAGAGGGTGAAATTGCAGAACTAGTCAGAAAACTAAACCAGGTCTAATTTAAACCTGATCCAGGACTAAAACTGGACTACATCGGGTCTATAGAGAATTAAAATTCAACAGAGAAGTAGAAAACTCAAAATTTTAAACACAAATTTGTTGTTTTACCATGACAAAGGCAGAGGATGGAAATCAGTCCTAGAGCACCATCTAGTGGCTAAGCCTTTAGCTACACCCACATTTTGATCACCTCCACCTCGCAACTCACAGTAGTTCCAACCTTCTTTTGTCTCTCTCTCCCCTTCTCCCCCTCTTTCCTCACTCTCGTCCTCTCTCTGCAGGTTGTCCCTCTGGTTTCTTCGGTCCTCACTCTCGTCCTCTCTCTGCAGGTTGTCCCTCTGGTTTCTTCGGTCCTCACTCTCGTCCTCTCTCTGCAGGTTGTCCCTCTGGTTTCTTCGGTCCTCACTGTTCGGAGGTGTGCCGTTGTCAGAACGGAGGAGACTGTGACCACATCTCAGGCCTGTGCTCCTGTCGAACCGGCTTCATCGGGAACAACTGTGAACTCAGTAACTAACACTTCTCTTATCAAATCTGGATTTATTTAGGATTATATTTTAACCATCAGGTCCTCGTTTAGTAAAATAATGTATTGGATTTATACTGAGTCATATTAAACTTGTGTGTGTTTGTTGTGTGTGTATCTGTGTGTGTTTGTTGTGTGTGTATCTGTGTGTGTTTGTTGTGTGTGTATCTGTGTTGTGTATCTGTGTGTATCTGTGTTGTGTATCTGTGTGTGTTTGTTGTGTGTGTATCTGTGTGTGCATCTGTGTGTGTTTGTTGTGTGTGTATTTGTGTGTATCTGTGTGTTGTGTATCTGTGTGTTTGTTGTGTGTGTATCTGTGTGTATCTGTGTGTTGTGTATCTGTGTGTTTGTTGTGTGTGTATCTGTGTGTGCTTGTTGTGTGTGTGTATCTGTGTGTGCATCTGTGTGTGTTTGTTGTGTGTGTATCTGTGTGTATCTGTGTGTTTGTTGTGTGTGTATCTGTGTGTTTGGTGTGTGTGTGTGTGTGTGTATCTGTGTGTGCATCTGTGTGTGTTTGTTGTTTGTGTATCTGTGTGTATCTATGTGTGTATCTGTGTACAGAGTGCCCGGCGGGTACGTTTGGTTACGGTTGCCAGCAGCTCTGCGAGTGCCTGAACAACGCCACCTGTGACTACGTGACCGGGACCTGCTACTGCAGCATCGGATTTAAGGGGATCCGCTGTGACCAGGGTGAGAATACTACTGCTACTACTACTGATACTACTACTACTGCTACTACTACTGATACTACTACTACTACTACTACTACTACTACTACTGCTACTACTGCTACTACTATTGCTGCTGCTACTACTACTACTACTGCTACTACTACTACTACTATCACTACTACTACTGTTACTACTACTACTACTACTACTACTGCTGCTACTACTAGTACTACTACTGCTACTAGTATCTGCTAGTATCTATCGCACTACTATTACAATTGTTACGACACTACAAAAGGACTACAGTGTGGTGATTATTCATTCAAACGCTATAGTACTACTATTGTAGCCACAGCTGCCCTGGGGCAGACTGACAGAAGCGCTGTTCCCAATCTGCGCCATCGGCCCATCCGAGCAACACCACCTACCCGCACGACAACACCATAATAATAATGATAATTCATAGGATTGCACCTTTCAAGACACCCAAAGCGCTTTACAGTTCATTGTTCATTCACTCCACACTTGGTGGTGGTAAGCTACTATTGTAGCCACAGCCGCCCAGGGGCAGGCTGACGGAAGCAAGGCTGCCAATCTGCACCATCAGTCCCTCCGACCACCACCAACACTCACACACACTCCACTTTCATACTAGGCAATGTAGGTGAAGTGTCTTGCCTAAGGACACAACAACAGTTTTTGCCACTGGCGCCCCCGGTGGCACCTGCAGTTCCTAACGGTCTCCCATCCAAGTACTAACCAGGCCCGGCCTTGCTGAGTTTCTGAGATCTGATGTTATCAGGTTTTGACAATGTGGTATGGCCATATTCACACTAGGCCGAACTTGATCCGTGCAGGAATCAAACCTCCAAACCTCCGAACTTTGAGTGCTCTCCCCCCCAGGGCCACTGTCAGGTCACTTATATGTACTTATATGTACTATTAGTACTAATGTTACTGCATCACTACTAATATAACTGTTACTACTATTGATACTACTAATACTAAAACTACTACCACAAATAGGAGTACTACCACTGCAGATACTACTTCTACTGCTATAACAGCCTTGTTGAGTAAACTGTACGCACACTGCCTCCACAGCGGCTCTGATGATGGAGGAGTTGAACCCGTACACAAAGATCAGTCCTGCGCTGGCCTCGGAGCGTCATTCGGCGGGGGCGGTTTTGGGAATCGTGTTTCTTCTTCTCCTGATCCTGGTGATGTCGGCTCTGGTTCTGTGGTTCAGATACAGACAGAGGGAAAAGGCCCAACAGGCTCCGAGCGTCACGTACAACCCCGCCCTGCACCTGAGCAACGCCGACTACTCCCTCTCCGGTAAGAACGCACGAAAACACTGCCAACAGGAAGAGACGCGCGAGAATCCGTGTACATCTACGGAAGATCGTGTGTTTCAGCAGATTTAGAACCTTAAACGCAGTTGAATTTCTCACTTACAATTTTTTAACATGTTTGAATCGTTTTTATTCTGAATTTCCGTTACATATTCAGTGCGTTTTAAAATTCAAAATGACAAATTCACTTTTTAAATATTCAACACAATGTTTTCAGGTTTTCAAAATTCAGTGTAAAATTCGCAGTGAAAAATTTTGCAGTAGTAGTAGTAGTAGTAGCTGTAACAGTAGTAGTAGTAGCAATAGTAGTAGTAGTAGTAACAGTAGTAGTAGTAGTAGTAGTAGTAGCTGTAACAGTAGTAATAGCAGTAGTAGTAGTAGTAGTAACAGTAGTAGTAGTAACAGTAGTAACAGTAGTAGTAGTAGTAAGTTACTACTACTACTACTACTGTTACTTAGTAACAGTAGTAGTAACAGCAGTAGTAGTAGTTGTAGTAAGTTACTACTACTACTACTATTACTAAGTAACAGTAGTAGTAGTAGTAACAGTAGTTCAGGACTCTCAAGTGTCACGCTTTGAGAGTCTAAAATAGTGTCTAAAACAGGGGCCCAATACGTTGATCTACCAGTCGACTGGTGTCAAATACTACGACACCGGTCTTGGTCTCGAGATGAGTGCAATCATATTTCATTACAGCCGCTGCCATTAGCAATAAACTTTTACCGCGCGGGGCTTCGCACTGCAGCCTGCGCGCTCGTCTGGAGCCGCGGCGCGCGCGCAGCATGTTCACTACAGCGTGTACCTTCGCTTCACGTCCTCCTTTTCACACAGGAGGAGCCTGTGTACGCTATACACAGGAAGAATGACAGTGCATTTGGTAAATGTGCAGAGGCTGGTAAATACCACTGCAAAACCAGTAAGAGAATGTGACTCCAGGTAGGAAGTTGAAAAAAACATGTTAAGAAAAAGGGGGGGTCCTCAAACTGTGGGTGAGGGTCCAAAAACGGGGCACAGAGTGTTTAAGTGCAGTACAGTTTGCTTAGCTTATTTTAAGATTAAAATTAACATTTATCAGATAAAATGGAGATAGATTTATGAAAACTTATTTATGTGCGTCAGCCTTTTCCCACATGAAGATCATTAAGTACTGTTCCACCATGACTGATCATCATTTAGAAATGTGCTTGAGTCTGGCTGTCAGCAGCGACTGTCCAGGCTACACATCCCGACTACACATTCCATCCAGTGCAAGTCACATTTTGTGAGAAGTTAGTGCAAAGCAATGTTCCCCCTAATTTTTCATGTGTCTGAGCAAACACACTAACTCCCTGAGCGTTCCTTGGACTCCTGTGAGCAACATCCGACATGCACACTGTGGCCACACCAGTATCACACCTGAGATCATGGCAAGTTACATAGCTTATGAATCAAATTACTGCTGTTATTTCTGTTAGATTGCTTTTAATATAACTGATTTTTTGGTCCACTTCTCAAAAATCTGTTCATGAACTTTGTACATGTTGTATGTCAGTGTGAGGGTCCTGCTGTGGTCAGTGAAACATTGAACATTACAATATTTTGAAAAATAACCTGTGTATATACCTGTGTATAAACCTGTAAAACCACATGAAGAGAGAATTTTTCAGCTTGATAAATATAGCCTACATGTAGCTGCAGATTTTTTAGGGATGATTGTAGGACCTATAGGACACTATAAGATGGGTCTTTCTCAAAATAATGATCTCCAAAATAAGTATATATTTTTATCAGTTTATATCTTGCTTTTTAATCATTACCCAGTTTAAGTAATTTTGTGAGAGTGACAGAGCTCTGTGGTTTAACGCTCTGGGGAGAGGATTCACACTTCACACAGAAAGTCTAGTCTTTTTGCTCACAAAAACCTATGGCTTGGACAGAAACAAAGAAAACACCAGCCGAGGATTACATTATGGCTCTACCTGTCTCTTCTTCTGTGCGGGCGGCGCTCCCGTCGGCTGGTGCGGACCTGCCGCTCTGACCCACGGCGATGCGCACGACAACTATGGTCTTACTGAAGGAAGCGAGCGAAATGCGAGCGAAATGAATCTGTTTGTAGTTTGCTTGTCCCTAACGCATGTGCACATTCACATGTGCAAACTGAATCTATCAGACTGGAGTCCGTGTGTCAAACAAGCGCTGAGTTCAGGTTAGATTTTATTTTATGCGCTGAAAAGGATTTGATGTGCGCGCTGAACGTCTGGGGAGTGCGCGATTGCGCACGCGCGCACCTTAGAGGGAACACTGGTGCAAAGTGGCTGAAATGACCCCAGATTGCATCTCAGAGCATCTACAGTTCAAAAACTTTCCGGGGGGGCATGCCCCCGGACCCCCCCAGCTTTTCGGTGACTTTCAGCTTTTTCCATTACTGTCACTTTCATCCCTGTTAATATTAATTTATACAGTATTAAGTTAAGCAGGACAGATATTTCTTTTATTCTGCTCATTGATATTTTGTATTAAAAATAAATTGCTGATAACCACAATGCACTGGGAAAGTCGGGAAAATAACGGCGAACAGCGGCAACAACCCGACTGAATGAAGCAGATAAAAGCGCTGGTTTATGTTTCTGTAGATCCTGATTCTGAATAAAACCCTTTACCTTAGCTCCAACTGTTAAAAGAGCGACATAATTTCCACATCTCAGACAAAAAGCAAATAAGCCAGCCCGTTTGCGCGAAATCCACTGTGACAAAAACTTGTACGATTATTATTAGTCTGTAAATACTTGTGTGCCACTCTGATCTGATCTTTATTTATGACAGAAATCAAGTTTTATCGGAGTTCAGTGGACTTTTCTTCACCCAGACGTCAGAGTCACATGACCCAACAGTCGTGAGCGCGTGTCCGGATCGCTCTGTGAATGAGCGCGCTGTAGGGGGCGCTAAAGAGATGAGGTTTTGATTAGGCTCATTTTGACCAATCAGATTGTTTCCCTACAGCGTTTCCTGGTTGTTACTAAGTCCGATCGACTCACTTAGGATCAATTATTTTTGTTTTGGCATCTTGGATTGTTGCTGAGATTTTTTTTGACAGTTGAATTTGACGGCTTGAAAATGTATGTGCTGAAGATTTAAAAAGTGAATTTTGTATTTTTAAACTCGTAAAATATGCTTCATCAATGGAAATTCAGAGTTAAAAAATTCACAGTGAAAAATTCATCTCCATTTAAAATTCAAAATCAGGCAAAGCGAATTATCTTCCCTAGATATCTCTGTCAGATCTTTTTTTTTTTTTTTATATTTGTTTGTCCACAATGTTCAAGTCTTCAATGATAAAACACAGGCTGACAAAGGTGGAATCAGCTGGAAGCTCCTGACCGTCTACGATGCAGATACTTAGAAAAAAGGAGGGTTTTCATCCAGCAATGTATTTTTGATTGGATAATATTGTTTGTCCCTGAGTAGCTTCCATATAATTCTGTTGTGGAATTTCTAATCTACAAGAATAAAACTGGAAAGTTGTCTTGAATCAAAGAATTGATTTAATAAAGGCGTAATAGGCGCCTGTCCCTCGTCCCTCGGGGGGCGTAGGGCAGAGGAATGATGCAAATACGTAAGCTAAGATATAACACTTCTACAAGAACAAATCCTTCTGAGGCTGGGTGATCAGTAGTAGAATATCGAGTCAAAAAACAAGTTGCGTCCAGTGGAGAAATACTACAGAGATATATACAACAAAACACCTCTTCACAGATAAGTAAATCTAAAACTGATTAACAACCTCATTTAATTAGAAATCACAAAGCTAACTTATACACTTGATTTTTAGATAGAATTTTTAGATTTTAGGCTTAAAGGCTTATCTTAGATGAATAACTATGTAAAGATTTCTACTACAATTCCACCCTTTTGATAATAAATCATATTTTAGTCTTAAAGGGATAGTGCATTTTTAAAATGTTAATCTGTATGGGTTTCCTTCTAAAAGTGTCGTGCGGTAACACTGGATTACCGCTGACTGTCTCGTCTCAGCCCGGTTCTGCTCAGGTTCTGGAGCTCAGGTAAGTAGGTCCGGTAAGTTCGCAGGGACATTTAATAAAGCTTGTTTTTCTTTGCAAAACAACATTAGTCCAAAAAGTGATCTATATTTCCGTCACAGACAGTGGTGCGAAAAAATCCAGCTGCCTATTTCGCATTCGCATATTTTCTCTATATTCGTATCACTCCGCCCACATTAGCTCTATTAGCCTGTTCACTTTTAGCGGAAGTGTACGGCAGATGCGGTACGGCGACGGCGGATATTTACAAGTGAAGAAGCTAGGTAGGCTAGGCTACGCACGCCGTGATACAACTCCGAGAGAAAAGGAAACCATGTTGATTAGGCAGGTGGATTTTTTCGGACAACTGTTTGTGATGAAAATATCACAAAAAAAACATCACTTTTTGGACTAATGTTGTTTTGCGAAGAAAAACAAGCTTTATTTTCTGTCCCTGGAAATGCACTATCCCTTTAAATCAACCAAACAACAAATTTTATATAAACACAGTTGAGAAATAGACGCAGCTGAAAGCTAGGAATAAAAAATAATAATATATAATAAAATAAACACCATTGAGTCTCACATTTCCCCATAAATAGCTGCTTGGAAAACACTGTTAAATAAAGTTCTGGGAAAAAAAGAAGAGTTTTCATCCAGCAATGTATTTTTGATTGGATAATATTGTTTGTAACCACGAGCTGCTTCCATATGGTTCTCATCCAACAAAATTGAACATAAAAATAATTCAGTCTCATATTTTTTTCCACAAATAGCAGCTTGGAAAACACGATTAAATGAAACTCTGAAAGATCTGGAGAAAAAAAAAATCTATTTTTGATTGGATAATATTATTTGTCCCCCGAGTTGCTTCCGTATGGTTCTCATCCAGCAAGATTTAATACATATAAAATAAAATAAACGCCATTCAGTTTCACATTTTTCCACGAATTGCAGCTTGTACAATTCTCTGTGGAGTCAAAAGGCATTTTCCTGAACGATAAGGAATAAAAGTCAAGTACAATCCGTTTAAATGATTATTCTCAGATTGAAAAGTTTGCGGAGGCGCCTCTTTCCAACAGGTCCTCATTTTTCTGTCCACCACTCTAAAGTCTAAACAATAAAATTTTACACAGACTGGTGAAGGTGAAATCTGCTGGCAGCTCTTCACTTTTATTTTGTTGTATGTGTTCTGTAAATTTCCCATTTTGTGATCCCAAACTGCACTAAAATGAACACAATTTACAGCAAATTCGTAAAAGAAAGTAGACGCTTTCCTTTTCTGTTTACAAGTTCAGTCATTTACTTAAACTAAATATATGACAATCTTTTTGGTGACTGAATGTGTGCGAATGCAACGAAAAGCTATTTAAAAGTGAAAAAAATACATAGCACAATTTTATTTTTAAATCATGTTTTGGTAAAAAGCCTTCGCCAGATCATTTTTCTTGCTTTGGACCACAATAAACAAAATGGTCGCCAGTCCAGGTGCTCATATCCCCACCGATGAATGGAAGGTCCCAAAGTGAGGTCAGGCCACTTAAAGGTCCCATGACATGGTACTTCTTGATGCTTTTATATGGCGCCTTAATGGTTCCCTAATACTGTAAATGAATCCTTCTCCAAAATCAAGACTGAGTGCATGAGAAAGACCCATGAAGACAGTCAGAGTCAAAAATATCTCTCTGAAACACTTTATTCTGGGCGTTGTTGCTTGCATGCAAATGAGGAGGACAGAGATAGGCCAGAGCAGCGGGTGGGGGTGTGGCCAAACTCTTTCCTCTTTAGCGGTGCGATGTGCGCTTGCCCCACTTCCGTGTTTTTGCACGGAGGAAGATATGAGAAGCGTTCCATTGAAAAATAAACACATTTCCACAGAATAAAATTAAACCACTGCTGTTTCAGAGGTTCGGAGGCTCGGATAAAGGACATCCGAGCCTGGAAACACTCTCACGTGCCTCCAGGCACGGTTGACCTTAAAGCGCTTTGTGAGGCTTAAAGGTGGAAAAGCACTTCATACAAATCCATCCATCCATTTTCTTCTTCTTATCTGGGGTGAAGGAAGACTCCCAGACTTCCTTCACCCCGGACACTTCCTCCAGCTCCTCTGGGGGGACCCCAAGGCATTCCCAGGCCAGCCGGGAGACATAGTCCCTCCAGCGTGTACTGGGTCTTCCCCGGGGCCTCCTCCCGGTGGGACATGCCCGGAACACCTCCTGAGAGAGGCGTCCAGGAGGCATCCGGACGCCCGAGCCACCTCAGCTGCTCCTCTCGACGTGAAGGAGCAGTGGCTCTACGCAGAGCTGTGTGACTGAGCTCCTCACCCTATCTCTAAGGGAGCGTCCAGCCACTCTGCGGAGGAAACTCATTTCGGCCACTTGTATCCGTGATCTTGTCCTTTCGGTCATTACCCAGAGCTCATGACCACAGGTGAGGGGAGGAATGTAGATTGACGGTAAATCGAGAGCTTTGCCTTTCGGCTCAGCTCCCTCTTCACCACAACGGTCCGGTACAGCGACTGCATCACTGCCGACGCTGCACCGATCCACCTGTCAATCTCACACTCCATCTTCCCCTCACTCGTGAACTTGTGAACTCCTCCACCTGAGGCAGGGACTCTCCACCACCCGGAGAGGACAAGCCACCTTTTTCCAGTCAAGAACAATGGCCTCAGATTTGGAGGAGCTGTATAAAACTGTGACCTTTTATCATAGCTCAAAGTGATTTCTGTTTTTATTAAATTGTTTGACTAACTTCTTTTTTCTCCTAAAGTTGAATCTGTCCTGTGTGACGGCCTGTTTTCTCTGGTTAAAGCCCTTCCCTGTGTACACATGTATCTGTTTTAATGTACGTGTGAATGCCTATGTCAGGTTTGCAGTGCATTGGGCTGCTGTCAGACTCTCCTCCCAGCAGCAGCTCTGTGGCCGTGGAGAGCTGCTTCTCCAACCCCAGCTACCACACCCTGGGCCCCTGCACCTACGCAGCCTACTACGCCAAACCACACAAGAGGCCCGGCAAGGTACTGCACTCTGTATGATGGTAGAATATCAAACTCCATTTCAGTACTAAGACATTGACTCCAGACTTTTTTTTTTTTTTTTTTTTTGGAACAATGTTTTTATTTTGTTTTTTGTACATTATCAAAGTATAATCACAAACAATATGCCAGTTGTGTACATGAACAAAAACAAAATAAAACAAAAACAAGGACAGATCAATTAAGTTAAAGCCATCCATATACACATATATTTACATATATAATGTACAGAGTAATCTCAGTCCTCTTCAGCACCATCCGCCAAATTAAGATTCCCTATAAAAATTTAAATGGACCCCATACATCGTCAAACAATTTAAACTTTCCTTTTCTAATCCTTTCTAATCTTAAAATAAATATCGCAGAATTTGTTGGAACATTCTTTGGTATGTTTTTTTATTTGCACAGGGACAGTGCACAACATTTCATTGACCTTTGAAATAAACAAAAGAAAGATGCAGGTGCCAGGTTATAGTAAAATTGCTCATTTCCACCTGTAGTCCTGGGACAGGTTGATATTAATTAAATATACTGTAACAGAGATTGTAAATGGGTAATAGACCAGTGCATAAGAATAATCACATGTGCATACATATCAGATAAAGACCGTCACTATGCCATTTCTAAAAAACATTTTAAAAAAATGCATCTTTATACATCCATACACACACTCACCAGTCCTAGTTTCACACACATTCATGACTAATGAGTGCAAATTTGCTTTGATATTAGCCATTTCTTTGTTCGATGTGCAAACGTTTGAAAACTTGTACATGTGATAATCTCATTTGGTAAACTATTCCACTGACTCATGGCAATAAAAGAGAAGGCAGTTTTACAGAAGAGGTCCTACATTTTGGAGGGCTGCACTCTCCTCTAGAGGTCGCCTTCGAGTCATTTTTTCAGAGCTCAGTGTGACAAACCTCAGAGGAGGGGCAGCAATACCATGAATCATTTTAAAAATTAGGCAGATGTTCACATACATTATTTGGTTATCAAAGTTTCATATTTAGAAAGAATATGACAGTGGTGAAATAATCATCTCCACTGCTCCTCTAACCTCCTCCCAAAACCCAAAAGAGTCCTGCCTCGGGGCACTGCCACATGCAGTCGAAGAGAGTTCCTTGAGCATCAGCGCACTTACTACAAATATCCGGTATATTATGGTTATAAAGGATCAGTTTGGTTGGTGGTACACATGTTCTCATAAGCCTCTTATATTGCAGAAGCCTAAATCGAGTATTAATTAACTGTTTGTGAGCTTTGCTACATGCTAATTCCCAGTCCTCTTTTGACAAATTTGTTTTGAGATCCTCATTCAACGTCCTGAGTTTAGAGTCAGAGTTTTCATTTGGATTAGACAGTAAAAGGTCATACAGCTCTCATATGGCGCCCTTACTCTGACTATTTTTAGAGATGATTCTTTCCAAAGATGTTTTTCTGGTCTTGTTAATTGATTACCCTAATTGGTTCTAAGAAAACTCCTTAGGACTCCATACTTATTTAAAAATACAACCAAAGAATAAACCATACTGGCCAAAAAGTCTTTCTTTAGACTTTAGAATCGTAGTACTTTCTTTATTCCCATGTGGTTTTATATCTGTGTGATCCCTCAGTGGTCCATGGGCGTATACTAGTCTTTGTTCTCTTTACTTGTTCTGAAACAGCTCAAGATCATTCTAAAACTTCAGGAAAGGTTCATTTCTGTCCTGTAAATGTGACTTTTTTAGTATTGATACTTCTCTTGGTCGTCTCTTATCAAGAGACGACCAAGATTCAAAGGGGTTCAAATTTGCCAAAAGTTTATTTCCCCAACAATATTTCTAATACAGAGATCTGAGTCCAAATTTCTGCCCTGGTGCGTACGCCTACATATGACTTACCCAGCGTTTACAAAGAAGTGACTCCCCTTCGCCCTCAGACCCAGATTTCGCTCGTTCCTCCTTGTTTCTCCGCTCTGCCGCCAGACACACCCCCTCCTCCTCTCAGTTTGGAGATATCCCCAACTTGTACCACATCACATTCCAAAGAACAACCCCCATGACATAGAAAACATTCATATGCTCCAGTGTTCATTCGAATAACACACAAATAAATGTTTATATGTTGTATGATATGATTATGATTAAGTATGCATGCACCTAAAATGTATTTATTCAACATTTCTTCAATAGTATCTGATTTTTGATTCTTCTGGCCCTACTACATTACAAAACTTTTGCAATAACTGAATTATGCACCCTGAAACAATGCTGATTTTATTTAGTTTTAGTATTAAGTAGTGCTGTAAAAAAATAATCTAATTAATTACAGGATTTGTAATTAATTCATCGCGTTTTGAGAGTGAGAGATTGTGAGTGAGTGAGTGAGTGAGTGAGTTCGTCAGTTTTCAAGTGGTCGCTTTGTTCATTCATTTAACAAATTCTACGAGCGTGGTTTGGTGGTTTGTTGAAGTGCGCTCACGCTCGCTCCATCACCGGTAACAATGGAACTTGTCCGGACGTGTTTGTCGTTCAATTGATCCATCAGGCTGGAGCAGCTTCGGTGTTCAGAAAATTCTTTTGCACAAAAGCTCCGAATCACGGCGTTCTTGTTGATCGTCCCGTCTTCGTTCTTTTTATAAATAAACTCGCCGTTCAAAGGCCCTGGCAGCAATTCGCTCGCCGCACGCCAGATTTAAAATGCGCGCATTGAATTGGCGCTCATAATTAATTGTGTTAATTTTTATAACGCGTTAATTTGCAGTGTAATTAATTAACCTAATTAACGTGTTAAACTGACAGCCCTAGTATTAAGTCTTTTAACTAAAATTCTTTTCGTTTTAGTCCAGTTTTAGTCGACAGATTGATTGTATGTGCAGTGAATGAATCAAGATTATCACTGTGATAAATTAAGCTAATTTTGATTTGATGTTCACTCTATATTTGAGAACATAATGTAATATTAACCAAAAATACTATGTCCTACTTTACTTTTGAATAAACCTTTTCAAAACCAGACTGCTTCTTTTATCATTATATTTTTTTAAGCATAAGACCACACTAAATAAATGAATAAACAAACAAACAGATAAGTCGTTAACTGTACTGTCATGTGTTGTTTTGTTTCAGATGAAGACAAAGAGGTGTCACAGGAACAGTGCTCCAGAGTGGGGGGCCTATTGTAACCTCAGTGACCTGGGTCAGTGTGTTTATGTGCTGTGTCCACTGTTACACACTCTGCACACAACTACAACTCCCATCTACCCCGGGGCTGGAGGGTTCAGCCCAGACCTCTGTTTTCTCCCACTCAGTTTTATGTTTTATGGACACCTGCAGCATTTCTAGTTTTGAAGTAAAATGTCTGGTTTCTGTGGTTGAAAATAAAGTAATCTGACTTCCATATTGTTTTGTATAGAGGTGAAGTCGGTCTCGAACAGTTTTGGTTTAAAAAAAAATTAAATAAACTTAACTAAAGCCAGATTAATACTGAGAAAATTCCTCTTGGTGCAGTTAGGGATGAATGGACGAAGAATAAATCAGTTTGAAAAAAATACGGGTGAATATTCATTTAAAAACCCATAAATTGGAAAAGGGTAAACGGCTTTTTAAAGAGGCTAAAACTGTAATTCATTTTTTTAAAACTTTAGTTTATTAAGATCAGCAAAGTAAATAAGCATTTAGAACAATCCTTGACAAAGGGTTATTATATTAGCCATTATTCAGGTACATATTCACCGGAGTCCATCGTTCTAGGAGGAACAAGTCCATTTTCAGCTGGAGTTTGGCTGCTCCATGATATCGACTTGTTTTAGTCTTTGTGTCCGTTCTGTCCTTGTCGGGGGAGAGGGTTTCCTCCAGTTAACCGTTATCATTTTTGTGCAGTCATCAAAAGAATACGGAGAACATACTTGATCTTTTACACATGCATTATCTGACAATGCTCCTAATAAATACAGGTCTGGAAAAAAATAAGAGACCACTGCATTTTTTTCTGAAATCAGCATCTCTACATGTATTACAGCCATTCCATTCCAGCGTCTGTTGAATTCCAACACAAACACAAAGCTGAGCTACTTCAGTTCTTGCACCAGGAGTGGAATAAAGTCACCCAAGAACAATGTGAAAGACTTGTGGAGAGACGCATGAAAGCTGTGATTATAAATAAGGGTTATTGCACCAAATATTGATTTTTGAACTCTTCTTAAGTGTAAATATTAGTATTATGTTGTTTTAAAATGAATTTGATATTGCGTGAAAAGTCCCTCAGTCGTCCAGGTAGAATCCATAATAAAAGGAGAAGTTCAATTTGTCAACTGGACAAAGTATGTTTGGTTGAAAACGTTTCGCCACTCATCCGAGAGGCTTCTTCAGCTCTAATAAGAATACTGGTAAGACATTTGCTTATATCTTGCAGCAGGGAGGAGCTAACTAGCTAACTACTTTCCGAAAATATCTCATTGGTGTAGGGATGAATAGGGATCGTTATCTAGACGCCAGAGAAACAAAAGACTGAAACCAATGAGATATTTTCGGAAAGTAGTTAGCTAGTTAGCTCCTCCCTGCAGCAAGATATAAGCAAGTGTCTTACCAGTATTCTTATTAGAGCTGACGAAGCCTCTCGGATGAGTGGCGAAACGTTTTCAACCAAACATACTTTGTCCAGTTGACAAATTGAACTTCTCCTTTTATTATGAATTTGATATTGTTTGCCACTGTGCCTCCAACATAGTGAGGACATGTTTTTGTAGAAACTTGAAATTATAAAAAAATAAAACTGTAATTCAGTCTTGTTATAGTCTTATGTGGGGGCCATTCTGAATACTTGTTTTAAGAATGTCTGGTTTAGGCGCTTTGTGTTACATTTTTGTATGAAAAGCGCTTTATAAATATTGTTTGATTGATTGACTCATTCATGTGTGTTTACGTGTGTGTAACTTGTGTTTGTTTTTTTTTTATCAGGAGTGTACTGTCTGGATGGGCGCAGGTTCAGTTATCACCTGGACCCCAGATTCAGAGGTACAGGGCCCCAGACAAGACCTGCTCCCCTCCTCCTGCCCTGTTACCCAGATTTACTAAAGCTGAGGTCTACATCAGAACTACATGGAGTGGGGACGGGCAGTATGACAAATAACAATCCTATCGTGAAGTTTTCATAATTTAATGACTCAAAACATGGACAAAAGATAAAATCCAACAGCTAAAGTAGTCCTGACCAAGAACAGGAGATGGGTCCTACTGCTCCTGACAGGTTTAACCCAGAGACTCTGAAAGATGGGTCAAATGCAGAGGACAAATTTCACAACAAGAGCAATAAAACATACATTAACTTAATTTCTGTACACTTAGAGTTAACTATGTGATGGTTAAAGGTCCTATATTACGCAAAATTGACTTTTGTGAGCTTTAAATTGTGTTCTAATGTTGTTTCCTCGTCACAAACAGACCTGGAGTTGGGTTTTGTTTCCTTCACATGTTTGAGTAACTCTTTATTTTTAGTCTGTTTACATCTCCAAAGCTCCAAACGCTCTGTTCCATTTTGTGACGTCATGAAGTGTTAGTTTCCAAGTTTTGTTTTTAGTTCAGTGGAGATCGGGAGGGCTGAAATTATCTGAATGATTCTACTGAAGGTGTGTGGATTGTAAAAGCATACTGGAGCACTTCCTGTATTACCGCATGACATCACAAGGTGGAAGTGAGAGTGTTTTTTAGTTTGAAAGAAGAACTCCGCCTAAATGTGTAGGGTTTTTGCGTTAAACATGGTTAAACGTGTGAAAATTTAAACCAGGTCTAAACCAGCTCTAAACCAGGTCTAAACCAGGTCTAAACCCAGTCTAAACCAGGTCTAAACTCAACCTAAACCAGCTCTAAACCAGGTCTAAACCAGGTCTAAACCCAGTCTAAACCAGGTCTAAACTCAGTCTAAAGCAAGTCTAAACCAGGTCTAACCCCAGTCTAAACTCAGTCTAAACCAGGTCTAAACCCAGTCTAAACCAGGTCTAAACCAGGTCTAAACCAGGTCTAAACCAGGTCTAAACCAGGTCTAAACTCAGTCTAAACCCAGTCTAATCCAGGTCTAAACCAGGTCTAAACTCAGTCTAAACCAGGTCTAAACTCAGTCTAAACCAGGTCTAAACCCATTTGTGATTAAAAACATTAGAACAGATCCAGAAAATGGTGGAATCTGCACCCTTTAAATTCCATCTCTCACTAAAAAAAAATTTGATTTCTTCTTATTTTATTGCCCCCCCTGACCTCACACTCCTCACACTCGCTCGCTTTAAACCTGTTTGCTTATTTGTATTTTGCACTTTAAACGTTGTGTATAATTGTGTCCACTTTTGTTTCCTGCAGGACGGCATCTCCTCCTCTCCTCTCCTGCTCGGACTCCTTCCTTTGTTTAAATCATGTTTTTATTTTTATTCCTGAATGACTTACCTCCACTCTCCTGCAGCTTTTTTAATGTTCCTTGTAACTTTTTATTTACGTCTTTTTGCTCGGTTCTGATCTGTGTGAATCTGAATTAAAGGAGACGTGTTAATGCGCTTTTACCCGTGTTGTAACGGCGTTCCCTCGTTCCCGTAAATAACCTGGACGTTTATGTTGTTTCTGATGGATGGACAAACATCACTGACCTCTCTCTCTGCTCTTTCTCTCCCCTTCTTCTGTTTCTTCCTCTCTTTCCCTTCTCTCGCTCTCTTCATCCCTCTCCTCCCCTCTACTTGTCCTGTCTCCTCCTTCTTTCTTCTCCCTTAATCACTCTCTCTTTTTCCCTACTCCTCCCTATCCGCTCTTTCTTTTTCTCTCCCCTCCTTTTTCTTTCCCTTTCCCCTCTCTTCTCTTTTCTCTCTACTCCCTCTCTCTCTCCTCTCTCTCCCTCTCTTTCCTCCTGTCTTCTTTCTCGGCCCCTCTCTCCTCTCCCCCTCTCCCTCTTTCTTTCCTCTCCCTCTCTTATCTCCTCTCCTTTCTCCCCTCTTCCCCTCTCTCTCTCACCTCTTTTCTTTCCATTCCCCCCTCTCCTCCCTTTCTTTCTCTCTCCTCTCCCCCTCTCTCTTCTTTTTTCTCTCTACTCACCATCTCTTTCCTCTCTACTCCACTTCCGTCTCTTTCTTCTGTCTCCCTCTCTTCTCTTCCTCTTCTCTCCCCTCCCCTCTTTTAACCTCTTCTCTCCCTCTCTTTACTCCTCTGTCTTCTCTCTCACTGCCGCTCTTCTCTCACTCTCTCCCTCCCCCTCTCTCTCCTCTCCCTCCCTCTCTTCTGCCTCTCTTCTCTCCTCCCTCTCTTCTGTCTCTCCTCTCTCTTCTCTTCTCTCCTCCCTCTTCTGTCTCTCCTCCCTCTCTTCTGTCTCTCTTCTCTCCTCCCCCTCTCCTCCCTCTCTCTTCTCTCTTCTCTCTTCCCCCTCTCCTCCCTCTCTCCTCCCTCTTCTTCCTCTCCTCCCTCTCTCCTCCGTCTCCCCCTCTCTCCTCCCTCTCTCCTCCCTCTCTCCTCCCTCTCTCCTCCCTCTCTCAGATTACATGAAGGGTTCTCTGTCCAGCACGTGTTCTTTAAACAGTGAAAATCCATACGCCACCATCAGCGAGTCTTCGGGCGCCGTCTGTAAACACTCGGAGAGCAGTTATGTCGAGATGAAGTCGCCCGCCCACCAGAGCCGCCACGTGTCCGCCGCACACCCGGGTCACGTGACGCACTGCTGCCCCGCCTCCATCGTCACCACGGCAACCACGACAACAGCGCCAGGAATGCTCCCCATCAAAAACATCTACGATATGGGTAAAAGAAAACACTGTTCAGTTCATGTTTGAAAACTGTTTAAAAAAATTAATCTAATTAATTACAGGGTTTATAATTAATTAATCACATTTTAATCTCTCTCTCTCTTTCTCGAGAGAGAGAGAGAAATTGTGAGTGTGAGCGAGCGAGAATGAACGAACAAACTCACTTTGCGATTGAGTTCGTCAGTTTTTCTGTGGTTGCTTTTCTCATTCGTTTCCCAAATTCTTCAAGCGTGGTTTGGTGGTTTGGTGGTTTGGTGAAGTGTGCTCACGCTTGCTTTATCACCAATAACGATGGAACTTGTCCGGACGTGTTTATCGTTCAAATGATCCGTCAGGAGCAGCTTCGGTGATCGGAAAATTCTTGTTGATCAGTCTTTGTTCTTTTTATAAATAAACTTGCCGTTTAAACGCCCTGGCAGCAATTCGCTCACCGCACTCCAAATTTAAAATGCGCATTGAATTGCCGCTCATAATTAATTGCATTAATTTTTATAACGTGTTAATTTGCAGTGTAATTAATTAATCTACCGGTAATTAAAGTGTTAAACTGACAGCCCTAGTTTTAATATTCTGATCTTTCACGGAGAAAAATCTCACTCTGAAAATTGTGAATTTTAATAGGACATCGAGAACATTTCAGCACTTCATCAGGCAAAAATTAAAATAAAATTATTCTAAACCTGGATGAGTGCATCAAGTAATGTGTGAACGCGTTACTTTAGACTGAATTTAGAATGTTGTATCGGTACTTAAAACTTCAGTGTGTAACTCTCCGGAGGTGGCATGTCACCTTTCCTGATTCCAAGTTGAAAGCTAAAATAATACTTCGGAACATTCTGCATAGAGATAGATGTTTTATGTGGAATATTATAAGCAAAAGAACAACATTTCAATGGAAACAAGCAGTAAGAGGCTCCCATCTGGTCAGGTTTGTGAAGATCCAAGCCCCCACATAGTTAAGACGTATGTTTTTCAATGTAAAAAGACAAACAAAAAAGAAAAATGTGCTAATTTTAGTTTTGAAAAAATCAGAACATTCAAGCTCCAAGGTCATCTTACAAGAAATAGTGAAAAAAACTATAAACACAAGATACAAGGTTAAAATATTATATAGTAATGTATTTTTAAGGAAGAAAAGTAGTGGGGAAAGTACACAGCCCTGAGGAGCTCCAGTGCTGATGGGATTCCTCAGGGCTGTGTACTTTCACCTCTGCTCTTCTTTCTTTCCACTAACTGCAGCACCTCCACCCACAAGCCTGTCACAGTAACATTTAGACTGAGATGAGATCTGTACGTTTTACATACTTTTTCTTCATTTTTTCTTCCAGAGCCGACCATCAGTGTGATCCAGGCGGTCTCCTCTTACCCCCAGAACCTGTACGACCTGCCCAGGAACAGCCACATCCCGAGTCACTACGACGTTCTCCCAGTGCGGCCCAGTCCTGCCCACTGCCCCCACACCCCCCCGCCGGGCAGCCCCACCTCCTCCTTGCTCTAAGGCCCCGCAGCAAGACACTGGGAATTTAACCCACAACCAACCCCCCACTCTCTGCTTCACCGAACTGCAAAAAAAAATATCTGCTTTACTTTAAATCACCTCAGTACCTACCAACCGCACCGTTATGATTTATTTATGTTACGAATCTGATCCCTGTTATTGATACTTTGCGGTGACATCACGTTGGGGGGGGGGGGTTACTGAATGTATGTCTATGGGACGGTGTTCAACAGTTACCATGGTGACACAATGCACACATTAGCCAACACAACCCGATAACTTTTTAGATCATCTGAAAAAATACAAAAATGATTTAACCTCCTGGGACCCGAAGAAAAAAAGTGTATACATAAGTGTTTACATTTAAAAAATATTTTTACATTTTTTAAAATTCATATTGTGAAGTTATCAACCTAACACAAACGCGTGTCCGGGGCTGCAAGCACGAGACCCGTGCCCAAACCGTGCCTCCTCCTCGGGACCACGTCCACGGTCCTGAGGAGGAGGCACGCAGTCCGAGCACATCAAACCTCGACATGAACGAACGCAAGAGCCGCACGAAACCAGGCAAAGAGCCGCACGCTGTGTTTTAATCCTGGTTTAGACCTGGTCTAGTCCTGGTTTAGTCCAGGTTTAGTCCTGGTCCAGTCCAGGTTTAGACCTTGTTTAAACCTGGTCTAGACCTGGTTTAGTCCGCGTTTACTCCTGATCTAGTTCCAGTCTGGTCCCGGTTCCCCCCGCGTCCCCCATCTATAACATCAATCGGCAAAGGTCCCTTAGCCAATCAGGACGGCCAATCAGAACATAATGTTACACTATAAAAAAATAATTTAAAAAATTGAAATTGAAAAAAAAATAAAAATAAATAAAAATCAGTCAAAACATGTTTTGAAAATAAAATTTCATTTTGCATGATTTTCAGTCTGTATAAAATGTGATCTCAGAATTAAAAATAAATAAATATCGGCATCGGCCGATAACAGTAACAATAATATCGGATATCGGTATCGGCTAATATTTTCACATCGGTGCATCCCTACAACAAATCTGAAATCTGACACAGCAGACTCCAGCTCAGTTTAAACTTTAGTGATTCTTGAACGTTATGAAGTCCTGGGAACACAAACTTTACCCTACAAATAGGCGAAAGCTTGAAAAAAATCGATTCAACCTTTCAGAAGAATATTCTGAATTAAAGTAAAGCAGCTATTTGTATTTTTGCAGTGAGTTTTGCGACGCTCCGCCCAGGAGCAGGAGACCCAACGTCCAGAACAAACCGGGATGTGGTCAGTGTAGCACAAACAGACTGTGCCCCTCTGTAAATGTACGAGAACAATATAAACGACATTATAATGATTCACAGACGTTATAATGATTCAGCGAGCTTCGGACAAAACTAAACGGACTATTCAGGGATGTGTAAAGAAATACGGAAGGACTTTGGCTCCTAATATTTTGAAAACTGTGAATAATTTAAGAATATTTTAAACACAGGTAAAGGAATGTATCGGAAAGCTAAAAGAATTCTGTTATTTTTTTGTAATTTAAAAAATATTAATTTGATGTTTCACTATTAAAATGTTGGTAAAATTATTTGAATTCAGAATATATAGTTGTTTATTATTCCAGTTTTACGCCATTAGACAGAAATGGTACAGTGTTTGTTTTCTTAGTTTGGTGGTTTAAAATAATAATTATTATTTTAAAGAGGGGGTATTTTTGGAGCTTGTCCGGAGGGGTTTCATGTCATCCATACATGTTTGAATAATTTAGAGATCTCTCCCAGGCCCTATTCGAACCCTTTCCAAAGGTCCGCCTACAAGCAACACGACAAGTCTCCATAAATATACAAAAGCATACAGTATTATATTAGTACGGAAGTCGACAAAGGCCATATTCATAAGCAATATTTTTTTCTTCCTTGTTATCCCGAGATAACGAGATCATTAATTCGAGATCTCGAGAAAACAACTGAAACATCTACCTCCACGTTGTGACAGGCTGACTTCAGGGCTATTTCTATTGATCAGCTGATAAGGCAATATTTTGATCAGGGGTTGACACACGGGGAGATGCATTACGTCTTTTAATTCTGTAAAACTGTAGAAAGAAAGAAAGAAAGAAAAAAAGGAAGGAAGGAAAGAAGGATGGAAGGAAAGAAAGATGGAAGGAAGGAAGGAAAGAAGGAAGAAAGGAAAGAAAGAAGTACATAAGGAAAAAAGGAAGGAAGGAAGGAAGGATGGAAGGAAAGAAAGAAGGGAGGAAGGAAGGAAGGATGGAAGGAAGGACAGAAAGAAGGAAAGAAAGAAGGAAGGAAGGAGAAAAGGAAGGAAGGAAGGAAAGAAGGAAGGAAGGAAGGAAAGAAAGAAGTACATAAGAAAAAAGGAAGGAAGGAAAGTAGGAAGGAAGTTAGTAAAGAAGGAAAGAAAGAAAGAAGGAAGGAAAGAAGGAAGGATGGAAAGAAGGAAGGAAGGAACAAAAGATGGAAGGAAAGAAAGAAGGAAGGAAGGAACAAAAGATGGAAGGAAGGAAAGAAAGAAGTACGTAAGGAAAGAAGGAAGGATAATTTCTAGATTATTCCGCGGCGCCTCCGCAGAAGACTGGCCCGGCTTTACCGACGGGGATACAGTGTTTTCTCGAGATCACGGAATAACTGTTTTCTCGAGATCTCGAGTTAATTTTCTCGTTATTAAGGTGGAAAATAATAATTATGAACACAACCTCTGTCGGCTTCCGTATATTACAGATGAATACGAAACAACTTCACAAACCTGATGTGATGTAGTTTCGATGGTGATGCCGCTCTGAAGGAGAGTGACTCAGCACGGAGAGCAGCACTCGAAAGTGAAGCTCATTAAACATGTTGATACGTTGTTTTCGGCGAATAGCATTTTCAGAACAATAAAAAGGTAACACAACGATCTAAATATGTAGTAATGTGTTAGTAGAAGAGTAACGCCCCCTCTGGTATTCTGAATTCAAGTCATTTTTACTCATTTGAAGTGTTGAAAGAGCTTGTTTGTTTTTCAGAAATCATGTTTTTCTCACTGTGTTTTTCACCTTTCTGTCACTTCATGCTGATATCTGCCATTTAAAAGCTCAGTTTTGTCTGCTGTTTTACAAATACTAGAATCCGAACAGCACAAACGGGGTGAAAACAGCTGAGAACCACCGACTCCTGGTTTGATGAAGCCGACAAAAAGAGGATCCTTTATTTACTCCCTTTCTCCCATATCCTCCTGGGACCCGAAGAAAAAAAGTGTATCTAAATTATTATTATTATTATTATTTTAATTTTCTATTTGGAGGTAAATGAACACCTTAGCATTTACATTTTGTTAATTTTATTTTTATATTTTTGTAACATGTCCTCTGTAATGGACTGTAATAGTGTTAAATCCATGTCAAGTTAACCTAACCTAAACCTGACAAAAACATTTTTTCAGTCGGTTTTACAGTCGTTTACAGTCGCCTCCTTTTTAATTTATTTATTTATGTATTTTTATGTATTTTTTAAATATTTTATTTAAATTTTTTATGTATTATTTATTTATTTACTTATTTATGTATTTTATGTATATATTTTTTTGTTATTTTTATGCATCATTATTATTATTAATAATTTATTTAATTTATTATTTATTTATGTATTTTTATGTATTATTTTTTATGTTGTATTTTCATTTTTTATGTATTTATTTATTTACTTATGTATTTCATTGATATATTTTTTTATTTTTATGCATTATTAATATTAATATTAATAATTTATTTAATTTATTGTTTTATTTTATTAAATTATTGTTATTATTGATATTAATAATAATAATTATTTATTTATTTTATTATTATTCTTTTTTTTATCATAGTGCAGCCACAAATAGAGTCTATCTCAAAACTTAAAAGACGTCCACTATAAAGGACACAAATGAATGGGCGGGTCTCAGGAGGATATTATGCTAAATTAACTTTTTTTAAAATGTTGACCCATAAAAACATAGCTGGGTTGTGTTTTTGTTTCATTCATACATGTCTGAATAATCCTGTGTGTTTTTATGAATTTCCCTCATTATGATACAAGTATTTATTGATGATTTATTGATGTCATGTTGCTCATAGCCGTGCTGCTAAATTGCCATTTCAACATGTTCCATTCCCCTCTTTCACCTGCAGGGGGAGACAGACGGACATCCTCCTCTGTACCGCACAAACACAATCTAAACTTCTCAACTCCATAAAACAAAAACAGACCCAAACCAAGTCTCCTCCTGCAGAGCGACAGCTGAACAGTCCAAGACAAAGACTAACGACGGACTACGATAATAAACTTTTATTTTTACTTAAAGGTGCACTGTGCAACTTTTCTAGGTCTACAGGGTCCATTACATGCTTGTCTCCATGGAAATGTTATTGCCTAGCCTAGAACATTCCACAGTATAGATTAAACCGGTCTATCACGAGCGAGACGAGCAAAAGAAACACCTGTAATAAATAAACATTAGATGGATATGTTTAAAGTCATACCATGGAACATTCCAGGTAAAGCAATAACATCTCCATGGAGACGAGTAGGTAGCGGACCCTCCAGCAGAAAAGTTGCACAGTGCACCTTTAACCTTAACTGGCCCAGTGCGCATTTCCACTGTATCGTAATCCCAGGGAGGTTTTTGCAGAGCCCGCCGGGTCTGTCCGGATTTATTTTAGCCTGGCTCGGCAAAAAACACACAGGGTGTTCCCCAAATCCCAGGATCCTCGGCTTCTGGAACACCCTGGACAGATCCGCATCGTCAGAGCTCCGCTAAGTGGTGTTCCAGCTCCCCCAAAGCCCTCCACCCTCGACTCCTCCGCTTGGCTCGTTTAAAAAGGATGCACGGGTGGATCCTGCCCACAATGCACCGCAACTTCACTTTTTAACTTCATTTAAGCAGTAAAATGCATTTTACAAAAAAAAAAGGAAATATTTAGCTATTTTAGCCACATTGCTGCAAATAACTCTATTATCAGATTGAATGAATTCAAATCAGGACAAATACAGCAGAATGTCTTAAAGAAGGGGACTGGGAACACACTTACCCTTTCATCCATAAATGTTTCAGCCTGTGGATTTATTTCTGTAGGTAATGATCCGCCTAAACAACTCAATAACTATTCTTCACACGTTCTAATGCATGTAACACATAAAGACACTTAATATTTGTAGTATTGATGTTTATTAAAACTTTTTTATTGCATTTGATCTGGTAGTCGTTCCCTTTGGAGCCAGTTCCAGGTGAACTCCAGGAGCCGTGAGCAGGACTTTTGGTTCTACTTCGGAGGAGCCGACTCTGGAGGAGTTCTACAAAGTAGTCTTTGGAGGAAACATCCTGGGATTTGAGAAACACCCACTGACCCTCCCTCTGACTGGAAGTGGCCAGTTAAATGTCATTGAGATTCAGAGATGTTCTTCAGGAGAATCCTGGTCAAGAGGCTGATGTTGTTCATAGACTTGAAAAGTTTGTTTAATTTTATCTGTCAATGAAATTAGCAGCATTAGTATGCTTTTTTTGTTTTGTTTTTAATTATTTTTTTATTAATTGTTTTATTAATTGTTGCTCAAAACTGTATAATTTCCTACCACAGCATCAGCCTCACATGCAGCATTTGTAAATAACTGCAGTTTTTTATATTTCTGGTTTACATTCAGCAATATCTGATACTATATTCTTTTGTATGTAGTCAGTGTACACAATACCACTAATGTTACTGTGTTTTTGCTTTATATCAGGTACTGCATGCGTAGGCGTAGGAGTTAGTCAGGTAGTCCGTAGTCAGGAGTAGTTTCATGCTTTGGTTTTTAATGTGTGCTGTAGAATTATTTATTGTATTTTTTAATTTAAATCCAAACGCTGATGGAAAAGTGTTGGGACATTTTTGTATTTTTTTAAGAGTCCTCAGTAATAACGGGACATGAAGACAATCACGTTTATTCACTGGTTTTATTCACTGTATTTGTTAAGTTTTCATTTTGATTTCAGCTCATGTAAAAGTGACGCTTGTTGAATCAGTTCGTCTCAGGCTTTGAAAGAAATAAAGGAATAAAAACAGGTCAAAGTGAATGTTTTTATTGAGCTGTTGTGTATTCATGTGGCATTATCAGATACAACTTTAAAGTCGGATTAAACACCTCATAATCTCCTCCCACAGGCACATTTCAGATTGACCTGCTAAACAAGAAATGAAGTCTGTACAAGAGCGAGGCCCGGCTTCAGGTGCAGTACAGGTGTCTATAAATCATAAACCATTTTACTTTTGTTTGTGCAAATAGCGTAATACAGCTCTGCAAAAAAAATAAGAGACCACTGCATTTTTTTCTGAAATCAGCATCTCTACATGTATTACAGCCATTCCATTCCAGCGTCTGTTGAATTCCAACACAAACACAAAGCTGAGCTACTTCAGTTCTTGCACCAGGAGTGGAATAAAGTCACCCAAGAACAATGTGAAAGACTGGGACTAAACCAGGTCTGAACCAAGACTAAACCAGGGCTAAACTAGGACTAAATCAGATCTGAACTAGGACTAAACCAGGGATGAACCAGGACTAAACCAGGTCTAAACTAGGACTAAACCAGATCTGAACTAGGACTAAACCAGGGATGAACCAGGACTAAACCAGGGCTAAACTAGGACTAAACCAGATCTGAACTAGGACTAAACCAGGGATGAACCAGGACTAAACCAGGTCTGAACCAAGACTAAACCAGGGCTAAACTAGGACTAAACCAGATCTGAACTAGGACTAGACCAGGTTAAAAAGGGGACTAAACTAGGACTAATCCAGGATTAAATCAGATCTGAACCAGGACTGAACAAATAATATTACCAATCAACTTGCCAAATAGATTCAAAAAGAGAGAAACTCGTTATAAATTAAGAGGAACTAAACCAGTATTCAGAACTAAACCAAAGGAAAGATGTGTCACAATCCAAGGAGTCAGTCTACGGAACAATCTTGAACACGGAATTAAATCATCAAAGTCTATTCAAGTTTTCAAGAAAAATGTGAAAGTGGAATTAATGAAAAGATATAGTAATACTGCACAGTAAAAAGATTATGTTGTATTATTATAATTATTGTTATGTATACAGTATTTTGTTGTAATATAATTTTGAGTTGATAAGGGGCAGATATCATAAGCTTATGCTTCCTTCTGTTCCCTTTTCATTCATAGTTAAGTTATAATTGTATAGATGCAATTGTGTTCGGTTATTTTTTGTTTTGTTTTAACGAATGAAATAAAGAAATGGAAATGAACAAGGGATAAACCAGGACTAAACCTGGTCTGAACCAAGACTAAACCAGGACTAAACTAGGACTAAACCCGGTCTGAACCAAGACTAAACCAGGTCTAAACTAGGACCCAAGAACAATGTGAAAGACTTGTGGAGAGCATGCCAAGACTCATGAAAGCTGATTATAAATAAGGGTTATTGCACCAAATATTGATTTGTGAACTCTTCTTAAGTGTAAACATTAGTATTATGTTGTTTTAAAATGAATTTGATCTTGTTTTTTTGCATTGTTTGAGCTCTGAAAACATGGATCTTTTTTGTTATTTTGACCATTTGTCATTTTCTGCAAATAAATGGAATTTGGGGGAAATGTTGTCAGTAGTTTATAGACTTAAACAAAAATGTTCCTTTTGCCCAAACACAAACCTATAAGTAGTAAAATCAGAAAAACTGATCAGTTTGCAGTGGTCTCTTATTTTTTTTCCAGAGTTGTATGTGTAATTCCTAAATCTTTTGGGAAGCTACTTAAGAGAAGGTTGAAGACCCCTTTTCGAACACTTCAGAAACACATGACTTTAAAGAGGGCAGTTTTTCGTGATGTCACATAGTACTTGAAGTATTTTGCTCTAAAATTGCAAAAAAAAGAACACAAACGACTTTAGCAGCAAAACTTTGTTAAAAGGAGTTTCAGTGGCTAATGAAAAGTAGGAGGCGTTTCCAACACTTTACTGATTTCTTCCCCGATGCTTTTAAAGGGATATGCCACCCCCAGGTCAAATTTGGGCATCTCCCACACCCACAGTCCAGAGACTAAAATAAGTGATGAAAAGCGTTTTCCTGCTCACCCAGCCATTGTCCGAGTCTGTCGCCACTGACCGCCGCGGTATCTGGTGCTCCTCCGCCTTAGACTGGAGTCTAACGTCGCCAGAGAAAGATTTCGGCCAAAAGGAATTAATTTGCTCGATGCGTTTCCCAATTACTTTCTGTGTAGTGCGCATTCATATCGAGTGCAAATAAATGTACAAATCAACACGGAGAGCTTGCCTTGGTCATTTTGGGTGGGAACTATTTTTCAGTGCGGAAAAACATAGCCGAATCACGCAGCACGCTGCCAGGGGAATCCCTGTTACGCACCAGGAAGGGAGTTCCCCTGTTGCCAGCGTGGTGCGTGCTTCGGCTATGTTTTTCCGCACTGAAAAATAGTTCCCACCCAAAATGACCAAGGCAAGCTCTCCGTGTTGATTTGTACATTTATTTGCACTCGATATGAATGCGCACTACACAGAAAGTAATTGGGAAACGCATCGAGCAAATTAATTCCTTTTGGCCGAAATCTTTCTCTGGCGACGTTAGACTCCAGTCTAAGGCGGAGGAGCACCAGATACCGCGGCGGTCAGTGGCGACAGACTCGGACAATGGCTGGGTGAGCAGGAAAACGCTTTCCACCACTTTTTTTAGTCTCTGGACTGTGGGGAGATGCCCAAATTTGACCTGGGGGTGGCATATCCCTTTAAGAAATGTGCATATATACATATTATCAATTTCTATTCTTACATATATTATCAAAAGTGTACTGTTAGCTTAGTGCTGTTTTTACTACATGCACAGTGCTGCCTTTCTCCCTCGTGCACGCGCCCTACTACTGCTAAGTAGGGGGTGGCGCGGGGGAGTCAGAGCGGCTGGTACAGGATGTGCAACACTGGTATGAAAGTTACTTTTATCTTCTTTGTGTTTTGTTTCTCATCAAATTTACGCCCTTGAACTGAAATACTGAGTTTAATAAAACCTGGTGGAACAGGGGAGCGCTTTCAGACAACCTGGGAGCTGGGTCTGGACGCCTGGCCACCCGCTGGTGGAACTCCCCGTCTCCCTGCGCAGGTATCAGAATGAGATTGTGACTCTGTCTGAACACTTTTTCATATTATATAGTAAAGCCTCTCCTGACAAATATGAAAAAAAACCATTAACCTTATTTCACGCTTACACATAAAGTGGAGTTTGTAGTTCAAATGCCGTTATCTCGTCATTGGGCATCACACTCCACTCACCTCGTTTGCGTTCATGTTCATAGTCTGAAAGTGGAGTGTGTGTGAGTGTTGGAGGTGGTCGGAGGGGTCGATGGCACAGATTGGCAGCCTCACTTCTGTCAGTCTGCCCCAGGGCAGCTGTGGCTACAAAAAAGTAGCTTAACACCACCAAGTGTGGAGTGAATGAACCATGAACCGTAAAGCGCTGTGGGTGTCATGAAAGACGCTATATAAAAATGCTATGAATTATTATGTGTAAATGTGACTATAGCTGGTCCGTTAGTCCTTTGGCACAGATTGGCAGCCACATCTCAGTCCATTCGCCTCAGGGCAGCCGTGTCTACTCTGCGGAATAAACCCAGACTCGTGCACACATTTGGTTTACACTTGGTGCGCTTTATTAAGATGAACTGATAACTTAAAAGATATACACACAATTGTACATTATTCATCAATCTGTACAAAACACAAAAGCGTTCACTGACCCCCCTAAAAACAAAAGCAAGGCTCCAGATTCTTCCACCTTAAAAAACGGGAATTACAGTCAGTTACATTTCAATCGGAAAGTAAACAAAAACAAAAGACGGGGAAAAATAAAAACATAGGAAATTAAGGAACAAAAAACACCACAAAAAGGGTTTATCTGCAAGTTTAAATGAGCAGAATTCAGAATGTTAGTCTGGTTTTAATGTTGAAGTTTAGGTCACATCTTACAAGGTATTTTAAGCAAAGTTATGTTTAAATTGCACTTTTAAATGACAAACTCCTATCCCACGGCAGATTTTATAGCTTGGGATAGAAAAATGTTAAGAAATGATAAATAATAAATAGTAAATAAAAAAAATCTGGACCAATAACCAAATAATGAACGAACTAGTCAAATGTAAAAGGCGTAACTTTTCTAACGGAGGTTACACACCTGCTCTTCTCCATAGCGATGTTATTGCTTTGCCTGGAATGTTCCACGATACAGCATTAAAATGACATTATTTTTATGGAGACGAGCACCAGGCCGAGTTACAGGTCAGATCTGTGAAGAGGTGAGTTCATGCTTTTCCGTGTAGCAATAAAAACACTTGTGATTTAACACGAGGTTAAAGTCGTACGGTGAAACAATCTACAAAAGCAATATCGGTATGGAGACAAGCAGGTGGTGGCTTTAATGTTTAGCTCTAATATTCTGAATTTGTGTCGTTTTAACTAAAGCAGATTGACCGTTTTTTCTTTACAGAGCGTGAGGACGGGGAAGCAGAGGAGAGCTCGAGCTGGTGTGCCTTCTGTCTCTATAAACGCCATTGGCACCGGACAGAAAAATGGTACGCAACTTTCAACGTACGCCGCAAAAAAAACGCATCTCCCGTAAGTTAAAAGTACTTAAATTCTGTCAGTGAGTTTTAACTATTCTAGATAAACCCATGGACCTTTATCGTATTTCATTTGTTTCAGTTTTTTGGCAGATCTTTTACAGAAATTCCAATCAAACAAGTCAAAAACCTTGGACCACCTCATCAGAACTCAAGCTAAAGATGCACTGCGTAACTTTTCTTCTGGAGGAGGGTCCGCAACCGTCTTCTCGTCTCCATGGAAACGTTATTGCTCTGCCTGGAACGTCTCACCACGTGGCATTTAACTCAGCTTATCTCTCTGAACACAAGCAGGTGATGTCAACCGGCCAAGTTACAGGTCGGATCTGTAGAGAGGCGACCCCTTCCGAGGTGTTTTGAGGAATAAAAACACAAGCTAATACATGGAAGATGGATAACTTTAATGCCATACTGCGGAACAATCCAAGCAAAGCAATAATAACTCCACAGAGGCTAGAAAAGTTACACGGTGCATGTTTAAGAGTTTTAAGTCTGAATTTAAGTCCTTTTAACTAGTCAGGAAATCCTTTTTTTTGCGGCGTAGCTAACGTTTTTACAGTGCGGTATCCGTAGCGACACACAACGGCATTTTTAAAAACCCCACGTTGTTTTTGCTCCTCTGCAGTTTTAAATGGGAGCTTATGGTACGGCTAAACATGCGTCGACTTGAGGCAGCTCGGTGTACGTAGGCGTCTGTGAGCGTCGAGCGAGAGCGGGGGCATGACGGCTAATGCTAAAGCTAATGCTAAAGCTAGGAGGGATACGTCGAAGTCTAGAGCGGTAACCGTCGCTGCGGGTTATCACTGACGGCCATGTTAGGATGGTAGGTTCCGCTACAAGCACAAATGTAAACAAACGGGAGACGTACGGAAGCCAACTGATTAAAAATACAGTTCAGAATAATTAAGTACTACAAAATTATTGATTGTTAAAAAAAGGTGACAATTTTATATGTTTTGAAATGCAAGCTTGTAAGAAAATGTAAGATCTTATTATTACGTTAGTGTATTTATACTCAGTTGGCATCTTAACACTTCCATAGAGATGTACGTTTGAGATATTTAGATTTATTTAATGTGACAATTTTGTATTTGTGCTTTTTCAATATTCCTGTTTTAGCCATTTTTTTGTTTTATAAAGATCTCTCCATATAATTTTTTGACAAATAATGAAACCGCTTAAAATATTAACAGGGCTTATTTTCATTTTTAGTTTCATTCTTTCATTGTGTTTCGAGGGGGACTGTAGATTTCCGTACGATTAGAGAGTCAGTTCATTGGTTTTAGCTTCTAGTTACATATGGTGCCATTTTGAGAACGGTGGACCATTGAAAAGATAGAAGATTTTGTTTGTTTCTTAATTTTTCATCATTCGAAAACCAATGGATTAAACCTCTTTCCAATCACAGGTTATTTGCCGTTAGAATTTCGCTTATCGTACTGTCTCAAGATGGCCGCTGTAGCAGTTGTTTTTTTCGGCCCACTCTAGAGTTCTATCGCATCCCTACGAGCGGCGCAGGTTTGTGACGGCGGAGGCGCTGGGAACCTATCGCGAAATGGCTCAAGCTTTAGCGACAACGTTAAAGAAAGAACTCCCGACTCAGAGCAGCAACAGTCTAGAAAAACGTTAAAAGATCAGTGCATTTTCGAGACGATTCGAGTAAATTGTGCGAGGGTTACGCGAGTGAATACGACGCGTGCACATGGGATAAGGAATGTTTTTATTAAGACGTAACGGAGGAGTTGGGAAAAAAAATTAAAAAAATGCTGAAATCGTGCTTTCGCGTGCAACTATCAGCGGCTAATTTATGAGCGAAGCCTAAGAACGACATTAGAACTGCGATTTCGCGAAGAGCGGCCTACAAATAGTGTCGTAACCAGTTTAAAATGCAGTCCCAGGCGGTGCAAGGAGATGGAAAGTAGAAATTTAAACAGTTTTATCGATTCAAAAGTCTAAAAAGGCATTCTAAAATTGGTAACACCCAATTTTGGCAACTTGAAAACTGTTCAATATTTGTGTTTGGAGTAGGAACCATACTGCTATTCTTGTGGGATAATCGTTTAACGCAAGTTCAGGCTCTACAAAATTATTACGCCACGTGTTTAAAATTAGCATTCGAAAGTGATTTTTTATTTCATTTAAATTGAAAATCTAATCGCAATCACCATACCAGTCAAAAAAAACATGCGTCTTTTCAAAATGTGCTCGAAAAGCTCCTAAAAACCGCGTACGATTTTTACTTTCACGTTGTATTCACAGCATAAAACCGATCCCGACGCAGGATTCGAGCTACACGCGGAACGTCCGAGTGCTTTTAAAACAGTACAAAGCCCACACTTCTGCTACTGTGTGAAAAATGTATATGAAATTATTGCAAAAAAATAACAAAATTGTTGCGTGATAAAAGTATCTTGTACGGTCCGCTGCGTACGTTTTAATATTTGTGATTTAATTTGTATCGGGTTGAATTTTTTGACCAGTTTTTTTCATTTTGAGACGGTCGTCGATTTAAAAAGGAGGTGTTCAGGAACTGCAGTGAAGGTTTGTGGTTCAATTCCCTCTATCCTCCCTGCATGCTGTTGTTGTGTCCTTGGGCAAGACACTCATTTTGGCTGCATGAATTTGTGTTTTGAAATTGTATCAGCGAACGTTCAATTTCCACTACACTTTTTATGTTTAGTAAGACGCTCCTCTAATTTTGGCTGAATTCAAACTAGAGTGAAGGTTTGTGGTTCAATTCCCACTATCCTCACTGCATTGTGTTGTTGGGCAAGACACTAAATTTGGCTTACATGATTGATGGTGGGGGGAATTCAGCAACTACAGTGAAGGTTTGTGGTTCAATTCCCACATGCTCTTGTTGTGTCCTCGGGCAATACACTCCACTAATTTTGGCTGTATTGAAGGTTCAATTTCCACTACACTCACTGCAGTTTTTATGTTTTTCAGCAAGACACTCCACTAATTTTGGCTGAATTCAAACTAGAGTGAAGGTTTGTGGTTCTATTCCCACTATACTCACTGCATATTGTTGTGTCCTTGGGCAAGACACTCCACGAATTTTGGTTGTGTGAATATGTTATTTATTACATATTGATGGTGGGGGGGAATTCAAATATAGTGAAGGTTTGTGGTTCAATTCCCACTATATACTCATGCATAATGCTGTTGTGTTGTTGGGCAAGACACATATTTTGGCTGTGTGAATGTGTTATTTATTACATAACTGATGGTAGCAGAAATTCAGCAACTACAGTGAAGGTTTGTGGTTCAATTCCCCCATGCTGCTATTGTGTCCTTGGGCAAGACATTCTACTAAATTTGGCTGAATGAATGTTATTTATTGTAAACGATTGAAGGTCTGCAGTCAAAACTCCATGCACAGCTTCCAGGTGCTATTAACAGCAGGAACATTGAATAATTCCAGAAAAAGTTCACCGCACACTCGCTTGACTTTACTCTTATTTCTTTATTGTGCTTAGCGAACAACACGTTTTGCTTCTACAGCATCATCAGGTTTGCCCAAGTAATGCACCTGATGACGCTGTACAAACGAAACGCTTTGTTCGCTAAGCACAATAAAGAAATAAGAGTAAAGTCAAGCGGTTGTGTGGTAAACTTTTTTTCTGGAATTCCACATGTTGTATCTTTAGGCAAGACACTAAGGCTACGTTTACACATACTCGGGTATGTTGGGAAACGAATATTTGTCTGTCTCCGTTTTCCAAAATAAGGCCCCGTTTACATGTACACTGGTATTTTTAAAAACGGAGACGTTTCCCTTCGTTTGTAGCCATCTTTTACACGTAAACGGTGAATTCGCCTCTGAAAACGAAGGAGAACACTCTGCAAGCCAATCAGAATCACACTTTTGGTGCGTCAGCTGCCTAAAACTGTTTTACACGCAAACGCCAAACCGGAGTTTTCCAGTCTTTAGAAAGAATCATTTTCAGAGGAAAAAAACTCAGTTTGTGTGTAAACGGAAGGCACAAACGAAGGCAAAAGTCTCAGTTTTTACAGATACTCGGGTATGTGTAAACAGGCCCTAATTTTGGCTGTATGAATGTTATTTATTTACATGATTAATGATAGAATTCAGCAAATACAGTGAAGGTTTGTGGTTCAATTCCCACATGATGTGGTTTCATGATTGTTTTCTTGCCAAAGTTGCCAAAATTAGTATTCAAAGTTACTTCATCGTTTTCCATCATGTTTGTGATTACATGTTTTACTAATTTTAAAAAGCAAAAGGTAGTGCATGTTTAAGCTTCGTTATCGTGCACAGTGGCAGAATGGGCTACGGTGTGGGGAGAGAGTCAAAAAGGCGGCGTGTATAAGCGTGAATATACGGCGTACAATTCGATTTCATGTGGTTAAAATCCCATATACATAGTAGTACATATGATACAATAATACAACAAGATTCAGATTAAGAACAGTAAAAACCAGTGGAGAAATTCATGATTTCAACAAACTAAAAATAGCAAAAAGTGTAATTAAAATGTGTATTGAGTAACTTTTTGGTCTGGAATGTTTCACAGTATGGCATTAAACCTTTCCATCTTCACAGAAACCAAACCAGACCAAGTTACAGGTCAGATCTGTGGAGAGTCAGAATGTTTGTTTTTCTCTGCATTTTTCAGCTGTAAAGCCATCGGCCATTGAATAACTTTAAGGTAGAGCTGTTTAAAGTCACACTGTGGAATATTCCAATTAGCGCAATGACATATCCATAGAAACAAGCAGGTGACGGACCCCCGCAACCAAAAAGTTACACAGTGCACCTTTAAGAACAAAAGGTAAGATAAGGCAAGACACTGCTGAAATTATCTGTAATTATCACAATTATCACACAGTGAAAAGTAACAATATCAAAAAATAAGAGGCTTTTCAAATGTCAAAACCTCTTACAACACTGAACAAAATGGGAGATCTGAGAAGAGGCGAGCCCATTCAAAGCAAGTCTGTTTTTTATGGTATTTTAGTGCAACACAAACAGTAAATTCAAGATATATAGGTTTAATGCCATACTGTGGAACATTTCAGGCACAAAAAAAAACAAAAACATCTCCACGGAGACTAGAATTGTCACCAGCAAGTTACAGGTCATATCTGAGAAGAGGCGAGCCATTCTAAGTAAGTAAGTCTGCGTCTCATAGTATTTTTGCGCAATATAAAACCGGTAATTGAGTAAATACAAGATATAGGTTTAATGCCATACTGTGGAACATTTCAGGCAAGAAATAAATAACAAGTGCGTGGCAGACTTTGACCGGAAATGTTATGCAATGCACCTTTAATACAAAAAAAAACCAACAACAATAAAAAGACAAAACATTTGAACGTCTCTCCACTCGTTTTTACGACTGAATAGTAGTAATCGATCAGAAAGTGGACAGACAGACGGAGGATAAATACAGGCTAAAAGAAGAAAAATCACATTCATATTTAAGACCTTAAGAGTCAGCGCCTCTACAGTAATGAAATACGGACTGTCCTGCAATCGCCTGGTGCAGACACGAGGGGAGGGGGCGCCCGAGGGACCTCTGACCCCTACGAGACCGGGATGTGACCCCCTCAGGCAGTCTGTTCTCAGGGGGAGGGTAGGGGGTGCTAAAGGCTCGTTACGCTCACATTTTGTACGCAAACAGACGTGTCAATTGCTGATAACCACTGATTTTGACATGTACAGGGGTCCCTCGCTCTATCGCCGTTCACTTTTCGCTGATTTTTTATTTTATTTTATTTTATTTTTTATTTATATATTTATATATATATATATATATATATATATATATATATATATATATATATATATATATATATATATATATATATATATATATATATATATATATATATATATATATATATATATAAAAATAAAAAAAAATAAGGAGAGTCCTGCTGGATGCACGAGGAGCGGGACTAGACCCAGTCTAAACCAGGACTAAACCAGGACTAAACCAGGACTAAACCAGGACTAAACCAGGACTAAACCAGGACTAAACCAGGACTAAACCAAGCTATGCAGCTCTTTGCCTTGTTTTGTGCGGCTCTTGCGCGTTTTCTCTTCGTGGCTCGGACTGCGTCGCTGGACGCGGTTCCGAGGGGGAGGCACGGTCTGGACACTGCCTCAGTCTCGTGCTCGCAGCCCCGGGTGGGACGCCGGTCATGCTGCTCTATAGATTTGACAACGATGAGCGGGTGCACGCTTCACTATTAATACATTTTGTTGAAAATCTACAAAAGTTTGAGTGTTTAAACGAGAGAGAATTGTGAGAAAATGTTAATTCCAGTCTGAGAATAGTGTAGAATGTGTGTGGTGAGGCGTTTACAGCCTTAAAACATGGAGAATAATTGTAAAATATAAAGTTGTCCTACTTCACGGATTTCACTTATTGTGGGTTATTTCTGGAACATAACCCCCGTGATAAACGAGGGACCACTGTACAAGAATTATGTTATATGACCACTAGGGGGCACATGGAACCAACATGTTTTAAACTACTTGGTATTTCTTGTTTTGTAACTTCATAAATATTTAAACCTATGGAAATAATTCAGTTCAGTGTTTTTCTGTGTATTCAAACGCTCTCTGTTGCCAGTAGAGGGCGCAAAGACTCACACTTTTCTTCGGCTTGCTCCGCTCTAGCTACTCTTGCTCCGATTGGTCAGAACGGTCACAAGATGTGCAAGTGTGAGCCTAAACTGGTCAACGCCGCTGAGCTCGGTCCGTTGACTCATATTCGCGACAGAGTCAGTTTAATTCAGGCTGAAAACAAAAGCTGCTGGAATCTGTTTGCGTAGTGAACGTGGAGGGTAAACGAGCCTTCGGGAGGATCATGGTTGGGTTTGGAGGACCAGAAGAGCGGGAGGGGCAGGTGGTTTGGTCACGTGGCGAGGGGGCGGGGTCACGTGGCGAAGGGAAGGGGCGTGGCTAGATGTTTTGACAGCACTGCATCTTTGGCTTGTTCTCGGTGGGCTGTACCTGGATGTTCACCACGTTGTTGCTAGGAGACATGTCACTCTCCTGACGCTCCGACATTTGTTTCTGTGACACGATGCGGTAGATCTCTGAAAACAACACACAGAAGAGTTAGTTTGTTACTATGAGGGTTGTTCCGATATTATTTATTATTATTTTTATTATTATCCTTTATTTATCCCTGTAGGGAAATTATTTCTCTGCATTTGACCCATCCTTCAGGAGCAGTGAGCAGCTCGTCTTTCAGGTGCCCGGGGACCAGCTCCATGATCTTATTGCTCGTCTTAGTCAGGACTTCAGCTGGAGGATTTTACCTATAGAGCATGTTTTTGGGTACTGATACTGATATCAGCAGAAGCTCCAATAGGGTATCGTATCGGCGAGTGCTCAGACCAAATCACCGATCTGATACTACTGTATTTTCCACAGTGAGGACCTGTAGATCGGTGGCTAATGCTGCCGCTAGCGCCCAGAGCAAGTTAAATAGGCTATGGAGGCTCTTTAGACTCTTAAAACACGCTGATAATGACAGAAAATACATTTGTGTTTCCTCTTTGATTCCTTCATTTAACCGTTTGTGTGGACACTCAAAAAACTGAGCTACAGAGAGTGCAGCCTGACAACAGCAACAACAGCCAAACTCAGACTTTGTTTACTCTGCAGAATTATCCACGAGCTCCGAGGATGAGCGTCTTTTTACAGGCCTCACTGTTGGTTTTATTCATGCACCGCAGTAGAAAGTAACAAGTTAGAAAAGTTCTTCAATCAGCACTACTTACGGTCAAAATCATGATATATTTAACTCTTAATACTTAGCGCTCAAATTTATTCTTCTAGATTTTCTTTAGCGATACCTTTTAGTAGATTTATTTATCGCTCTTGTACTGTAACAAAACTGAGGAGCCTTAGTCTACTGCTTCACACTATGTGGTATCGGACTGGTATCGGCGAGTACACCAAGGCCAAGAACTGAGATCAAAATGGATTCTAGCGATATTTGAGAGACTCATGAGAAGCAAACTTCAGATGCTCCTGCTGTAAGCTTCGACATGTGGACCAATCCCTAGAGATGTAACAATATCCAAATGTCTCGATACGATATTTTATTGATATGCGTCTCACAGTGCGATATTTATTGTGATATTTTGACACTGTGGATAAATAAAAGTGTTCACCTGTGAGGATGGTCTGGAAGGCCGTCTCGACATTGGTGGAGTCCAGCGCAGACGTCTCCAGGAAAGATAATCCGTTTTTCTCTGAAGGGAAAGAAGCAGCAGCACAAGACTCAAGTCAGACTCAAGTCAGACTCAAGTCAGACTCAAGTCAGACTCAAGTCAGACTCAAGTCAGACTCAAGTCAGACTCATGCATTCCACAGACAACAGCCACACACACGCACGCACACACACACACACAGACCTGGACATATTAAATGCATTAAGAGTGTTTATTTTATTACAACTTTGCCTTTATCTAATGTTTCCTGTTCAAAAACACACCTGGAGCTGTTTTGTTTCATTTGTGTTTGAATAATCCTGAATATTTAAGTTTTTAAGTCCAAAACACTCCCCTGAAATATCACTATGCTACATTTATAATACAGCAGTGAGAGCGGGGGGAATCACTGCGCCCCCTGCTGGCCTTTTCCATACTTAAAAATAAGAACAGAGTTTACGCTAACGCAATTAAGATGAAATAACTTAAATCTGTCCACAAAGATTTCTAGCAGCATCAGCTCCGTTGTGCAGGAGGACACCCGAGGACACGTCTTTCACTGCGCGTTTTTAATACGTTTGTCCTCTGGAACACCGTCACCCCACCGGTTTTGTTTGTTCAAAACATGCACAGTCATTAGTCACAGATCTGAGTCAGAAACATGGATTTTTAATTATTCAACACATCTGAGTAATCCTGGAGCGGAGACGAGCCCAGAGACGACCAAGGAGACGCCTGGAAATGACAAACTCTCAAACGGAACAGGAGGGAATGAAGCAAGAGAAGATTCAAATTAGTCCAAGGCTTGTGTGAAAGCTCAAAACCTCCAGAATTCACTCACTGAGCTGCACAGGCTGCACTAGCACTGATTTATACGGGTCATGTTTATTACTTTTAAATAAAAATAAGGGGTTATTCTTCTATTTTCTTAAAACCAAATCACAATTTTGATTCATCACAATGTTCATAGTCATACGGCCGTAACTAAAGTCAAATTTTTCTTCTGAAAGTTCACAATTATAATCAGTGTCACGATAGAAAAATTCAAACTCAATTTCGATACAAAGGAATAGAGTTGATACTCAGTTAGGGCTGGGCGGTACACCGCTTCATACCGAAAACCAAACAACCGTATTCTGTAAATGTCGTCGGGCTAAAGTTGTAGCCGCAGGAGGCGACACAAGCGATCTGCTTCACCGCCTCCGTCACAAACACGTCCTGGAATATGAAGAATGCACGAAACTAAGATCTGCATCCTCTTCCACGTTCAAGTTGGCGCCGCGACACAAAACGCCACTCAGACGTCGCTCAATAGGCAGTTGCTAAGGGGACTGCCTACGACAAAAAAAAAAGCAAACGGTGGAATCCACGGCAAAAGGAGAAATTCAATTTGTCGACTGGACAAAAGTTTATTTGGTCGAATACGTTTCGCAGCTCATCCATCCGTATTCGACCAAATAAACTTTTGTCCAGTCGACAAAATGAATTTCTCCTTTTGTCGTGGATTCTACCTGGACGACTGAGGGATTCTACACAGTGGTGGAACGATATTACCAACGCTATTACTGTCCACTTCGCCAAAAGCCCTATTCGGATGGGATTAGTTTTATGGGGTGACATGGGGTGAAGTAATAATTACCAGGGAATTTAGTCGTGTCTGAACGCACCATGTCCGTAAACATAACGGAGTATGTCTGTGAAATTTACAGCGAGTTTCACCTTGTGTAAAACGGTCTGGAAGAATTACCATAGGTCCTATTAATCCCGTGCGAATGCGACCCTCGGTAAAGATGTATGTAATATTTCGTCACATCCGTTTAAAGAAATAATTTACCGCAATTTTCAAACACGGAGGAACTTGAAGCGCTTTGTTTTGCCGACAAGTAAAATGATCTACCGGTACTCTCAAACAAACGCACACATCGACCAATGAAAAAGCCCAAGAGGTATAAATTAGTCATCAGAGGCATGAAACTTCTGCTTGTTTTAGGTAATGTATGCTCTATTAGTCCTGATTATGGGCAATCATTTGCATAGTTCGCTAATATTTCACATAGGCTAATCATGACTTCTCTATCTACGGAAGTGACGTGCACGGCGATGAATACGTGACGGCAGAGCGTAAACAAACTCCTCCCATGTCAAATATTACAGACATTTCTTGTCCTGTGTGAATGGGGTCATTTATATTACAGAGGTCCTGTGATAAACCGACATTACTCTACATCCCCCTGTAAAACTAATCCCGTCCGAATAGAGCTAAACACATGGTACCACTTGTACATGAAAAAAAAGAATACCGTCAAATACCGTGACACTGATATAATTTTGAAAAACACCGTGATATCAATTTTTGGTCATACCGCCCAGCTCTATACTCAATACTGATTCCAATGTCATAATGAATAAAGAGAATGTGATTTTTCAACATTTAGTCATAGTACTTTCTTTTATATTCCTCTTTGGCCTTCCCTCAGTGGTCCGGGGGCGTATACGAGTCCATGTGCTTCTAAAACTATTCAGGAAAAGTTCATTTCTGTCCTCTGAATGTGACTTTTTTAGTATCGATACATGCTCAAATGAGTATCCGGTTTTAATATTGATTAGTATCTGATTTTTGATCCTTCTGATAACCCTGTACAGCACAAAGGTTATAAAGTAAAACTGTAACTCGTCTTGGTTTGATGGAGTCTCACCTGCGAACGCCCGGGCCTCGTCTGTGGGCACTGCCCGTAGGTGGCGCAAGTCGCTCTTGTTTCCCACCAGCATGATGACGATGTTTGAGTCTGCGTGGTCCCTCAGCTCCTTCAGCCACCGCTCCACGTTCTCATACGTCAAGTGTTTGGCGATGTCATACACCAACAGCGCCCCCACTGCCCCGCGGTAGTAACTGCAGACAGAGGGAACAAACGTTACATACAAAAGATTAGGGGATGTTGAGGCAATTAATGGGATTTGTAATAATAAAAATAAAAAGTAATACGTGTATAGCACATTTCATGACACACACAGTTCAAGAAAAAACACAAAAACGGATAAAAAAGGAGATGCAGTTATTTAAAGGCAGATATAAGTCGAGTTTTTTTTTTTTTTTTTTTTTAAGAAGGTGTGGATGAGGCTTTGATGTGTTTGCGGGGGGAGTTCCAGATATATGTAATACTTGAAGAGAAAATTGCACGTTTAGACTATATAGTAGAATTATACAGTCTGATGGCGGTGGGGATGAAGGATCTGCGGTAGCGCTCCTTCTTGCACTGGGGGTGCCTCAGTCGGCTGCTGAAGGAGCTGCTCAGCTCCTCTACAGTCCGGTGCAGAAGGTGGGAGGTGTCGTCCATGATGGACGTGAATATGGCCAGCACCCTCCTCTCAGCCACCTCCTCTACAGAGTCCAGAGGACAGCCCAGGACAGAGCTGGCCCTCCTGACCAGCTTATTAAGTCTCTTCCTGTCCCGTTCTGTGCTGCTCGGGGCCCAGCAGACGACAGCGTAGAGGAGAGCAGAGGCCACCACAGAGTCATAAAAAGTCTTGAGCAGAGGCCTGCACACTCCAAAGGACCTCAGTCTCCTCAGGAGGTGGAGGCGACTTTGGCCCTTCTTGTACAGGGCGTCGGTGTTGTGGGACCAGTCCAGTTTATTGTTGAGGTGAACACCCAGGTACTTGAAACTGTCCACAGTCTCTATGTCCTGCCCTTGGATGTTCACCGGTGAGTGGGGTAGTGGTCTCCTCCTGAAATCCATCACCAGCTCCTTTGTCTTACTGGTGTTAAGGCACAGGTGGTTGCGCCCACACCAGTCCACAAAGTCCCTGATGACCAAGCGATTGTTTCAAGTGATTATATCACAATAATTATTAAAGTTGCTGACAGTACGGATAGGAATAAGTGGTATTTTAAAGATCCCATGACATGGTACTTCTTGATGCTTTTATATGGCTCCTTAATGGTTCCCTAATACTGTAAATTAATCCTTCTTCAAAATCAACACTCAGTGCATGAGAAACAGAGATAAGCTGAGAAAGAGTAATTTTTCTCACTCTGAACACTCTATAATGGGCGTTGTTGCTTGAATGCAAATGAGGAGAAAAGAGCTGGCCAATAGTAGAGTTTGGGGGCGTGACCAAACGCTCCGCTCTCCGCTGTAGCTCACAGCTGATCCATTTCCTTGTTTTTGCACGGGGGGAGAGATTTGAAGCGTTCTATTGAAAAATAAACACATTTCCACAGAAAATAAAATTAAACCACTGCTGTTCAAAGGTCCAGAGGCTCAGATAAAGGACTTCCGAGCCTAGAAACACTCGGACGTGCCTCCAGGCAAATAAAAAAACGCATTTTGCATTGCCTAGCGCATTCGCAGTCCAAACTCTCTGGGCGTGATTTACAGAGACGCTGAGTAGAGACAGACGGGGGTGGAACTGCATTTGCATTTCTTTTTTCGATCTGACGTCAATAAGGTGCCTTGTTCAAAATCGCCCGTTTGAGCTCCGATTTTTTCTAACGCAGAAAAGGATCGCAAATACTCAGTTCAGACATTTCGCAACTTTTAACCATGGGGGGGGGGGGGGGGGCCTAAACAGGGTAGGGGAGCTCACATTAACGTTCAAAAACCTCAGAAAGTGAAAATTTCATGCCATGGGACCTTTAATATTATGAATAGGTTCCATATCTAAAAAAGATTGTACTTTGTTATCAGTGAAAACAACAATGATTTAGAAGAGAACGTCTTGAATAAGGAGCTTTTTTCTGCACTTTCTGGTGATAAAAATGGATTCTTTATTTAATCTTTGTTTCTCATGATACTATAAAATGTACCATGAATGATTATTGTGTACCCTTTTTATCACGATAAATAATATTATTGTCTATTGTCCCATCCCTGGTGGCTGATAGCACAGATTGGCAGCCTCACTTCTGTCAGTCTGTCCCAGGGCAGCTGTGACTACAAGAGTATTTTACTGTGGAGAGAATGAATAATGACTACAGCGTGCAGCTTTGAGAGGCTCAGTAAAGGCGTTATCGTCTGAGATGGGAGAAGATCTCGTGTGGAAAAAATTGCCAGGGGAGAAAAATGATCTCGTGATATTTTTCCCCTGAATTTACCTTTGTTAAGAGCTGGTGAGTTATGTAGTTTGAGAAGCTGTAGTTTCAAAAAGCTGTACTACAATGACTGCTTAAGTATTTCATAAAATAAACAAAAATAGTGAAGCTAGAATTGTGAAATGATATCAAAAACTGGTCTTGTCTCGTTCTTGTGGACCTGCTCTCATCTCCTGAAAAGTGGCTCCCACCCCTCGTTATCATCATTTGGACATGAGTCAGCGCTGTGAGCCGTGTGTGTGATGTAATGTGAACAGTTGAATACATTTTATTACTGTTGCATCCCCACGAAAGGATTAATCAATTTTTTCCTCAGCCCGCTGCTCTTGTCTGGTTTAAGTGAAGCGGCGTGTGTCGTCAGCGCTCGTGGAGGTGGTACGGCGTGACCGACAGGCTCTGCTGCTGAGGGAGTGTCTCTGCACACAGACGCAGGTGTGGCCTCGGCCCAAAATAGTCTCACCCTGAATCAACTGCACCCACAGAGCCAGGGGCAAAGCATCATGGGAGGTGAAGGACTCAGGGGTAGGGATGCCAAGATGATTGTATTGTAATTGTAAAGTTTTATACGTTTATGGTACATGAACTGTATAATGTGTAACATTTGGTGTGATTAAAACTGGTTACTGACAGATAAGGTAATTTAGTTTGGTCCTGAAGTCTTTCTTCACACAACAGTTTTAACATAAACAATTTTTCTGACCAAGTTACACTACAATACACTCAGACAATTTACAAGGACCCCCAAAAATTCCAAACCCTGCATTCAAAAGATTTTTTCTAGACACTTTTTACATTAATAACGATAAAAAATGACAAAAACATATGTATACAACTTGAAAATGACATTCCAAACTGTGAATTCTATATTCTAATGGTAAAGGGAGAAATTCAATTTGTCCAGTTGACAAACTGAATTTTTCCCTTTACCATGGATTCTACCTGGACGACGGAGGGATTCTTCACACAATTCTGAACAATCTTTTTTTTCCATGCACTTTTACTTCATGTAGTTAACCTTGGAAAGCAGCAAAAGCAACTACATCACTTCATAGTTTACCCAGACATTACTATGGTGATTTACATAAACATATCCATATATACTGGATACTGGATAAACATATCCAGTCCATATTTGGCCTTAAAGGTGCATTGAGTAACTTTTCAGTTGGGGGTGGGTCTGTCTACTGCTTGTTTCTATGGAAATGTTATTGCTTCACCTGGAATGTTCCACAGTGTGATGTTCAACAGCTCTGTCTTACATTTATCCAATTACAGGAGGTTTTATAGCCCAAAAATACTTATAAAAACAAACATTCTGACTGCGAGCGAGGGCGCCTCTCCACAGATCTGACCCGTAATTTCATCTGGTTTGGTCGCCGTGAAGACAGAAAGGTTTAATGCCATACTGTGAAACATTCCAGGCAAAGCAATAACATCTCCATGGAGAAAAGCATTTGATGGACCCTCCACCAGAAAAGTGGAAAAATCTATCATTAAATTCCTTTAATGACAGATTTTTCCACTTTTCTGGTAAATGCTGTTTTGATGTCAGTTAAGCTCGACAGAGATTTAAAGCATCGTAGTATTGGTATCGAAACAAACAAACAAAAAACTGTCTTGGTGCATCCCAAATAAAAACTTCACTGGATCATTTGAATACCAAATATGAGTGTACACTTCGCTTTGTGATGCAATATTTACAAAACATGTAAAGGTGCACTACGAAACTTTCTGGTGGAGGGTCCTTCACCTACTCGTTTCTATGGATACGTCATTGCTCTGCCTGGAATGTTCCACAGTATGACTTCAAACAGCTACTTTACATTTATTCAATTCCAGGTGGTTTTATAGTTCAAAAATATCTATAAAAATGACATTCTGACTGTGAACGGGGTCACCTCTCCACAAAGTTACACAATGCAGCTTTAACGCAGACCGATTACGCAAAAATGACTTTTCAGAGCTTTAAATCCTGTTATAGTCGTTTCCCTTCTCCTTTAGCCTCTCAGAGTTGTATTTGGAGTGATTTGTGCACGTTTGAGTATCTTAAACCGCTTTTTTTCAAGACGCCATTTTGCAGAATCAACCCTCGTTTTCACTGCTACCGGAACAGGCCCACTGCGGTTTTATTTTCGTAAACTGTGATACACATAGGATTCGGGAGTGTCGTGTAGTAAATTTGGTACCAAAAAAAAAAAGAAAAATCCTGTTCTAGTGTGATCTGCAGCTAACCAAAGGAGGGGCTGACAACTTCACAGCTCTTTAATGTGACGTTTACGGCGACGTCAGCTCCCATTGGGCACCACCGTTTTCTTACCCGGAAGTCAGCGCACTTGTTTCTTTTATTAACTAGATTTAGATCAACTTGTGATTTAAAATGATAACAATGAGTCACTGGTCATAGATTATAACCATATAGATGTGGCCACTCCAGTGTGTCAAAGCCTGATCCCGCCAGATCTCAGGGGCTAAACAGGGTCGGGCCTGGTCAGAACTCGGATGGGAGACCGCTGGGAATACCAGAAAAAAATCAAACAAACTGTTGTTGTGTCCTTAGGCAAGACGCTTCACCCACATCGCCTGGTATGAAAGTGGTGTGTGTGATGGTGGTGGTCAGAGGGGTCGATAGCGCAGATTGGCAGCCTCAGGTTTGTCATTTGTTTTGGGTGTCTTCGAAGACGCTATAAAACTGATGCATTATTATTTTTTATTTTTTTTATTATTTTATATTTGTATTATTTTTGTTTTTATTTTATATTTCTATTATTTTTATGGTCATGATTATTTTTATTATTATGTTATTTATTTATAATTTTTATCATCATCATCATCATCATCATCATCATTATTTAAGCTCCCATGGCATGAAATTTTCACTTTCTGAGGTTTTTGAATGTTAATGTGAGCTCCCCTACCCTGTTTAGGCCCCCCCATGGTTAAAAGTTGCAAAATGTCTAAACTGAGCATTTGCGATCCTTTTCTGCGCTCAAACGGATGATTTTGAACAAGGAGACTTATTGACGTCAGCTCGAAAAAAGAAATGCAAATGCAGTTCCACCCCTGTCTGTCTCTACTCAGAGTCTCTGTAAATCACGCCCAGAGAGTTTGGACTGCGGAGGAGCTACGCAATGCGAAATGCGTTTTTTTTTTTTGCCTGGAGGAACTTTGTGTGTTTGAGTGTTTCTAGGCTCGGAAGTCGTTTATCTGAGCCTGTGGATATCTGAAACAGCAGTGGTTTAATTTTATTTTCTGTGGAAATGTGTTTATTTTTCAATGGAATGCTTCTCATCTCTCCCTCCGCTCAAAAACACGGAAGTGGGTCAGAGCGCACAGGCACAGCTGAGAGCTGAGAGTGGAGAGTTTGGCCACGCCCCCACCCTCTACTATAGGCCATCTCTGTCCTCCTCATTTGCATTCAAGCAACAACGCCCATAATGGAGTGTTCCAGAGTGACATTTATGACTCTCTCATCTTATCTCTCTTTCTCATGCACCGAGTCTTGATTTTGAAGGATTCATTTACAGTATTAGGGAACCATTAAGGAGCCATATAAAAGCATCAAGAAGTACCATGTCATGGGATCTTTAACCTTTTGAGTGTTGAGTAAATAAATTCGGCTCTGTAAAGCGTTTGGGTGTCTTGAAAGGCGCTATATAAAACTGATGCATTATTATTATTATTATTTACATTTATTTTATTTTATATCTATTATTTTTATGTTTTTATTGTATATTTGTATTATTTTGATTATTGACATTATTATTTGATTATGTTTATTATTATTTTATTTATTATTTTTTATCATTTTGTTTATTATTATCATTTTGTTTATTATTATCATTATTATTATCAATAATAATAATAATAATAATAATAATAATATTAACAACCTCTTGAGTGTGGAGTGAATAAATTCAGCTCTGTAAAGCGTTTTGGGTGTCTTGAAAGACGCTATATAAATGCAATGATTCATTTGTTATAGTATATAATTCAGTTTTCTCTTGGACTGGAGAAACAGAGCTGTACTTACGCCGAGGTGATGGCTCTGTAGCGTTCCTGTCCGGCTGTGTCCCAGATCTGTGCTTTGACCGTTTTCCCGTCGACCTGGATGCTCCGTGTTGCGAACTCTACTCCGATGGTACTCTTACTTTCCAGGTTAAACTCGTTTCTGGTGAATCGAGACAGCAGGTTACTCTTCCCCACTCCTGAGTCTCCGATCAGGACCACTGAGGGACAAAAGGTTAAAGATTTACAGCATGAGGTAGAGCATTTGTTTGCCTTAGAACAGCATTTCCCATATGTATAAAATGCGTGGCCATTCATGTTTTAACCATTACCTATTAACCTATAACTTTACCAAGAAATAATTAGGCACTGTGGGACCTTGTGCACACATGAGGAAAATTATCTTGTGAGATTTTTTTCACTTTTTCATTTGCCTAGGATAAAAACATATCTGAGCAACTCCTGTTGAGGAAGCCGTAATACCAAAAAGCAGCGCTAATGACATTAAAACTATCAAATTAAATAAATACAATTGTGAAGCCAAAATTATAAACTGAATGGAACAATTTATTTATTAAAAAGTACTTCAAAACATCATCTTTCTCGTCTCATTCTCGTGGGTCAAATCTTGTGACATCTCATCTCTTTTGTGTCTCGTCCCATCCCTAGGCACTACAGAATTAAGTTAAAGCCACATTATGTAACTTTTAGCCAAAAAACAACCAAAATAAAAGCATGTTTTGTCTTGTTCTTTTCATTTTTGTTGTGTTCGCTGCATCTCCACAAACTTTATTTACCCTCCTCTTGCTATTACTTTAGAATGTAAATGTAGTTCCTTTGGCTAAAAATGTTCCACAGTATGGCATAAAACATATCTATATCTATGCAAAATGTTCCGAAGTATGGATTTAACTTTGCATTTCCATTGAAACATGTATGGGATATGTCTATGTATTGTATCAGAAAAATAATCTGCATTTTGTTTAGTTTTTTCTTATCACTAAATATTGTCTGCAACTGTCTAACTTTCAACAAACTAAAGATAAAGTTGCAAATAAATAAATGTGGAAAATTCTCAGATAATCTTCAAGGACTCGTGTTTTATTCGAACCAAAATGCCAGCTTTACCAAACAGAGATTATGTATCACTCGCCCCAGAGTAAGGACTTTTAAAGATAAGAACTTGAAGCAATGTCACACCGGGTTTGTTCAAGGCAAGCTCATAATTTCAGGAGGATGGCTGTTTAAGTAATGTAACATACAGGGACTTCTTTATGACAACATTAAAACGCATCAACAGAGAACTTCAGTGCGGCCAGACCACTGCTTTTACTATTAAATATACACATTTTATTACTTTTCACTAGTTAAAAAGTCATATAAATACACAGAATTGACTCTGGTGAGCGTTAGAATGCTGTTACTTCATCACAAACATACCTGGAGTCTCAGTCACTCGTGTTTGAGTAATCATTTATTGTTAAACTGTCAACATCTCCAAAATGACACTCAAGAAACAAAACACAACTCCAGGTGTGTTTGTGATGAGGAAACGGCATCAGAACACAGACCAGAAAACAAACAGCGTAGTATGAGCGCTTTAAGATTATTTTTCTGTTAATGGGTTTCAGAATGATGAATTATGACCAATTAACAAATAAAAATGTTTATATCTGTGGAAAACGACAAACCTCTAACCTCAACATGTTGCGAATAACAGGAAGCTGAAACCCACAAACAGAAGCAATTATGATTTTGTGTATCAGCGGTCTGAGAGCCACAATGCCCCAAATATAAACTTTTATTTTTATTTTAGCATTAACTAAATAACTATTCTTAATAACCTAAAAAATGATGTAGTCTATAGAGCCTTTAATAAATATATACACAAAAAATATTCTACATTTCATAATGGAGGCAACGGGAGGCAAAAGTGAAGTGGAACATACTGTGATTTCAATGGGGAAACTGGGCTTAAAGAGAATATAATAAAATATGAAAATACAAAGGAAATTTGGCAAATGAAACCCACTCGGATACACGTGAGTGACACCAGATCCCAGGTTAAAAACATTTACAATTGTGTTCAACATTAGCAATTCAGCATTTTGGATAAAAGATGCATATTTTTTATATTTTACTGGACAAATCCTTCCAGAAATTTACAGGTATATTACACATTTCACCATAAATCAGACTGTTTGTGAAGCTCAAATATAATTTTGAGGTTAGAAAACTGCATTTTTCCATCCTTCTTAACAGAGAAACTAATTAACTAAATAAGTGGAACCACAAAAACTCAAATTTGTTGTTTATTTTTTGTTATAATATTGTTTCATATATTTTTTATTCAGATATGTCATTCAGACAACACATGTACACACACACACACAAGAAAACAAAACTTACAAAACTAACAAAAACAAATCAAACCTTGAGGAAAAATATGAAGAAATACAAGTAGCGTCACACACTATAATGAAAATAGAATGGCATTAATAATAGTAGTCGTATTTTTATTTTGAACACTCTGGTGACACAGGATTTTAAAAGGTTTAATCTAAAGTATCAAGAGATTAATTTCAGAAACACAAAAATGATCTGAATTCTTTAAAAAAAAAAAAATCACTGGCACAGTTTCGGTTTAGGTTCTCAAAGTCTATACCATATCCATACAAATTAGTATTTTTATTAATGTTTTTATATTTGAATGAAATTATTTTGTGTTTAATTGGTCATCTGAGTTTATAGTTCGTGTCTTTTTCACTCCAGGGGCTCAGAAAAAACAAAAGGCTCCGTGGCGGTGAGAGAGCTTTAGGTGTGTCCAGCTTTATGACAACAAGCTACCCCCGGCTAACCCTCTGCTAACCTAAAACACTCCAAATATAACCTTTATATTCACAAATCTGGATTAATCACACGTGTATTCCGTTCAGATTTAAGAGCTGTATTGTCTTAGATTAGATGTTTGTAATAATAATAGCTGACAGTTTGTTGAGAGCTTTGTAAACACGTCAGAAGCACAAAGGTTGGTGGTACATCTTGTTAGCACAGGGGGGACTTTTCATAAATTCTAGGCGTTTCGTCCGAGTGGGCCACTGGTTTATTATGTCTACCTGTTTGAAATACAAATTAATCGATTTGAGATAAATATTACATTCGAAAACCGTCTTATTGTGATCGTTAAGTTAAAGAATCGGCTATTGATTAGTTGAATTAAAGCTAATTATAGAAAAATAGTGAAAGCAGCGTAAAAACTGACATCATTTTGGTCCGATTGCTTATCTGACAACACAAAAATGGGTCATTCGTGTATTTAACTTTATTTTAACATGAGGGAAGTTATATTTTCTGGTTCGTGATGTTTCAATCAAGATAATTTCGCGTTATTGGTCATAAACGTTACGAGTGACGCAAGACGTTGGAGCAGCCCCGAGCGAGATGCCCAGGCTTTGTAGAATCCCGTTAGCATTAGCCTGTCAGAAGCAGCTGGCCTTTTTTTTTTTTACACAATCTGCGAATTCTGCGTTACAAAGTGGCTCTGAAACTGCACTTTACCTTTGAACAGGTAATCGTACTCGTCGTCTCTGGTTCCCATCGTGGTTTGGCGCGGATGTTCGTCCCAAAGCCAGTATTTGTGGCTGTTTTACACAAGGCGAAGTGGAGGTTTCCAAATGGATTCTGTTTGGAGTTTGGATCAGCTGCACTTCCGCACTCTTCTTCTTCGCCTGAGCCTGGGGAGCGCTGTCAGTGAGATAAAATCAACGGCGCCACCCCACGGTCACATATTATATTATACATATTAGACCATGGGTGTCAAACTCATTTTGGTCCGGGGGCCGTATCCAACCTACTTTGATCTTAAAGAGGCCAGGCCATGGCAAATATACCCCAAAAATAGCAATAAGTCCAAATATTTGTGCAGAAAAACACAAATCTATTACAGAAGTCTGTTTTATTTGATGAACTCTTTCTTTTACAATATATTATAATATTATGAACAACCTGAAACTTGTAAAATGTAATATCAACACAAGCGTACAGGTTTCCCATTGACCTCCGTGAACAAATAGGAATTAGTCATTTTTTCTTGGAAAATCCTGCACTTGGTGTCCACTTCACTCCACAGTCAAAACGATGCTCCTTTAAGAGTGTTTGGAAAGAGGCGAGTCTTCATTTGTGCTGCTCTGTTGGGAGGGGCCACGCACAGAGGCGCTGGAGATACTGCTATGCTAAACTCCGCAGAAAAGAGGCACAGAAAATTAGCAATATTTTAATAGAAAATTTAAATATAATTATAATATTTGAATAGAAAATCAGCTGAGGGCCAGATTAAAGGTCTTGGTGGGCCGGATCTGGCCCCTGGGCCTCATGTTTGACACCCCTGTATTAGACTACACTTTATTGATCCACAAGGGAAATGATTAGGGTACTATGGAAGTTGACAGAGGCCATATTCATAAGCAATATTTTTTCTTCCTTGTTAACCCGGGATAACGATATAATTGATTCGAGATCTCGAGAAAACAACTCAATAAGTCAATCAATCAAACATTATTTATAAAGCGCTTTTCATACAAAAAATGTAACACAAAGTGCCTTACAGTGATTAAGGATTAGAAGATTAGAAGTTTGACTTTTTATTGATCTCACACAGGAGAAATCGTTTCCTGCATTTGACCCGGGGACCATCCCCGTGATTTTGTTGTTTAGGCTTTGGTCAGGACCCAAGCTGGAGGATTTTACCTAAGATGCATGTTTTGAGTGAACTGAAACGTCTACCGCCACGTTGTGACAGACTGACTTCGGGGCTATTTCTCATTCTGAATAGACGCGTTTTTGGTCATTAGAATGTCTGGAATAATAATCGATCAGCTGATCAGGGGTTGACACGGGGGGAGATTGCATTACGTCTTTTAATTCGGGATAATTTCAAGATTAGTTCGCGACGCCTCCGCAGAAGACTGGCCTGGCTTCATCTTTACCGACGGAGATACAGTGTTTTCTCGAGATCACAAATTAATTGTGTCGTTTTCTCGAGATCTCGAGTTAATTTTCTCATTATTAAGGTGGAAAATAATCATTACCAAAAAAATTAAAGTACAATATTTAAGTACAATTTTTAGGTATTTGTACTTTACTTAGGTACATTTTATAGTGGATACTTTTTACTTTTACAATACATTTGAGAGAAGATATCTGTATTTTTTTTTACTCCACTACATTTTAGATCTGGACTGAAAAGTAAAATGTACTTGCTTCTAAAAAAGCTGAGACTTATTTTTCGCACATTTAATTTGAGCTAATGTCCTAACTTTGAGCAAATCAAATACAAATCCATGGCGGGATTGGATTACAGACCACTTTTGTCTCCAGCGAACACATTGAGCTTCTGTAATTTGAAAAGAGCTAAAGTTTGTGTTATTTGGTGACCACAAAGTTGTGCCCCGAGAACTCACGTTACGGATATTGCTAAAATACAACATCTCCGGAAATGCTCCAAATGACACCAAAGTTCAAGGGTTAGTAAATCACTTTGTTTTATTACCGTAATAAGGTTCAGATTGTAAAAAACTTTACTATTCCTTTAAGTTAATAAATAATGACTGCAGGAACGCCAGATTATTTTCAGTTTTTATCCATGTGGATTGTACAGAGAGGTTGAAATAGCAAAAAGCACCAACATACAGTCCAGAATGACACTCAAAAAGTCTTGATTTGTTTGTGAGAAAAAAAAAATCAATCATTATATTTTCTATGTAAATGTCACTTTTCACTGTCATTAGTGTAAAAGTGGGATGAGGCACAGATAAATGGTGCAGGTGAACTAAAACATGGACGGGTAAATTACACTGCGACCTGCGACCACCATTTCACTCACACAGGATGATTTGCTTTATACCTACACAGGATGATTTTCATGATTTCTGTGGGGTGGCAGTAGCTCAGTTGGTAGAGCGTTTGTCCACTGATCGAGTCCTGCTCGAATCCCGCTCTCGACACTGGTTGAGCAGTCAGATCCACTGACCCACAGGTTGGCGGTACCACACATGAATGCTGCCCGTGGACCCACCACCCGCAGGAGGATCCACGGGGGCTGGTGCATGGAGATCTGGACTGTTGCCCCCGCGATCCGAATACCGGATAAAACAGAAGATGATGAAATGAAAGGATGATTTTCAGTGACGCAAGATGAGAATTTTTCAAAATATCTTTATAAAATGAGGCTCTAACACAAAAACACTTCACTAAAAACATTCAGAAGAAAGCTTATTTTCCATTTTCCTGAACATAAATACAGAATACATGTCGTTTATTAGGGATGCACCGATGTGAACATTTTAGCCGATACCGATATTCGATATTAATGTTGCTGTTATGGGCCGATACCGATATTTATTTATTTTTACTTCTGAGATAACATTTTATACAGACTGAAAATCATGCAAAATTATTTTTTGAATGTCTTTTATTTTCAAAATGTGTTTTGACTTTTTTTTTATTTTTTATAGTGTAACATTGTGTTCTGCTTCCTGATTGGCTAAGGAACCTTTGCCGATTGATGTTGGGGGGGGGCCAGACTGGAACTAGACCAGGACCAGACCGGGACTAGACCAGGACTAAACGTGGAGTAAACCAGGACTGGACCAGGTCTAGACCTGGAGTAAACCAGGTCTAGACCAGGTCTAAACCAGGTCTAAACCTGGACTGGACCAGGACTAAAGCTGGACTAAACCAGGACTGGACCAGGTCTAGACCTGGAGTAAACCCCCCCCCATCCCATGCGTCACTATTAATACATTTTGTTGAAAATCTACAAAAGTTTGAGTGTTTAAATGAGAGAAATGTGAGAAAACGTTAATGTCAGATCTGTGGAGAGGTGAGCCCACTCAGAAAAAGGGATTACTGTACTGACAAATATCGGCCGTTAATATCGGCCCACTTTTACACATTGGGCCGATACCGATATGCAATTTTTTTATTTTTTATTTTTTTCAATATCAGCCGATACCGATGTTAATGCCGATATATCGTGCATCCCTATCGTTTATTGAACTATTTCTTTAAGTAGTCAGTGAAGAAGTTCTTCCATTCTCTCTGTGGAAAGAAACAAACAGGAGTTATTAATTTTTATATTACGGCATTATTTACATTAACGTCCTTTTCTGGTGGAGGGTCCGTCAAATTTTTGTCTCCGTGGAGATGTTATTGCTTTATCTGGAATGTTTCACAGTATGGCATTAAACCTTTCTATCTTCATGGAGACCAAACCAGACCAAGTGACAGGTCAGATCTGTGGAGAGGAGACCCCGCTCACAGTCAGAATGTGTGTTCTTTAGGTATTTTTGAGCTATAAACCCACCTGGAATTGAATAAATGTAAAGTAGGGCTTTAAAGTCATACTGTGGAACATTTCAGGCAGAGAAGTTACATTTCCATAGAAACAAACAGGTGACGGAGCCCCAACCGTAAAATTACACAGTGCTCCTTTAACGTAATAACTGAATGTAATTTTCCATATAGATGTTCCACAGCATGGCATTACAGTTATTTATCTCCATGGAGACAGCAGATGACGCCACAGGGCCAAGTTACATGTCAGATCTGTGGAGAGGCGAGCCCACTCAGAGAAAGTATCTGAGTTTTTAGGTCAATAAAATCCCACGTTATTGAGTGTTATTGAGTGGATATTCCAGACAAAGCAACCACATCTCCATGGAGACAAGCAGAAAAGTTACACAGTGCACCTTTAAAGGGCCCATATTTCTCTATTTTCTGATCTATAATGTTGTTTCCTCATCAAAAACATACTAAAAACAACTCCAGGTATATTTTTGAGGAGGTAACAGAATTATAAAATGGCTTAAAGATCAATTTTGTGTAATATAGGACCTTTAAATTATAAATTACACCATAAAAAAACAAAGTCATGAATTTAAGACTCACATTTTTGGACTTGTTCTTCTTGGTATTCTTCTCCCCCACGTTATGTTCCTTTTCCTTTTGTGTCAAATCTTCGTAAATGTTTTTTTCATTTTCTTCTTCCTTTTTCGACATATCTTCATACGTCGGATCCACATGTTGAGCTCCGTGTTTCACCTGTGTGCACTGACCGCCCCCCTGCAGGACCTCGGCGGCCTGGTAGAGGGGGTTGGACTTCAGGACCTCCTCAGACGCCAGCATGTAGGAGTAGGTGAGGCAGGTGACCTTTTTGATGGACCGTGTTGGAGTTGGGGGTCTCGTAAATTCTTCGTTTTGGTCCACAAACGTGCTCTGGTCCTCTGTGACCTGTGGGGAGAGGAGGGTCAGTGTAACTTTTCTGGTGAAGGCTCCATCACCTGCTTGTCTCCATGGAGATGTTACTCATTATTTTAGCTTGAATATTCCACAGTATGGGAACTTGGTCATCACAATGGAGACAGGTTAATGGTCAGATCTGTGGAGAAGCAAGCCTGCCCTTGGTAAGAACTCATGTTTTGTAAGGTATTTTTGAGCTATAAAACACGTGTAATCAAACAAACGCACGGTAGATATTTTTAATGTCCTGCTATGGAACATTCTAGGCAAAGAAGTAACATCTCCATGCAGACAAGTGAGTAGCAGACCCTCCATCTTAGAAGTTACACAGTGCACCTTTAATTCTATTTATTCAATTATGGGTGTTTTTATTGCTGAAAACACACATGCAGTGGATTCTCCTCTGCACAGATCTGACCCGTGTCTTGGTCTGGTGGTACCTCCTGTTGGTTTCCATGAGCATATCCATCCATCCATCCATTTTCTTCCTCTTATCCGGGGCTGGGTCGTGGGGGCAACAGTCTAAGCAGGGACTCCCAGACCTCCTTCACCCCGGACACTTCCTCCAGCTCCTCCGGGGGGGACCCCAAGGCGTTCCCAGGCCAGCCGGGAGACATAGTCCCTCCAGCGTGTCCTGGGTCTTCCCCGGGGCCTCCTCCTGGCGGGACATGCCCGGAACACCTCCGTCCAGGAGGCGTCCGGAACAGACGCCCAAGCCACCTCAGCTGCTCCTCTCAATGTGGAGGAGCAGCGGCTCTACTCTAAGCTCCTCCTGTGTGACTGAGCTCCTCACCCTATCTCTAAGGGAGCGTCCAGCCACTCTGCGGAGGAAACTCATTTCGGTCGCTTGTATCCGCGATCTCATCCTTTCGGTCATTACCCAGAGCTCATGACCATAGGTGAGGGGAGGAACGTAGATCGACGGTAAATCGAGAGCTTTGCCTTTTGGCTCAGCTCCCTCTTCACCACAACGGTCCAGTACAGCGACCGCATCACTGCCGACGCTGCACCGATCCGCCTGTCAATCTTACGCTCCATCCTCCCCTCACTCGAGAACAAGACCCCGAAATACTTGAACTCCTCCACCTGAGGCAAGACCTCTCCACCCACCCGGAGAGGGCAAGACATGGAGATAGTTAAGTGAAATATTCCATGTAAAGCAAATCCTCATGGAGACTTAGACTTAGACAAACTTTATTGATCCACAAGGGAAAAGAAAAGTTACACAGTGCAGCTTTAAGTAAAACCTTTGGCCACTCTACCCACCTCCGCCTGTGTGGGGGTGGTCCCGGGTGAGTGTGGTGGTGAGGAGATGGTAGAAGCGAAGCCGAGATGAGTGGCTTGGTTTGCAATGCACTGTGGGAAAAAATGCAAAGGAAGCATATCACACTTTTTTCTTACGTCATACTGTAATCTACATCTACACCTTGGTCTTCACATGCAACACGGACATCTGCCATCTCCAGAAGTTCTCTGACGACTTGGCCATTGTGGGCTGTGTGCGCAACCACCTGAGCCTGAACACCAGTAAGACAAAGGAGCTGGTGATGGACTTCAGGAGGAGATCACTACCTCACTCACCGGTGAACATCCAGGGGCAGGACATAGAGACTGTGGACAGTTTCAAGTACCTGGGTGTTCACCTCAACAATAAACTGGACTGGTCCCACAACACCGACGCCCTGTACAAGAAGAGCCAAAGTCGCCTCCACCTCCTGAGGAGACTGAGGTCCTTTGGAGTGTGCAGGCCTCTGCTCAAGACTTTTTATGACTCTGTGGTGGCCTCTGCTCTCCTCTACGCTGTCGTCTGCTGGGCCCCGAGCAGCACAGAGCGGGACAGGAAGAGACTTAATAAGCTGGTCAGGAGGGCCAGCTCTGTCCTGGGCTGTCCTCTGGACTCTGTAGAGGAGGTGGCTGAGAGGGGGGTGCTGGCCAAATTCACGTCCATCATGGACGACACCCTCTGCACCGGACTGTAGAGGAGCTGAGCAGCTCCTTCAGCAGCCGACTGAGGCACCCCCAGTGCAAGAAGGAGCGCTACCGCAGATCCTTCATTCCCACTGCCATCAGACTGTATAATTCTACTATAAAGTCCAAACGTGCAATATTTTTTCCATACTCTCCTTGTTACTTATTTAATTTTATTGTTGCATGCATGCTCTTTCTTTCTTGTTCAAACTGTCTCTGCCTGGAGCTACTGTGGCAAGTAAATTTCTCCTACGTGAGTCTTATCTTTTCTTAATGAACTTTGAACTTTGTAATGTTTTTTCCTCATCACAAACAGACCTGGAGTTGTGTTTTGTTTCATTCACATGTTTAACACACAAATGCTTCGTATTTAAATGCTCCACTGTGTTTTTAAACTCCATACACCTCCATTAGAATCATCTGGATGATTTCAGACCTGGAATTGCCAATCTCTTCTGAACTAAAGGTAAAATGTAGCTGATAACTTTAAAACTCTTCATGACATCACAAGGTGGAACAGAGCATTTTGAGCTTTGCAGATGTAAACAGACTAAAAATAAAGTGTTACTCAAACTTGTGTGAATGAAACAAAACACAACTCCACGTCTGTTTTTGCAACAATAACAGATTCAAGTTCATAAGAGTCAGTTTTGCGTAATATAGGACCTTTAAGAATATTAATTTAGTGGGTGTGAAAGCAGAAGAGCAGAGGAGAAGGTCAGAGGAACAGAGGAGAGGGTCAGAGGAGCAGAGGAGAAGGTCAGAGGAGCAGAGGAGAAGGTCAGAGGAGCAGAGGAGATGGTCAGAAGAGCAGAGGAGATGGTCAGAAGAGCAGAGGAGAAGGTCAGAGGAACAGAGGAGATGGTCAGAGGAGCAGAGGAGAAGGTCAGAGGAACAGAGGAGATGGTCAGAGGAGCAGAGGAGAAGGTCAGAGGAACAGAGGAGATGGTCAGAAGATGTAGAGGAGCAGAGGATGTAGAGGAGAAGGTCAGAGGAGAGGGTCAGAGGAGCAGAGGAGAAGGTCAGAGGAGCTGAGGAGAAGGTCAGAGGAGCAGAGGAGAAGGTCAGAGGGTCAGATGGAGCAGAGGAGAAGGTCAGAGGAGCAGAGGAGAGGGTCAGAGGGTCAGATGAAGCAGAGGAGATGGTCAGAGGAGCAGAGGAGAAGGTCAGAGGAGCAGAGGAGAGGGTCAGAGGAGCAGAGGAGAAGGTCAGAGGAGCAGAGGAGAGGGTCAGAGGAGCAGAGGAGAAGGTCAGGGGAGCAGAGGAGAGGGTCAGAGGGTCAGAGGGTCAGATGGAGCAGAGGAGATGGTCAGAGGAGCAGAGGAGAAGGTCAGAGGAGCAGAGGAGAGGGTCAGAGTGTCAGATGGAGCAGAGGAGATGGTCAGAGGAGCAGAGGAGAAGGTCAGAGGAGCAGAGGAGAGGGTCAAATGGTCAGAGGAGAAGGTTCAGATAGTCAGAGGAGAGAGATCAGGGGAGATGGTCAGAGGAGAAGGTCAGATAGTCAGAGGAGCAGAGGAGAGGGTCAGATGGAGTAGAAGAGAAGGTCAGAGGAGATGGTCAGATGGTCAGAGGAGAAGGTCAGATGGTCAGAGGAGATGGTCAGAGAAGATGGTCAGAGGAGATGGTCAGAGGAGAAGGTTCAGATGGTCAGAGGAGAGGGGTCAGAGGAGATGGTCAGAGGAGATGGTCAGATGGTTAGAGGAAAAGGTCAGATGGTCAGAGGAGATGGTCAGATGGTCAGAGGTGAAAGTCAGATGGTCAGAGGAGAGGGGTCAGAGGAGATGGTCAGATGGTCAGAGGAGAAGGTCAGATGGTCAGAGGAGATGGTCAGATGGTCAGAGGAGAAAGTCAGATGGTCAGAGGAGATGGTCAGATGGTCAGAGGAGAAGGTCAGATGGTCAGGAGAGGGGTCAGAGGAGATGGTCAGAGGAGAAGGTTCAGATGGTCAGAGGAGAAGGTTCAGATGGTCAGAGGAGATGGTCAGATGGTCAGAGGAGAAGGTCAGATGGTCAGAGGAGATGGTCAGATGGTCAGAGGAGATGGTCAGAGGCGAAGGTCAGATGTTCAGAGGAGATGGTCAGAGATGGTCAGATGGAGCCTGTTACCTGGGACAGTGCAGTCACATCCACAGACAGAGAGTTGGTGAACCTACTGGTGTTCTTTGGTGGTAACGCAGGTGCTTGTTCTGTACTATTATTATCATTATTATTATTATTGAGCTGCTGTTGACTGTTTGTTTGAGGAGGCGTTTCTGTGGACAGCGCCCCCTTCTGGTCCCAGAGGCTGCACAGGGCCCGGACACTCACTCCACTCTGCCCTCTGGTGTTTACATGATGTACATTCACAGCATCGTACAGCTCTGAGGAGTCCTCCTACAGAAAAAAAACCAAAACTTTAACTTGTAGAATATAATTGAAGCTACACTATGTAACTTTTTTAGCGCTTGTCTCCATGGGGATGTTATTACTTTGCCTAGAATGTAAAGTAAAGTTACAAGTCAGATGTATGGAGTTGGAATCAAAATCGAAATTTGAATGAACGGAATTGGCAATTTGTGAAGCCTACCGTTTTTTAAGTCCCACAAATAATAAAATCTTCTGTACAAACATGTTCTGAAATGTGATTCTTGCATCAGTTTGTCAGTTCATAGACTTCCACTTAGACTTCCACAAACTTTATTGATCCACAAGGGAAATGATTTGGGTACCGTTGCTCACTCATCAAATATAATATTTAAGAGCTTTGACAACTTGATCAGGTACTCTAATATTCGCCTGGTACATAAAATCTTGCATGACGCTGCCCCACCCCCACTAAAGACCTATGTACAGCCTCGCTCTCAAATAACAAGCAGAGTGTTAAGGTCCGTGTCTAGGGGTGACTGCAATGTTCTTAAAAGAAAGTCCGCTTTCTCTCAATCTGCCTTCTCCTATAAAGCCATCAAGGAATGGAACGGGCTTCCAGAAAATTTGAAGAACATGGCAGATTATCTCAGCTTTTCACGGGCTGTTAAAAACTGGCTTCTTGACCATCAGTCCTGCTCACACTAAAAATACCAGACGGGTATTTGGCCATCAGATGTTACCCTCGTGGGTACCATCTGATGGCCACTAGAATACCAAGATCATTAGTGTCATATTACTGTTTTGTTTACATTTATAATACCAATAAGGTACGGAGCTATCGGATACTACCCTTGTGGGTAGCATCTGATAGCGACAACACTGTATTTATTCTGATATTTATTGCATTTTATATGTCTTGCACTTTAATATCTTGTAGTTTGCACTAGGTATCGAAATCTACTCTGAAATTTATTGCACTTTAAATGTCTCGCATTTTAATAACTTGTAGTTTGTACTAGGTATCGAAAATTGCACTATGTATTGAAAATTTTGCACGCCTGTATATTGTTTTTTGTATTGCACCTTTTATATGTAATTGTTTTTAATGTTTTTAATGTTTGTTAAGGACTACAGATGGAAATTAGCATTCTGCTAAATCTGGTGCAGCCATCTTTTTAATGTACCTGCACATTGTCCTTCAAATAAACAAGTAAATAAATAATAAATAAAAAGAGGGGAACAAAAAATAGATGGAATAGCAAAATATATATATATATATATATATATATATATATATATATATATATATATATATATATATATATATATATATATATATATATATATATATATATATATATCGATTATATATATAATCGGAATAAAATTGAAAAGTAATATTTCATCCTTTTTGTCAGTTCTTGGACAGTGCAAAAGGAGAAATTCAATTTGTCAACTGGACAAAAGTTTATTTGGTCGAATCCGTTTCTCAGCTCATCCAAGCTGCTTCTTCAGTTCTGGTCAGACACTGGTGGACACTGCCTATATCTGCCTGAAGGGGGCGCTAACTACATTGAAATGACTCTGAGACTACCACACCTACTTGTTTACAGTTTATGTTAGTTAGGTGGGCCTATTAGATCTGCAGTGGGAGTGGAGTGTGGGTCTTGTTAGCAGAACCATTCAGGACCATAATGGGTGTTTCACACCTCTGGACACGTATTCGACCAAATAAACTTTTGTCCAGTTGACAAATTGAATTTCTCCTTTTGCCGTGGATTCCACCTGGACGACTGAGGGATTCTACACACAGTTCTTGGACATGTTTAAAGGTCCTACATTGAAATGGAAACTATATTAAAACTGACTCTTGTCACTCTTGTCTTACCTGCATATTTAGAATTAGAAGTGCTCCATTGTGTTTTTAAACTCCATACATTTTCACTAGAATCATTTATAATTTCAGACCTGTAATTGCCCATTTCTAATCTCCAATCTCTACCTCTAACTGAGTTGAAACTGTTCACTGTTAAACTTAAATCTTGGCTCAAGATAAACCAAAGCTGTACCCATGTGTAAATAGTGTTAGAATGAGTGAATGAATGAGCCGAGTGAGTGAATGAGTGAGTGTTACATGTCTTTGCACTGCTGTATTTATACAGAAGAAATTATTTTTTTTAAATATATGTACTTTAGATCTTATGTTAGTGTAGAAAAGCTCAATCAGGGACGGGGGTTGAAAATGAGCATTTGCTAAACTCTGTCTGCATCACATCAGCTGCAAGCTCTGTTCGTAACTATGTCCGATTGCGTTGTCCCTGTCAAATAAATATATAAATAAATTAAATAAATAAATAAAAAATAAGCGCTCATGCTTCACAGCAAGAAGGTTCCGGGTTCGATCCCCGGGTCGCCCAGGCCTTTCTGTGTGGAGTTTGCACTGGGTGGGTTTCCTCCGGGCACTCCGGTTTCCCCCATCAACTCAAAACATGCTCCAGGTAAAATCCTCCAGCTTAGGTCCTGACCAAGCCGAGCAATAAGATCATGGAGATGGTCCCCGGGCGCCTGAAAGACGAGCTGCCACTGCTCCTGAAGGATGGGTCAAATGCAGAGAAATAATTTCCCTACGGGGATGAATAAAGTGTGTCTTCTTCTTCTTCATCACAAGGTGGAACAGAGCATTTGGAGCTTTGGAGATGTAAACAGACTAATAATAAAGTGTTACTCAAAATGAATGACACAAAACACAACTCCAGGTCTGTTTTTGAGGAGGAAACAACATTATAACAGGACTTAAAGCTCACAAGAGTCAGTTTTGCGTAAATATAAGACATTTAAAACTCTTCTTATGTCCTATAGGAGCCCACGCACTCACCCTCTACTGTTTTAACATTTGCATTTGGTCCCACGCGTGTGAAGTGAAGAGGAAAATCTAAATGACTTTAGGTTAATGTTTAACTCTCTGTACGTAGCTGCTGTGTAACTTATGTAACAGATGTCCGCTTCTATAGAAAGCACCGTATAGTTAATCCTTAGCTCGAAGTCGGCGAGAAGTGTGTTTAAAGGTCCGTTGCATAACTTTTCTACTGGATGGTCAAAGGCTTCTCTCCATGTTATTGCTTTGTCTGGAATGTTTCACAGTATGTGATATCTATCGTCATGGAGACCAAATCAGAGCAAGTTACAGGTCAAATTTGCTCACAGTCAGAATGCCTGCTTTTGTATATTTTTTGTATTTTTGAGCTATAAAACCACCCAAGAACAATGTGAAAGACTGGGACTAAACCAGGTCTGAACCAGGACTAAAGCAGGTCTAAACTAGGACTAAACCAGATCTGAACCAAGACTAAACCAGGTCTAAACTAGGACCCAAGAACAATGTGAAAGACTTGTGGAGAGCATGCCAAGACTCATGAAAGCTGTGATTAAAAATAAGGGTTATTGCACCAAATATTGATTTCTGAACTCTTCTTAAGTGTAAACATTAGTATTATGTTGTTTTAAATTAATTTGATCTTGTTTCTTTGCATTGTTTGAGCTCTGAAAACATGGATCTTTTTTGTTATTTTGACCATTTGTCATTTTCTGCAAATAAATGCTCTAAAAGATAAAATTTTTATTTGGAATTTGGGGGAAATGTTAAAAATTAATAGCATTTATATAGCGCCTTTCATGGCACCCAAAGCGCTTTACAGTTCATGGTTCATTCACTCCACACTTGGTGGTGATAAGCTACTTTTTTTGTAGCCACAGCTGCCCTGGGGCAGACTGACTGAAGCGAGGCTGCCAATCTGCACCTGTTAACCTTTAGTGGAAGTGTACGGCAGATGCGGTCCGCCGTAAGGGGAAGTTTACAAGTGAACAGGCTAATACAGCTAATATGCACGCAGTGATATGAATCGAGAGTGACAATACGCGAACGCAATCTACACTGCTGGATGTTTCGTGGACAACTGTTTGGGACGCAAATATATCACCTTTCAGACAAATGTTTTGTTTTGAAAAGAAAAACAAGTTTTATTTCATGTTCCAGGGAAGTTACCAGACCTATTTACTGGGCTCCAGAAAGCGAGCCGAACCGGGATCAGCTGAGAGTGTCAGAGGTAAGCCGGTGTCAACACACGTAACTTTTAGAAGGAAACCCATACAGATTAACATTTTTAAAAAAACCACACTATTCCTTTAATACAAAAGCGACAATATTCTAATGTTGTATCCTTAAAGTCACTTCACCCACTTTGACTAGTATGAATGTGATGTGTGGGTGTTGCTGGGGCCTATGGTGCAGACGGGGAGCCTCACTTCTGTCAGTCTGCCCCAGGGCAGCTGTGAATACAATAATAATAACTACCCAATGTGGAGTGAATCAATAGTGCACTAGCGTTGTCATGATACTGCAATTTCTATACTAAGAAATAGACTTGATACTCAATACCGATTCCCATGCCATAAAGATTATAAAAAACACTTTATTTAGACAATAGAATGTGATTTTCAACATTAAATCATAGTACTTTCTTTGATATTCCCATGTGGTCTTATAACTGTGTAATCCCTTAGTGGTCCAGGTCTAAACCAGGTCTAAACCAGGTCCATGGGTGTATTCTAGTCTATGTGCTCTTATACTTGTTCTGATACAGCTCCAGAGTGTTCTAAAACTTCAGGAAAGGTTCATTTCTGTCCTGTGAATGGGGCTTTTTTAGTATCGATACCTGCTCAAATGTTTTAGCATCAATTACAATGTGATTTTTTAGGGCTTTTTTGAAGACAGGAAGTATGGATTGTGTCATTTAAAGAGAAATTGTTCTTTTAAGGGTTTGCAGAGGTCCAAAGTTATTCCTCACTTACCTTATGGATTTAGAGCATCTTAATTATTCAGCACAATGAGTTTATAAGGGCTTTTCGCAACTGTCAAGACACCAAAGCAGATTTTTGCTATGGCAGTAAAGCTACAGTAACAACAACCACCATCCTAACACGCATTCCTTGATTACTGGACAATAAAATGTTTTTTAATTAGATACAATCAGCACCCAATGGACTTATATTAAAGGAGAATTAATGTTTTTTTTACAATCTGAGTCTTATTTCGGTAATAAAACAAGTTGTTTTATTAACCCATAGCATTTTTGTGTCATTTTGAGCAGTTTCGTAGATGTTGTGGTGTAGCGGTATCCGTGAACGTGAGTTCTCGGGGAATATGTTTGCGCAAACTTTAGCACTTTTCAAATCACAGAAGATCGCTGTGTCAGCGTAGACTTTAAGTGGAGTCCAAAGCAGCCTGAAACCCGATATCCCACTCGAGACAGCAAAGGCATTCTTCCTCTGTGGCCATTGACATACAATGTCCACATAAACACCACAAGGTACTGTCTTTTCGTAGAAGGGCCGTCGCTCGCTGTTCTCTGGTGCACTGCTCCTCAAACTGTTTCCGCTTCCTTCTTTCTAATATCTCTTTCTCCGTATACTCAGGCTCAAAACGATAGGGATGGCCATCATACTCAAATAAGTCCTCTTCAATCTCAAAGTCCGAATCTTCAGCCATGTCTCGCAACAGAAAAGTTCAGAGTGGTGTTAGCTTCTTTCGGACTAGCAGTGTTTATCTGCTAAACAGCTGTGACTTCACACATGCGCGCTGTCTATGATGACGTCATCAAATGAAACTATAGCTGGATATCGGGTTTCAGACCGCTTTGGACTCCACTTAAAGTCTACGCTGACACAGCGATCTTCTGTGATTTGAAAAGTGATAAAGTTTGTGTTATTTGGAGACCGCAAACATGTGCCCCGAGAACTCACGTTACGGATATCACTACACCACAACATCTACGAAACTGCTCCAAATGACACCAAAGTGCTATGGGTGAGTAAAACAACTTGTTTTATTACCGAAATAAGGCTCAGATTGTAAAAAAAAAAGTTAATTCTCCTTTAAGCTGTTCTTGAGTTTAAAATATCTCTACTGGGGCAAAACAGATTTTGCTCAAATACATGGGAAAAAATGGGTACAAAATAAATATAAACTAGTTCAAATTAGGGTTGTCAAAAGTATTAAAAATCATATACTAGTTTAAGTATCAATTAGAATCAAAACGAAATACACATTTGAACAGATAAAAATCACATTCACAGGACAGAGATGAACCTTTCCAGAATAGGTTTAGGATGATCTTGAGCTGAATGAGAACAAGTATAAAAGCACATGGACTAATATACGCACCTGGACCTGGTTTAGACCTATGAACTATGACCAATACTATAATGCACAAAATTGTAACTGGAGAAGCACTATAACTCATTATTATTATATGAGCCCACCTGCTCCCTCTGCTCCTCCTCGTTGGTGAGGTATTCTCCAAAGGGCTGAATGGGGCAGACTTTATAATGCTGAATCAGCTCAAACACACTGTTGAACTGCTGCTCGTCTCCTGTGATACAGAACTGACCCTCTGGACTCTGGGTGATCACAAAATGGCGGCACCGCTCCTCTCCCCTGGAACATTCACAAAAAACTTTACATGAAAATATTGGAAATTAAACACTAAAAATCACACTTAACTGATTCCAGACGCAGCACCAATGTTTTTTACAATCTGAGCCTTATTTCTGTAATAAAACAAGTTGTTTTACTCACCCATAGCACTTTGGTGTCATTTGGAGCATTTCCAGAGATGTTTTAGATTAGCGATATCCGTTAATGTGAGTGATTGGGGCACGACGTTGCAGTCACCAAAATAACACAAACTTTATCACTTTTCAAATTACAGAAGCTCAATGTCTTAATCTACACTTTTATTTGAGTCAAAAGTGGCCTCTGATCCGAGATTTATCCATAGTTTCGAGTAGATGAGGAGGACAGTGCGCATGCGCTCATTCAGTTTATTTCGCTCTCAGCTCTCGGGACCCAAACATGAAAGGCAAAGCTGTAAGACGTTTGGACCATCGTGTTTGCAGTACCCACTTCAGTCAGGACGATTTTTTACCAGCAAAGGAAAAGAAAGAAGACCAACGGATTCAGCGCACGATTCTGAGAAGTAATGAGAAACCGATGGCTGTTCTCTGCTGCTCCTAAAACTGTCTCCACTTCATTGTTTCCGTATCCATTCTGTCTCCTCATCCGTATACTCCTCTTCAGTCCTCAGTCCTCCATAAGTCCTCTTCAGCCTCAAAGTCCCAATCTTCTGCCACGTGTCGCTCGCAACAGAAAAGTTCTGAGCGTCTTCTTATAAGCAAAACAGCTGTGACTGAGCACATGCGCACTGTCCTCCTCATCTACTCGAAACTATGGCTAAATCTTGGATTAGAGGCACTTTTGACTCAAACGAAAGTGTAGACTAAGACATTGAGCTTCTGTAATTTGAAAAGTGCTAAAGTTTGTGTTATTTTGGTGACTGCAACGTCGTGCCCCGATCACTCACGTTAACGGATATCGCTAATCTAAAACATCTCCGGAAATGCTCCAAATGACACCAAAGTGCTATGGGTGAGTAAAACAACTTTTTTTATTACCGAAATAAGGCTCAGATTGTAAAAAAACATTAATTGTCCTTTAAGGGGGCGTTAGACTCCCCCAGTATGGCCAGTGCACCTCTAGAGCTCCCCCAAAGGTTTCTGCTTCATTTTCATAGGACATTTAGTTTTGACTAAAAATGTCCAACTGGCAAAGTGTTCAGAATGACTCACTACACGGTGCTGACTACATTTAAAAAGCAAAAAGAGGCGGTGGGGGTGTGCTCACATCCATAAAAGGCTCTACATGAACAGTTTAAGTGTGCACCCCCCTGAAGACCTTAATTTTTTAAATTATTATCCTTTATTTATCCCTGTAGGGAAATTATTCTCTGCATTTGACCCATCCTTCAGGAGCAGCTCATCTTTCAGACACCCGGGGACCCAGCTCCATGATCTTATTGCTCGTCTTAGTCAGGACCTCAGCTGGAGGATTTTACCTATGGAGCATGTTTTTGTGTTGATGGGGGAAACCGGCAGTGTTGTCCCTGAATGCGTTCACTGAACGATAGTTCATGAACGTTTTCATATTTTGGGTGAACGTGAACTGAACGCTCTGTATTACTGCCTGATGAACGAACTGTGAACGAGTTCATTCTGGTGTCTGTGAACGACACGCGCTATCTCTTTAACTTCGTTCAATAGGGTCTCAGATTTCTGATCCATCCATCTGAAATTACCGATCCATGTGCCCCCCCCGACCTGCACCTCTCTCCCTCTCTCCCTCTCGCGCAGCGCGCGTGGAATGCTCCGCCTGGGTTGCCTCAAACCTTTCGCTGCTACTGCAGGAGTGCTTACAAACTGTTTCCTGCTATCTGGACTCTGTTCCCCTCATGCTCTCCCGACCTTCTCCTCCGTGCTGCTCTCTGGTTCAGGGGCCAAACTGCGGCACTTCCTGGTCTTGCGAGAAACAGCGCAGAGTGGTGCGCTAAAGGGGGAATTAAAGGGGAAATCACTAATGTTAATTTGTGGGTTTGTTTTGTTTTCTTAAATCTCTTAGTTAATTAAGTCATACCATATGGGGGTTATTTAAGTATTTTCTTTATTATGTTGAATTGCAGGTGTTTTATCATTATGGGGACCGTTATTTATAGTTGGATAAGGATGTGAAATTGGATATGAAGATGGAGATAACACATGAATAACACATGGTTTGATTGTTAAAACTGATATAATAATTGCTGTCTATGGTTCTATATGGGCTTTGGCAATGATATTGAAAAATAATAGCTCGCAGCAATGTATTGGAAAAAAAAAAGAACTATGAACTAGTTCATTTTTTGGAACTATGAACGAACTACTAACTATAAACAATTATGAACTATGAATGAACTATTTCATTTTGAAATGTGTGAACTGAACTTTGAACTAGTTCATGTCGAAAATGAACTTTCCCAACACTGGAAACCGGAGTGCCCGAAACCCACCCAGACACAGGAAGAACATGCAAACTCCACACAGAAAGGCCAGGGAAACCGTGAGTGCTAGCCACTCCTCTAACCAAAAGCGTCTGGTGCCAACCCTGTATGATTGGAACTGGAATTTAAGTAAAAGCAAAGAAATTCAAGAGAAATATATGAGTTTTTTCTTTAAAGTGGAACCAAACACTAAATCCACTTTTTTCCTACAAATGTTTAGTGCAAACTAGGTAAATTTTCTTTCTGGCCTCTGTCAGTAGTTGGTGACATTACACAGCAGGTGTTTAAAGCTCACAAGAGTCAATTTTGTGTTGTGACGGCCCCCACCGTCCTGTTGTGGGGTTGGCCTGGTAATCAGGGGCCACTGGGCCCCATGTCACCGGGGCCGTACTTCGTGCTCCAGTTCCTCTACACAGGATGCCGCTCCGTCTCTATGACGCTGTGACTCTTGAGACATGAGTCATAACAATCCCCATAATCTTGTGGAATGTTTATGTGAAAAAATGGTCGAGATGAACTCACATCTCTGTCTGACCGAATGGAGTCACTGTTGTTTCAGAGACGAGGTCAAAGACCAAGCAGAACATCTACAACAGCTGAGCTATAAAACCAGTGAACACACGGCTAATGGAAAAGCACTTCTTGGTGACACAGCGCTAACTGTAGAGACTGAAGAAGACTCTAATGTACCTGAAGACACGACGCCTTCTCCTGAAGAAGAGAGATGGAGGGGTGTTCGTGTCCTGTGGAGAGGAACTGGAACATGGAGGACGGCCCCAGATACATGAAGCCAAAGACATGGGGCCCCTGATTACCAAAGACATGGGGCCCCTGATTACCAGGCCCAGACCCACAGTGGGTCATCACATGTGTAATATAGAACCTTTCAGTTGTGAAGTGTGAAGTGAATAAAATGTGTGTTTTCACCTGTACGAGAGGACGTATCCTAACGTCTTTTCACTGAGTCTGAGCAGAAACACGCCCACAGCTTTGTCCTTCAGCTGCTCCTCTGCGTCTCTGAAACAGAATCACAACATCACATTAGAGCAGCACATTTGTAAATCCTCAAATGCATTTCTCTCCACAGATCTGACCCGTAACTTGACCTGCTTGTTTCCATGGACAAAGATATATTGTGGAACATTTCAGGCAAAGCAATAACATGGAAATAAGTTATGTAATCTTCTCGGTCATATGTGTATTGTATATCCAGTTTAGACAGCTCCACTGGCTCTGGTTTTATTTTTACTCTCAATATTTTAAAATGCAAATAAATGACCTGAAGCGGTACAGGTCACTTGTAACAACAGAGGAACATGATGTTGGAATGACTAGGCAATATTTAGTATTCAAACTAGCGGAACATTCAAATCCACTGGTGCACAGCCTACTTTTAACAGGGGCTGCTCAGGGGAGGGCCTGGATTATTCCATTACAGGTAGGCTCATAAGACTTTCTTTTCTATTTCCATGTGGTCTTTCTGTACATCTGTGTAATCCCTCAGTGGTCCTGTAGGTTCCACAGTGGTCCATGGGCATATACTCATCTATGTGCTCTTATACTTGTTCTGATACAGCTCCAGATCGTTCTAAAACTTCAGGAAAGGTTCATTTTTGTCCTGTGAATGGGTCTTTTTTAATATCGATACCTGCTCAAATGAGTATCTAGTTTTATTAGTTTTACAGGAGTTTGCTTGAATCTGATTGGTCACCTCATGTACCACAGAACACAGAGGAGGGGAAAGAGCAGGTTTGTGTTTTTTTACTTATAATATTGCGCCAAATTATAACATACACAAAAAATCAGCAATAAAAAATTACATAACTTATTTCCATGTTTTTGTAGAATCCCTCACTCGTCCAGGGAGAATCCATTGCAAAAGGAGAAATTCAATTCGTCAACTGGACAAAAGTTTATTTGGTTGAATACATTTCTCAGCTCATCCAAGCTGCTTCTTCAGTTCTGGTCAGACGCTAGTGGACACTGCCTATATCTGCCTGAAGGGGGCGCTAACTACAATGAAATTAGCCCTATGAAATGGATAGTGCGTTGTTTTTTTATGTTAATCTGTATGGGTTTCCTTACCTCTGACAGTCTTGTCTCAGCCTGTCCGGTAAGTTCACCGGGACATGAAATAAAGCTTGTTTTTCTTCGCAAAACAACATTAGTCTAAAAAGTGTATATTTCTGTCACAGACAGTGGTGCGAAAAAATCCACCTGCCTATTTTGCATGGTTCCCTGTTTTTTTGGAGTTGTATCACAGCGTGCGTAGCCTACCTACCTAGCCTCTTCACTTGTAAACATCTGCCGTAAACTTCTGCTAAAAGTGAACAGGCTAATAGAGCTAACGTGGGCGGAGTGATACGAATCTAGAGAAAATATGTGAATGCGAAATAGGCAACAGGTCCACACCATTATGGCCCTGAATGGTTCTGCTAACAAGACCCACACTCCACTCCCACTGCAGATCTAATAGGCCCACCTAACTAACACAAACTGTAAACAAGTAGGTGTGGTAGTTACAGGGCCTGTTTACACGAGAACGCTTACGGGTAAAAACGATAAAATATTTTAGCGGAAGTGCCTTTCGTTTAGACGGTGACGTTGTTTTGGGGGCTTAAAAACGCAAAAAACTGAAACCGCCCTCCAAAGTGGAAACTTGAATATGCTCCACCGTAGCGTTTTTGTCTACACTGCCGCAAGACGCAAAACTCTGGTCAAATCTGCTGATGTCGCGTACGTGTTTACGTCACATACCTTGTTTATGTCCACATCTTCGTTGCTTTGTAGTCTAACGTGGTCTGAAGCAACAGTTGAACTTCTTCGTCTGACTACACGATTTTTTTTTTCTACCGGTAGTCATGTTTTGTTTTGCTTTTCGTGGCGCAGATGAGAAGAAGGAAGATTCTACGCATGCGCACGGACATAGTGATAATGTATCACAGCGCCACCTAGCTGCCTGGCATGCATACCCAAGCCAATTCCACACACTTTTGCGTCACCGTACGCACGCAGATTTCCTCCTGAAAATGCTCGTCTAAACAAAGAATAAAAAGTGAAGACACGACGCCACTTTTGCGTCTTCTGTTCAGACCGTCATCATATAAACATAGCATCAGAGTCATTTCATTGTAGTTAGCGCCCCCTTCAGGCAGATATAGGCAGTGTCCACCAGCGTCTGACCAGAACTGAAGAAGCAGCTTGGATGAGCTGAGAAACGAATTCGACCAAATAAACTTTTATCCTGTTGACAAATTGAATTTCTCCTTTTACCACCTATTTCCATGTTACTAAAAAATTCCATCTGTCCCTCTGATCATCACCATTCCCACTAGGCAAGATGGGATATTTCCCAATGGCATACACAAATATATTACTGTATTTACAACACACAGTTAAAGGGTCCTAAATTAAGCTGATCTATGTTCTAATGTTTCATCATCACAAACAGACCACGAGTTGTGTTTTGTTTCATTCACACACGTTTAACGCACAAACCCTGAATAATTTAGGCTGAATTCGTCTCTCGAACGGAACCACCTTGTGATGTCATGTGGTAATACAGGAAATGTTCCACTGTGGTTTTATTTGGATCATTTAAGCCCTGGAATTGTCCATTTCTACTGAACAAAAAGGTAAAAATGGAGCCGTTGACTTCAAAACTACTACTTAATGACGTCACAAGGTGGAACAGAGCAGACACAACTCCAGGCATGTTTGTGATGAGGTAACATTCTAACTCAATTTGTCCTCGTTTAGTCCTTGTTTAGTCCTGGCTTAGAATTGGTTCAGATTGGTTCAGATCTGGTTTTGTTTAAGCAACTGACCATTACAAAACAAATCTAAAATAGCCTGAATTGACTTACTTCCTTGTTGTGAGTCCTTGAAACCAGTCTGGAAAAAGTCCATTCTGTGTGAGTGCTGCTGCCTGTGTCTCTGAGAACCACTTCAAAACCAGCTCCTTCAGACCCCCATCTAGACCAGGATCTAGACCAGGACCTAGACCCGGATCTGGACTAGGATCTCGGCACTCCAGAGACCTGTCCGTGGATAGCCTGTTCCTCTCCATCTCCCTCAGCATCTGCGTGTGGACCAAAGTGCAGCCTGATTTGAATAGCACCACGAGGCGTCATCACCTGATCTATAAGGCCTTTGTTTGGTTTATTATCTCTGAATGCGTGCCTTCTTTGGAAACAGTATTTTCATTTGACCATCTCACTTCCAGGTATAGATTCATATTAGTGCTGTCAGGCGATTAAAAAAAATAATCTAATTAATTACAGGATTTGTAATTAATTAATCTAATTAATCACATTTTAAGAGTGAGAGAGAGAATGAGCGAGCGAACGAACAAATCCACTTTGCGATTGAGTTTGTCAGTTTTTCTGTGGTCGCTTTGCTCATTTGTTTTCCAAATTCTGCGAGCGTGGTTTGTTGGTTTGGTGGTTTGGTGGTTTGGTGGTTTGGTGGTTTGGTGGTTTGTTGGTTTGGTAGTTTGGTGGTTTGGTGGTTTGGTGGTTTGGTGGTTTGTTGGTTTGGTGGTTTGGTGGTTTGGTGGTTTGTTGATTTGTTGATTTGTTGATTTGTTGGTTTGGTGGTTTGGTGGTTTGGTGGTTTGTTGGTTTGTTGATTTGGTGGTTTGGTGGTTTGGTGGTGTGTTGGTTTGGTGGTTTGTTGGTGTGTTGGTTTGGTGGTTTGTTGGTTCGGTGGTTCGGTGGTTCGTTGATTCGTTGATTCGTTGGTTTGGTGGTTTGTTGGTTTGGTGGTTTGGTTGGTTTGGTGGTTTGTTGGTTTGGTGGTTTGGTGGTTTGGTGGTTTGGTGGTTTGGCGGTTTGGCGGTTTGTTGATTTGTTGATTTGTTGGTTTGTTGGTTTGTTGGTTTGGTGGTTTGGTGGTTTGGTGGTTTGGTGGTTTGTTGGTGTGTTGGTTTGTTGGTTCGGTGGTTCGTTGGTTCGTTGGTTCGGTGGTTCGGTGGTTCGTTGGTTCGGTGGTTCGTTGGTTCGTTGGTTCGTTGGTTCGTTGGTTCGGTGGTTCGTTGGTTCGGTGGTTCGGTGGTTCGTTGGTTCGGTGGTTCGGTGGTTCGTTGGTTCGTTGGTTCGTTGGTTCGGTGGTTTGTTGGTTCGGTGGTTTGGTGGTTCGGTGGTTCGGTGGTTCGTTGGTTCGTTGGTTCGGTGGTTCGGTGGTTCGTTGGTTCGGTGGTTCGTTGGTTCGGTGCTTTGGTGGTTTGTTGATTTGTTGGTTTGGTGGTTTGGTGGTTTGTTGGTTTGGTGGTTTGGTGGTTTTTTGGTTTGTTGAAGTGCGCTCACGCTCGCACCGGTAACAATGGAACTTGGAACAAAAGCTCCAAATCACGGCGTTCTTGTTGATAGTCCCGTCTTCGTTCTTTTTATAAATAAACTTGCTGTTCAAAGGCCCGAGCAGTGATTTGCTCACTGCACGCCAAATTTTAAATGCACATTGAATTGCTGCTCATAATTAATTGTGTTATTTTTTTATAACGCGTTAATTTGCAGTGTAATTAATTAATCTAATTAACGCATTAAACTGCCCTAATTCATACTATTCATGATTTCATGATGTTATATTTATACTTTGTATTTCAGACAAAGTCACATTCCAGTAATATTTAATACAGGAGAGCAGCTAAAACTAATACCGAGTGCGCAATAATAATGTCTACACTTGTAACTTTGTGGTTGGGGGTCCGTCACCTGCTTGTTTCTATGGAGATGTCATTCTTCTGCATGGAATGTTCCACAGTATAACTTTAAACAGCTCTACTTTTACATTTATTAAATTACAGGTAGTTTTATTGCTCAAAAATAGTGAGGAAAAACAGGTATTCTGACTATGAGCAGAGTTGCCTCTCCACAGATGTGACCTGTAACTTGGTCTGCATTGAAGATAGAAAGGAGAAAAGCGTTTGACGGACCCTCCACCAGAAAAAGTTACACAGTGCACCTTTAAAGGCTCATCAAAGTCTCTCAAAGCACTCTGGTTATTATTAATCACTCCACATTCAATGATAAATTAAATTGCTTCTGTTATTACAGCTGCCCTGGGACAGAATGACAGAAGTGAGGCTGCCAATCTGCGCCACCGACCCCTCCGACCACCACCAATCATTCAGTCTTTGTTTAGACCCTCTTTAAAGTTAAATCCTGGTTTAGTTCTGACTGGTTTTGTCTTTATTTAGTCTAGGTTTAGTTTCAAATAAAATAAAATCAATGATTGATGATTTGATTTGATTAGGTTTAGTTTAGACCTGTTATCTTAGTCCTGGTTTATGTTTTTTAAGTCTCTCTTTAATACTAGTAAAGTCCTGGTTTAGGTCTGGCTTAGTCCTGGTTTAGGCTTTGTTTAGTCCCTCTTTAATATTGATTGAATCCTGGTTTAATTCTGATTTAGTCCTGGGTTAGTTTTTCTTTAGTCCCTCTTTAATGTTACTTAAATCTTGGTTTAGTTCTGGATTAGTCCTGGTTTCGTCTTTACTTGTTCCGTTTAGTTTAGACCTGGTACCTGGCTCAGTCTTGGTTTTGTCTTTGTTTAGTCCCTCTTTAATACTAGTAAAGTCCTGATTTAGTTCTGGATTAGTCCTGGTTTAGTCTTTGTTTAGCCTCTCTTTAATATTCGTTAAATACTGGTTTAGTTCTGGATTAGTCCTGGTTTTGTCTTTATTTATTCTAGGTTTAGTTTAGACTTGCTAGCTTAGTTCTGGTTTAGTCTTCGTTTAGTCCCTCTTTAATACTAGTTAAGTCCTGATTTAGTTCTGGATTAGTCCTGGTTTAGTCTTTGTTTAGACCCTCTTTATTACTAGTTAAATCCTGGTTTAGTTCTGACTTAGTCCTGGTTTTGTCTTTATTTAGTCTAGGTTTAGTTTACACCTGTTAGCTTAGTCCTGGTTTAGTTTTTGTTTAGTCCCTCTTTAATACTAGTAAAGTCCTGGTTTAGTTCTGAATTAGTCCTGATTTAGTCTTTGTTTATTGTCTCTTTAATATTAGTAAAGTCCTGGTTTAGGTCTGGCTTAGTCCTGCTTAAGCCTTTGTTTAGTCCCTCTTTAACATTGGTTGAATCCTGGTTTAGTTGTGATTTAGTCCTGGTTTAGTCTTTGTTTAGTCCCTCTTTAATACTAGTTAAATCCTGGTTTAGTTCTGGCTTAGTCCTGGTTTAGTCTTTGTTTAGCCCTCTTTAATGTTACTTAAATCCTAGTTTAGTTCTGGATTAGTCCTGGTTTTCATCTTTATTTAGTCTAGGTTTAGTTTAGACCTGGTACCTGGCTCAGTCTTGGTTTTGTCTTTGTTTAGTCCCTCTTTAATACTAGTAAAGTCCTGGTTTAGTTCTGGACTAGTCCTGGTTTAGTCTTTGTTTATTGTCTCTTTAATACTAGTAAAGTCCTGGTTTAGTTCTGGATTAGTCCTGGTTTAGTCTTTGTTTAGCCCCTCTTTAATACTACTTAAATCCTGGTTTAGTTCTGACTTAGTCCTGGTTTAGTCTTTGTTTATTGTCTCTTTAATATTAGTTAACTCCTGGTTTAGTTCTGACTAAACTGAAGGAGGTTTAGTCCTCCTTTAGGTCTATTTTTATCTCGATAATTGCTCAAACAATTCAGTCAGAAATACCTCGAGTTATTATTAGTCTGTTGTATCTATAGGCCTGTCCGCGCCCTGGTGCATTGTGGGTAGTGTCCTATTTTCTGCCCCTGTCGGCGGGTGAGTGAGACGACAGGTGCCAGTCCCCGTCACTGCTACACACACTTCTCTGCTAAATCTTTACGTTTATCCACAGCTGAAGGATTAACTATATTTTCTGCACAAGGACTGCACAATTTTTCAGTATTTTGATGACGTTTTGGACCCAAAGAGGAACTGCTGGTGACACAAAGACTATGGTAAGAATTTAAATGCAGAAAATTAGCCATCTTCACCATGTAAAAAAATTACCTAAATTAAGCATCTTGTTTGTATCAGTGTCTTCTATAGTGTTTATAGTGTATTTTTTGTCTTTTTAGTGAGTTAGAAATAGTGTATCTTGCTACTATGTTTTGTAGATTTGTGTTTTTTAAAGCCATTATTGCATATTTATGTCTTATTATACATGTTTTTAATGTTTATTACATGTATATTCAATTTTAAAAGTCTTATATTACACAGAATGGAGCTTTTAGCCATGTTAGAACCTTATTGCCTCATCAAAAACAAACCGGGATTTGCGTTTTGTTTCATTCGCACGTGTTTGAGTAACTCTTTATTATTAGTCTGTTTACATCTCCAAAGCTCCAAATGTTCCGTTCCACCTTGTGATGTCATGAAGCTTTTCAAATAAACAGCTCCTTTTGCCTTTAGTTCAGTAGATATTGGCCAATTCCAGGGCTGAAATCAAATTCTTGTTTTATTTATTGGTTTATTTTACAAATATTTAGAATAATTCCTACAATTTTATGGAAGTCCTGTAATAAGGGAACTCCCCAGAAGCAATCTTAGTTCATAAAAGGGCCCCCAGATACTGTATACGAAAACAAAATGCATAGTTACAAGATATAACTTCATTTTATCCTATAACATCACCCTACAGTTAGCAGGTAGTTTTCTGTTTGAGAGAAGAGCTATTCCAAAAAAGAGAAGGTTTACCGCACACTTGCTTGACTTTATTCTTTATTAGACTAGAGGGAATAACGCCTTTCGCCTCTACAGCATCATCAGGTTCGCCCGAGTAGGTCCCCCCCCCCCCCAATTGTTCCACTACTCATGTCATCTATGTGTTTATATCCCCTTGTGGCCTTATGTATGTGGGCCAGAGTAAACGTAATCTAAAAATAAGAATTGCTGAACACAAGGCAGATATTAGAAACAACAAATACGACAACAACAAAACAACAATTTGGATTACGCTATAGCCAGACATTAGGTTTGTCTGGTTTGTCGGCATTGAAAAAGTGCCACCTAATCCAGCCTACTGGATTAATGAACTGAATGGAACACAGGATTTGAGTTGTTTTTTGTAAATAATCCTTGTATTGTGTTAATAGATTCATGTTTTGTTTGTGACACACCTTGAAGCTCTGCACTGGTCTGCGTGTTGTAATGTTTTCTTGTGATGTATAGATGTTTTATATAATGTTGTTTACATTGGATGATATCTACTGTATATTTCTACTGTATATATGTATGACTTAAAAAAAAAAAAAAAAAAGTGACTGGATGGTATTTAGTCGCACCTGGCACTACTCAGGTAATACCTGAGCGAACCTGATGATGCTGTAGAGGTCAAACACGTTCGCTCTAGCCTAATAAAGAACAAGGTTTTAGGTTTAGGTTTATTTGAGCAATTTGCAGGTTCCATTTAAATGAAATTTCATAAATACAAATTCATGAATTGTACAAATACAAACTTATGTCACATAACTCTGCTGTTCCTTTGCTCAAAATGGAGCAGATGGAAGTATAAACTTATGGACTCCTGCTCCATATTCTCACACATTCCATACTGACCGCTATAGTAATATACATTTCTCATCATTGTCCTGTACCGCTCTAGTATTTAAACATTTAACTGTTACAGTTTTACTGTTTGACATAGTTTTAATTCTATGATTGAAGTATGTTAATTACTTCAGGTCATCCAGCACAATACAATATTTAAAAAAAAAACACCTTCCATGGTGGTTGGTCTCTCACTCTCATCCAGCTCGGGTCCTCCTGGCTGCTTGAGAGTTCTGCGCAGTATCTTTGCTGTTCCTAGTACTGCACTTTTCTGGACTGAGATGTTTTTCCTGGGATCTGCTGTAACCACTCCTCCAATTTGGGGGTTACAGCCCCGAGTGCTCCGATCACCCATGCCTTTGACACGGGGGACCCGGGTTCGAATCCCCCCCCAAGGGGCAATGAGCATATATATAGTAAATTGAACAAAATAAATAAATAAATAAATAAAAATATGTACATATATATACATATATATTTATATATATACATTTAACTCATCCTATGTCAAAATAATTATCAAGTATAATGTTGTTGATCAGATATTTAAAACGATATTTATTTGGGCAACTCTTAACTTCGTCCTTTAAATTATTCCACAAATCCACCCATCTTGTGATGCACATTTTTCTACATGTTGTACAGAAAAATTATTTCTTAAAATGTAATTAATTTCTTAAATTATAATTTCCTTCACTGTTGCTAAATAATATTTGAATATTTCCTGGTACTCGTTTATACCAGGCTTGATGTATAATTTGCAAGGTTTTAAATTTAACCAAATCTGATCTATAAAACAACATCTCTATATTCTGCCCCTCTATATTCTATATGTCTGTATGTGTTTCCCCACACTTGTGCTCCATAGCTCAAGCAGGACACAATCAACGCGCTGTATAAAATATGGAGGGATTGAGGGTCTAGAAATAATCTTCTTTTCCGATCACTGAAACATTTCTGGCCACCTTTGATTTGATGTTTGAAATTTGAGACTTCCAGTTCAATTTATGATCAAGTGTAATAAAGAAATAGAAGAAGAAGAATAAAGTCCAGCAAGTGTGTGGTAAACCTTCTCTTTTTTTTTTTTTTTTGAATTGTTGAATGTCCCTGCTGTTACCAGCACCTGGAAGCTGTGCATGGAGCCTTGAACTTTTACAACTCCAGGGATGTTTGTGATGAGGAAACAGCATTATACGTTTTATGGTCTTGATCTCAAAGCTGTATAGGAAGTCCTGGTTATTTAATACATTATTTAAGACATTATTTATTACAAATGGGAAGTATAATCCACACACATATAAGGTGAACACTTTCCAAGTCATTTTAACAACTGTAAATCTTTTAAAAGTAGTTATTTTTCAGTGGAGACTATCCTGATGTTGTTGTTTGACTTTTTTGCAGATCAGACAGTGAACAGTTTAATATAAAAGACACAATAAAACTCAGAGATGTCTGTTTTCAAGCAACTCAAAGTGGAGGACTTCTATGAGATTGGCGAGGAGCTGGGCAGGTACGGTAAATGTCTCAGTGTATTTTAAATAGTCTTGTCACCATACTGAAACGTACATACTGAATAGACTGTAGACCATAATGATAATAAAAACACTCATTTATTTAGACACTAAAGTGTGATTTTCAACATTAAATCATTGCACTTTCTTTATATCTGTGTATTCCCTCAGTGGTCCATGGGTGCACACTAGTCTATGTGCTCTTATACTTACATATTTATAATTTATTTTATCATTAGGTACAGCTTTTACTGGGAGAAGGTTTGCCACATGCTTTTCTCAATTGAAATGTTTTTGCTTTGCCTGAAATGTTCCTCGGTATGGCATTAAACTTGTCTATCTGCATGTATTCGAATAAGACATTAAGGTGTCAAAACTATCGGAAATCAGACACTAATCGGTCTATCGAAACTAGATACTTATTTGAGCAGGTATTGATACTAAAAAAGTCACATTCACAGGCAGGGCTGGACTGAGTCTGACTTTATGTTTGTGTTCCCCGAAGCAAAGTATTTTACTATTGTTATGTCTTGGCCGAGGGGAAACCAGAGCGCAACATTTAAAGGAAAAATCCCCCAAACCACCAGCAAACTCACAGTACCTACACATTCAACGGTTGGTCTAGTTGGTCTTGGTTTAGTACTGATTTAGTCCTGGTTCAGTCCTGGTCAGTCTGCAGCCTGTCCATCCTGGTTTACTCTTGGTTTAGTCCTGGTTTAGACCTGATTTAGGCCTGGTTCAGACCTGGTTCAGACCTGGTTTAGTGCTGGTTTAGTCCTGGTTTAGACCTGGATTAGTCCTGGTTTAGACCTGGCTTAGACCTGGTCCCGACTTGGTTCAGACCTGGTTTAGTCCTGATTCAGACTGTCGGCCCTCTGGAAAATGCCCGGGATGCCTGATTACCAGTCTAGGCCTGTTCACAGGACAAAAATGAACCTTTGCTGAAGTTTTAGAATGATCTGGAGCTGTATCAGAACAAGTATAAGAGCACATAGACTAGTGTACGCCCATGGGCCTGGTTTGGACCTGGTTTAGACCTGGTTTAGACCTGGTTTAGACCTGGACCACTGTGGAACCTACCTGGACCACTGAGGGATTACACAGATATAAGACCACATGGAAATATCAAAGAAACTCCTTTGATTTAATGTTGAAAATCACATTCTATTGTCTAAAGAAAGACTCGGAATCGGTATTGAGTATCAGGTCTATTCCTTAGTATCGAAATCGAGTTTGAAATTTTAGAATCAAGACAACACAATCGATTGTTCTGGTGTGAGTCGTGTGTGTAGTTAATGACGTGACGCTGAGAATAGACAGAACTAAAGATAGAAGGAGACTGCCACCGGACAACTGTCACCTCAACACAACAACAGAGCTGCACAGAGATAGTGGGGACGATATGAATTTAGAAGTGCATTTAAAGAAGCATTACGTAACTTTTCTAGTGGAGCGTGACCTGCTTGTATCAGTGGAAATGTTATAGCTTTGCCTGGAATGTACCACAGTATGACATTTAACGCAGCTATCTCTATCTCCACCGTCCACAAGCAGGTACCTTAAGCAAGGAGGAATGCGTGGTTTTAGGATTAAGTTATTTCCTAAGCATTACAACACCTTAAAAGCAAAACTTTAATGCCACACTGTGGAATATTCCAGGCAAAACAATAACATCTCCATGAATGCACCCTCAAGTCCTCTTAAAGCTCTTAAAGGTGCACCATGTCATTCTTCGGTAGAGAGTCCATCATCTCCTCTTGCCAATGCCAGGAATGTTCCACAATATGGCATTAAAGTTGGCTATCAGCATGGAGACAAGAATGTGCCACAGGGCCAAGTTACAGGTCCGATCTGTGGAGAGGCGACCCCGCTAGCAGTAAGAAGGCTTTTCAGGGTTGTTTTGAAATGTGAAAAACTGCAATCGTATAAATGCAATAGATAAGCTTAATGACTTACTGTGGAACATTCCAGGCAACGAAATTACATCTCCATGGTGACAATCATCGCCATGGCAGACCCCCTAATCTAAAAAAAAACACAGTGCACTTATTAAGCAGGGGGTAGATCAAAGTAGTTGTGTTGTAGTAGCTAACTGCAAAAGCAAATGTAAAAATTTGGAGAATTAATGGATGAAGTTCAAAAGTGGAAATACAGTTATATTAATTACCGTAATTAAATTTGATGTTGATTATTTATGGCAAAAAGAGAAATTCAGTTTGTCAACTGGACAAAAGTTTATTTGGCCGAACACGTTTCTCAGCTCATCCAAGCTGCTTCTTCAGTTCTGGTCAGACGCTGGTGGTGGACACTGCCTATATCTGCCTGAAGGGGGCGCTAACTACAATGAAATGACTGTGAAACTACCACACCTACTTGTTTACAGTTTGTGTTAGTTAGGTGGGCCTGTTAGATCTGCAGTGGGAGTGGAGTGTGGGTCTTGTTAGCAGAACCATTCAGGACCATAATGGTGTTTTCACACCTCTGGACCTGACCTGCTGCCCTATTGTTTTCTTTGTTTGTTTTGATTTAGGTTTGAGGATAGAGTTATAGATGGGAGACAAATGATGTGTGAGACCTCCATTTCTGTTCAAGGAAGGATTCTCTTTCTTGACAAAAATAGCATCTTTAACTGCCCTCTCAAACCAGTTCTTTTCTCTGGCCAAGATCTGGACCTCACTGTCCTCAAAGAAGTGGCCCGTGGCTTTTAGGTGGAGATGTACGGCAGACTGAGGTCCTTTTAGGTCGAGATGTACGGCAGACTAAGGTCCTTTTAGGTGGAGATGTGCGACAGACTGAGGTCCTTTTAGGTGGAGATGTACGACAGACTGAGGTCCTTTTAGGTGGAGATGTGCGACAGACTGAGGTCCTTTTAGGTGGAGATGTACGACAGACTGAGGTCCTTTTAGGTGGAGATGTGCGACAGACTGAGGTCCTTTTAGGTGGAGATGTGCGACAGACTGAGGTCCTTTTAGGTGGAGATGTACGGCAGATGAAGGTCCACTCTGGCTCTCTCGTCTGTGTTGGTACATCCTCTTGTGAAGTGGCCGTTTTGTTTTTCCAGTGTAGCTCATTGCTTTGTGGCTCTGTGTTTTGTCCTTTGGGTGGACCAGTTTTTGTCTTAAAGTGTTTGTGGGTTTGAAATAGACTGGGATTTTATTTATGTTTTGATTAGTTTATATTGTGATTTAATGCCTTTCTTATTCTGTAAAGCACTTAAATGACTTGTGTCCGATACAAATAAACCTCCCATATCCGTTTCTGTGGTGTTCTTAGCGGTCAGTTCGCCATCGTGAAGTGCTGCGTGGAGCGGAGCACGGGGCGACCCTTTGCGGCCAAGTTCATAAAGAAGCGTCAGTCCATGGCGAGCTCACGCGGCGTGCGCAGGGACGACATTGAGCGTGAGGTGTCCATCCTGCGCCAAATCCAACACGGAAACATCGTCACTCTGCACGACGTGTACGAGAACCGCACCGACGTGGTTCTCATCCTGGAACTGTGAGTGAAATCCACAGGCACAAAACACAACTATCTGTACTCCATTTTGTAATACTTACACACACAGGTACAGGTACAGGGGCAAAAGATCACTCAAGTAAAAGGATCACATGAAAAGATCTACTGGGGTACTTGTTTAAAAATGTACTTTAAGAGTATTTTGTAGAGATTTTTAGAACAATTTAAGGCTGAAATGTGGTGATTTCGATAAAATATTTTTTCTTAATTTTTCCAGACATTTTTGTATGTTTCGTTCGCTCAAAATTCGGACATTCAGATTAAAGTCTCAGCCATTTCCACAGATCTAACACCGTAAAGAAAAGTACTTTTTACTTTCTTTTTTGGCTTACCTCTGACAGTCTCCGCTCAGCCCGGTTCTGCTCGCGTTCTGGAGCTCACGGAAGTAGGTTCGGTAACTTCCCTGGAACATGAAATAAAGCTTGTTTTTCTTCTCAAAACAAAACATTTGTCCGAAAGGTGATATATTTGCGTCCCAAACTGTTGTCCACGAAACATCCAGCAGGGTAGTTAGCATTCGCGTATTGTCTCTCTAGATTCGTATCAATGCACCTACGTTAGCTCTATTGCCTGTTCGCTTGTAAACTTCCCCTTACTGCGGACCGCATCCGTCGTTCACTTCCGCTAAAGGTTAACAGGCTAATAATAAGTAATAGGCGCGCAGGGATACCAATCGAGACGAGATATGCGAATGCGAAAATACGCTGCTGGATTTTTCGTGGACAACTGTTTGGGACGCAAATATATCACCTTTCGGACAAATGTTTTGTTTTGAGAAGAAAAACAAGCTTTATTAACAGGCCCTGCGAACTTACCGGACGTACTTACGTGAGCTCCAGAACGCGAGTAGAACCGGGCTGAGCGCAAACTGTCAGAGGTAAGCCTGTCTTAGCGCACGTAACGTTTACAAGGAAACCCATACAGATTAACATAAAGAAACGCACTACCCCTTTAAGACAGTAGCTGGAAAAACTCCTTGTTATTCATCATGCCTATCTACACTAGAGTATACTTGACAGAACTTGCCTCCAAATAAAAATAGGCTACGCAAAAATAGCTTAACTAAACTAGGCCCCATATACAGTAGGCTACAAGGGAGGGTACCCACTGTATGTTCCCACAGCTCAATGTTTTCACACATTTAAAGGTTCTATATTACAGAAAACTGACTCTTGTAAGCTTCAACCCGTGTCATAATGTTGTTTCCTCCTCAAAAACAGACCTGGAGTTGTGTTTTGTTTCATTCACATGTTTAAGTAATCCCGAATTATTGATCTGTCTACATCTCCAAAGCTCAAAACGCTCTGTTCCACCCTGTGATATCATGAAGTTAACAGCTCCTTTTACCCTTAGTTCAGTAGAGATCGGAAATTCCAAGGCTATATGGAGTTTAAAAACAAAGTGGAGCAATTCCTGTAGTACGCCACGACATCACACAAACATTAAACATGTGTGAATGAAACAAAACATAACTCCAGGTCTGTTTGTGATGAGGAAACAACATTAGAACAGATCAGAAAATAGCTTAATATTGCTCATATTTAGCCTATTTCCTCTATTTCCTCTTTTCCACCTTTTTAGACAAACTTTATTGATCCACAAGGGAAATTATTTGGACACAGTAGCTCACACATCACAGTATAATATAATAACAAAGAATACATGGTAATAATAAATTCTAAATAAGTAGCAAAAAAGATGGCAAGAGACAGGTGTCAATAAGACGTAATTATATAAGTGTATATGTACAAGTCAAAATAAAAACTAGTTAAACTTAAAATTCAGGACATTACTCGAACAAATACAACACATTTCACATAATAAGTCCTCTAAAAACATTTATAAAAGGGACATTTATCTGAGATGAGATGACGCAGAGACACCATCACAGATCTTTAGTCAAAGAACCTTAACCATGAAGTTGCATTAAATTTTCCCAATCATAAGTTCCTGGTTTTGCAGTTTGTACTACCACCTTTACCGCTATAGGTCAGTAATATAAATGCAGCAGTATAATTTTGACTAAAATGTGTTCTATTCAGATGCATGAACAGTCCCTCAGTCGTCCAGGTAGAATCCATGATAAAAGGAGAAATTCAATTTGTCAACTGGACAAATTTGTTTGGTTGAAAACTGCTCATCCGAGAGGCTTGTTCAGTTCTGGTTCTAGTGCTGGTTAGACCCTGTTTATATCTAGCTGCAGGGAGGAGCTCACTACACTGAAATCGTTCTGAAACTATCTCAACTCATTTGTTCCTTTTGTTTTTCGAATTTCTTTGGCGTATAGTTTAGCATCGTCTCCACCCCTCTGTCCCTGACTTGTCTGCCCTAATGTTTTCGTCTGTTCTGACTTGGTTTAAGAATCGAATTATAAATGGGAGACAAGTTATGTCTAGCTCCCCCATTTCTGTTTAGCGACGGATTCTCTTTTTTGACAAAAATTGCCTCTTTAACTCCCCTCTTAAACCAGTTCTTTTCCCTGGCTAAGATCTGAACCTCACTGTCCTCAAACGAATGGCCCGTGGCTTCTAGGTGAAGATGTACAGCAGATGCCGGTCCACTCTGGCACGCCCGTCTGTGTTGGTACATCCTCTTGTGGAGTGGTTATTTTGTTTCTCCAATGTAGCGCTCACTGCAGTCTTCACTACACTGAATGGAGTAGACCACACTGCTTTGTTTGTGGCTCGGTGTTTTGTCCTTTGGGTGGAGGAGTTTTTGTCTTAAAGTGTTTGTGGGTTTGAAATAAACTGGGATTTCATATTGTCTGAAAATACTCTGTAGTTTTTCCGAAACGCCGGCCAGGTACGAAATCGCTACCCCTTTCCTCCTGGGTTCGGATTCTCTGTTGTCTTGTTTCTTGCCCTTGTCTCTCTTGGAGACAAGACGGGCGTGCCAAAGTGGACCGTCATCTGCCGTACATCTTCACCTAGAAGCCACGGGCCATTCTTTTGAGGACAGTGAGGTTCAGATCTTAGCCAGGGAAAAGAACTGGTTTGAGAGGGGAGTTAAAGAGGCAATTTTTGTCAAAAAAGAGAATCCGTCGTTCAACAGAAATGGGGGAGTCAGACATAACTTGTCTCCCATTTATAATTCGATTCTTAAACCAAATCAGAACAGACGAAAGAAACATTAGGGCAGACAAGTCAGGGACAGAGGGGTGGAGACGGTCGTTAGTCTGAATAGAGATGCTAAACTATACGCCAGAGAAATTCGAAAAACAAAAGATACAGATTAGTTGAGATAGTTTCAGAACGATTTCAGTGTAGTGAGCTCCTCCCTGCAGCTAGATATAAGCAGGGTCTAACCAGCACTAGAACCAGAACTGAAGAAGCCTCTCGGATGAGCGGTGAAACGTTTTCAACCAAACAATCAAACAACCAAACAATTTTATCATGTTCTATTCAGAGTTTCTGGAGGAGAGCTGTTTGACTTTTTGGCTCAAAAAGAATCCCTGAGCGAAGAAGAAGCCACTCAGTTCATCAAACAAATCCTGGAGGGAGTGAACTACCTGCACGCTCGCAAGATCGCACACTTCGACCTCAAGGTGAGTACAGGCTAACCACTCTGCCACAGTCACACAGAAGAGAGACCGGGAGTCGAACCCACAACCTGCTGAAAGAGTGGAGGAGACCGGCTAACCACTCTGTCACAGCAGAGAGGCTGGGAATCGAACCCACAACCTTCTCACTTAGAACAGGAGCCTGGCTTACCACTCTGCCACAGTCTCACGCTCCAGCAGAGAGACCAGGACTCGAACCCACAACCTCCTCACTTAGAACAGGAGCCTGGCTAACCACTCTGCCACAGCAACACACACCAGCAGAGAGATCAGGACTCGAACCCACAACCTCCTCACTTAGAAGGGGAGCCTGGCTAACCACTCTGCCACCGTCCCACACTCTAGTAGAGAGACCAGGACTCGAACCCACAACCTCCTCACTTAGAAGAGGAGACAGGCTAACCACTCTGCTACAGTCACACACTCCACACAGAAGAGAGACCAAGACTCAAACCCACAACCTGCTGAAAGAGTGGAGGAGACAGACACTCCACTCAGAGTCGAACCCACAACCTCCTCACTTAGAAGAGGAGACAGTCAGACACTCCACTCAGAGTCGAACCCACAACCTCCTCACTTAGAAGAGGAGACAGGCTAACCACTCTGCCACAGCAACACACGCCAGCAGAGAGACCAGGACTTGAACCCGCAACCTCCTAACTTTTTTTTTCCCATACTCTCCTAGTTACTGTTTTTTTTTATTTTTTATTATGACTTTTTTTATTCCATTCTTGCCTGCATGCACTTTTTCTTGTTCAGACTGTCTCTGCCTGGAGCTACTGTGGCAAGTAAATTTCTCCTGTGTGAGATCAATAAAGTCTCATCTTATCTTATCTAGAGACGGGGGTGTAGCAGAAACTTTTGGGCCCTGGTTATAAATCATCGCCGTGCCGGCCCTACATGTCGTCTAATGAAAATGACACAGTACAGACTTGCACTGGCCCCGGGTAAACCAGACCCTTCACCCCCTCAGTGCGGCGGCCCTGCTGAGAGGAGGAGACGTAACATCTGCATTCTGTTCACCATCATTTTCAGATGAACACACTTCACTGTCCTGTTTATCGACGGTCAAATCACTGAGCTCCAGTTTCTATATTTGCAAAACTAATTAGGTCAAAATGTTGCTATAACGACCTCAGTGACATTGCATAATTGATGATTTATTAATTTATATTATACACTCACATGATACAATATTATTTATACCAGGGATGTCAAACTCATTTTGGTCCAGGGGCCGTATCCAACTAACTTTGATCCCAAAGGGGCCGGATCAGAAAACTCATGGCAAATATACCCCAAAAATAGCAATAAATCCAAATATTTGTGCAGAAAAACACAAATCTATTACAGAAGTCTTTTTTTATTTGATGAACTCTTTCTTTTACAAAATATTATGTACAACCTGAAAGTCAGATTAAAAGTCAAAATGATAGAAGTGATAAAAATGATAAAAGTGTTTTGGAAAGAGAAAATTGACAATATTTTAATAGAAAATTAAAATATAATTAAAATATTTTAATAGAAAATCAGCCGAGGGCCAGATTAAAGGTCTTAGAAGGCCGGATCTGGCCCCCAGGCCACACAACCCCCCTGATTTATACTGTTTTTGTAATCATTGTTTTAAAGATGACACATTAGCAATTAAACTTTATTTATAGAGCCCTTTACAACACTCAAGGTGACCCAAGTGCGTTCCAATAAAACCAATACAATATAAGATTAAAAATATTAAACAATGAAATAAAACTAACTGTGCAAAGTGTCTGAATAGATGAGTTTGGAGGATTTAAACAGGCCAAAGTCTGTGATGGTGAATATATGTGACCGACCTCGGCAAAACCAGCCACATGTTGTCCCGGAGGCGTTTGAGTTATTCACAGATTCTGAAAGTGCAGTTTCTAAGCTTTCGGGGGGCAGTTTGTTCCAGAGTCACCCCAGGGTTTGAGTCTGGCTCTGCGGACTTCCAGTAGAAGTTTGCTTGAGCTTAAAGATCCCATGGCATGAAATTTTCACTTTCTGAGGTTTTTGAACGTTAATGTGAGCTCCCCTACCCTGTTTAGGGGCCCCCCCATGGTTAAAAGTTGTGAAATGTCTAAACTGAGCATTTGCGATCCTTTTCTGCGTTACAAAAAATCGGAGCTCAAACGGGCGATTTTGAACAAGGCACCTTATTGACGTCAGATCGAAAAAAGATATGCAAATGCAGTTCCACCCCCGTCTGTCTGTACTCAGCGTCTCTGTAAATCATGCCCAGAGAGTTTGGACTGCGAATGCGCTAGGCAATGCGAAATGCGTTTTTTTTATTTGCCTGGAGGCACGTCCGAGTGTTTCTAGGCTCGGAAGTCCTTTATCTGAGCCTCTGGACCTTTGAACAGCAGTGGTTTAATTTTATTTTATGTGGAAATGTGTTTATTTTTCAATGGAACCCTTCAAATCTCTCCCCCGTGCAAAAACAAGGAAATGGATCAGCTGAGGGCTACAGCGGAGAGCGGAGCGTTTGGCCACACCCCCACCCTTTACTATTGGTCAGCTCTTTTCTCCTCATTTGCATTCAAGCAACAACGCCCATTATGACCTGTTCTGAGGGAGAAAAAATACTCTTTCTCATCTTATCTCTGTTTCTCATGCACTGAGTGTTGATTTTGAAGAAGGATTCATTTACAGTATTAGGGAACCATTAAGGAGCCATATAAAAGCACCAAGAAGTACCATGTCATGGGATCTTTAAGGCCCTGTTTAACCTGGGGACAGACAGGAGTTCAACAAATAGAGTGGACCAAGGCTTTAAAAACAAACAATCGAATTTTAAAATCAATTCTATAAGAAACAGGAAGCCGTTGGAGTGATAAAAGGACTGGGGTGATGTGCTGACGTCACTCTTACGTCACTCTTCAGAAGTCCAGATGTAATCGTTTGCAACAGTGTGACTCGCTGAATCTTATAATCCTAATTGTATTTTGACAGTCTTAATCATTTTCTGAACTACAGATTCTAAAACACATGCAAAAAGATGTTGTCATTAATGACTGCTTTATTAATTACACAATCTTTGGAAACTATTTCTGATTTTCGTCAATAAAAGTGGTAAAAGTTTCTTTTTCCTCCTTAAAGGAAAAGTAAAGTTTTTTACAATTTGAGCCTTATTTCGGTAATAAAACAAGTTGTTTTACTCACCCATAGCACTTTGGTGTCATATGGAGCACTTCCAGAGATGTTTTAGATTTGCGTTAGCCTAGCGCGACTTCTAGCCATAGCTCAGGGCATATAATATATTCCCCGAGCATGTAATATGCCCTGTGCGCTCTCCAAATAACACAAACTTTAGCACTTTTCAAATCATAGAAGCTCGATGTCTTAGTCTACGATTTTGTTTGAGTCAAAAGTGGCCTGTAATCCGAGATTTAGCCATAGTTTACAGCTTTGCGTTTCATGTTTGGGTCCCAGGAGCTGAGAGCACAGTCCGCACATGCGCACTGGCGTCCTCATCTACTCGAAACTATGGATAAATCTTGGATTACAGGCCACTTTTGACCAAACAAAATCATAGACTAAGAGCTTCAATGATTTGAAAAGTGCTAAAGTTTGTGTTATTTGGAGACCGCAAACATGTGCCCCGAGAACTCACATTATGGAGATCGCAAATCTAAAACATCTCTGGAAATGCTCCATATGACTCCAAAGTGCTATGGGTGAGTAAAACAACTTGTTTTATTACCGAAATAAGGTTCAGATTGTAAAAAACGTTACTTTTCCTTTAAAGGTCCTCCTGAGGCCCGGCCCATCCATTTGTGTCCTTTATAGTATAGTATATAACATTGAGTTGCGTTAACCAGTCTGTCTTTAAAGGGATAGTGCGTTGTTGTTGTTGTTTTTTTCATGTTAATCTGTATGGCTTCCCCTTCAACAGTGTCCTGAGATTAACACTGACTTACCCATAACAGTGTGATGTGGTCCCGGTTCTCGTCCGGTAACGTAGCTCGTAGGTCCGGTAAGTTAGCCAGAACAGTTAATAAAGCTTGTATTTCTTCTCAAAACAACATTTGTCTGAAAAGTGATATATTTGCGTCCCAAACAGTTGTCCGCGAAAAATTCAGCAGCGTATTTCGCATTTGCATATTTTCTCTCCAGATTCATATCACTGCGCCCACGTTAGCTCTATTAGCCTGTTCACTTTAAGCCAGGCATGTCCAAACTATGGCCCGTGGGCCAAATGTGGCCCTCAGACAAATTTTTCTTGGCCCTCAGGCTTCCAGGTGAATTGGCCCAAATTACCTTGAGCAGAACTTTTGACTGTAAGTTTTTTGAAAATCTACTTTGGCATGACAATATTTATTATTTATTGTGTGGTTTTGAGGATCTTAAAGGAAAAGTAACGTTTTTTACAATTTGAGCCTTATTTCGGTAATAAAACAAGTTGTTTTACTCACCCACATCACTTTGGTGTTATATGGAGCATTTCCGGAGATGTTTTAGATTAGCGTTAGGCTAACGCCGTTAGCCTAGCGCGACTTATAGCCATAGCTCGGGGCATTCCCCGAGCATGTAATATGCCCCGTGCGGGCTCCAAATAACACAAACTTTAGCACTATTCAAATCATAGAAGCCCGATGTCTTTAGTCTACGATTTCGTTTGGTCAAAAGTGGCCTGTAATCCGAGATTTAGCCATAGTTTCGAGTAGATGAGGACGCCAGTGCACATGCGCGGAGTGTGCTCTCAGCTCCCGGGACCCAAACATGGAGCGCAAAGCTGTAAACTATGGATAAATCTCGGATTACAGGTCACTTTTGATTTAAACGAAATCGCAGACTAAAGACATCGAGCTTCTATGATTTGAAAAGTGCTAAGTTTGTGTTATTTGGAGCCCGCACGGGGCATATTACATGCTCGGGGAATCAGAATCAGAATCAGAATCATTTATTAATGGCCACACAACAAGTTGGTGGAATTTGTTTCCGGTACAGCAAGAATGCTCACATCTCTTCTGTGTCTATTACAGGACAAACCAAATATACAACACACTTACACAATACGACATACAACAACAGATAAATGACCAGTTATAAGCGGGATTGATTTAGAGTCCGGATGGCAGTGGGAAAGAAACTGTTGGTGAATCTGACAGTTTTGGAAGTGATGGATCTGTAGTGCCTCCCAGAGGGCATGAGTCTGAACAGATTATTGGCAGGGTGTGTGGGGTCTGAGGTGATTCTATTGGCTCTTTGTGTGATGCGTCTGTGATACAGTGTGTCTATGGAGGGGAGAGTGTGACCAGTGATTTTAGTTGATTTATTTATAATGCGTTGAAGTTTGTGTTGTGAATGTGAATCCAAATTACCGAACCAGACTATTATTGATGATGTAAGGACGCTTTCAATTATTGCTGTGTAGAACTGAAGAAGGATGTTGTGTCTGATTCTGAATTTTTGCCCCGAGCTGTGGCTATAAGTCGCGCTAGGCTAACGGCGTTAGCCTAACGCTAATCTAAAACATCTCCGGAAATGCTCCATATGACACCAAAGTGATATGGGTGAGTAGAACAACTTGTTTTATTACCGAAATAAGGATCAAATTGTAAAAAACGTTACTTTTCCTTTAACATGAATAAAAGACTGATATCTCATTCTAACGTGTTAAACATGCATATTTCAGTTATTGACTGTCCTGAGAAACAGTCTATGGCCCTCGATCGGCCCTCTACATCGTCTGGGTTTAGATATGTGGCCCTTGATGAAAAAAGTTTGGACACCCCTGCTTTAATCGGACGTTTACGGTGGATGCGGTACAGCGACATCCGCCGTAAGCAGCTGTTTACAAGTGAACAGGCTAATAGAGCTAACCTGAGCACAGTGATACAAATCCAGAGAGAAAATATGCAAATGCGAAATACGCTGCTGAATTTTTAGCGGACAACTGTTTGTGACGCAAATATATCACTTTTCGGACAAATGTTGTTTTGAGAAGAAAAACAAGCTTTATTAAATGTCCCCGCGAACTTACCAGAACTACGTTTACGAGCTACATTACCGGAGGAGAACCGGGAGCACATCACAGTCATGGGTAAGTCAGTGTTAATCTCAGGACACTGTTAAAGGGGAAGCCATACAGATTAACATAAAAAAAAAACACTATCCCTTTAATAATTGCTTTATTAATGACACAATCTTTGGAACCTATTTCTGATTTTCGTCAATAAAAGTGGTAAAAGTTTCTTTTTCCTCCTTGAAGGTCCTCCTGAGACCCGGCCCCATACATTTGTGTTCTTTATAGTGGACATGGAGTTAACCAGACGATTTGTGTTTTGAGATCGATTCTAGTTTGTGGCTGCGCTATGATAAACAAACAAATAAAACAATAAGAAATTAAAAGGGAGTCTAAAAGCTTTTTGAGGCGACTGTAGAAGCTTGTCAGAGATATTGGTCAATGTTTTTGTTAGGTTGTTATCTTCACATGGGTTACAACATTATGAATAAAAATAAAATTGTAAATGCTAAGGTGTTCATTTACGTCCAAATAGAAAAATAAATAAATAAATAAAATTGAAATACACTTTTTTTCTTCAGGTCCCAGGAGGATATTACACTAAATTGACTCTTGTGAGCTTTAAACCGTGTTCTAATGTCGTTTCCTCCTCAAAAACAGACCTGGAGTTGTGTTTTGCTTCATTCACATGTTTGAGTAATCCTTCTGTCGACATCTCCAAAGCTCCAAACGCTCTGTTCCACCTTGTGATGTCATGAAGCTGTATTTTTTTCAAGTTTACAGCTACATTTAACTTTTGTTTCGTAGAGATTAGATAGATATTAGATATTCCAGAGCTGAAATTACCCAAATGTTTCTAGTCAAGGCGTATGGAGTTTAAAAGCACAGTGGAGCATGTGTTTTCCGTTTGAAAAAAGAACTAAATATGCCTTAATCTGCAGATTTGTGCGTTAAACATGTGTGAACGAAGCAAAACACAACTCCAGGTGTGTTTGTGACGAGGAAACATTAGATCACAAATAGAGTAATACGGGCGTTTTAAATACAGGTGGATTTTCCTGGATGCTTCGGTTTCCTCCAGCAACCAAAAAAATTAAAAATAAACAAATATGTGATGAAACTAGCAAAAATAGCTAAAACATTCTTATCTTAATGAAACCGTCTTATCCATCGATACTGTTTTGTTTATTCTGTGATTTAATCGATTCTAATGTATGCAGATTTCTGTTCCAACTGTGTGCTTTTGTGTTTGTCCTTCAGCCTGAGAATATAATGCTGCTGGACAAGAACGTGCCTTTGCCCAGAATCAAACTCATCGACTTCGGGCTCGCGCACACGATCGAGGCCGGAGTCGAGTTTAAGAACATCTTTGGTACTCCTGAGTTTGTAGGTGAGAAACTTCCATTCGGCATTTATACAAGTGACAACTATTAATGTATTCAGGACCAGTTCAGGACCAGTACTGTAGCCTGTATACTACATGTAATACAGACAGGGTCAGAGGGTCAGAGGGTCAGAGGGTCAGAGGGTCAGAGGAGAGGAGCAGAGGAGCAGAGGAGCAGAGGAGAAGGTCAGAGGAGCAGAGGAGATGGTCAGAGGAGCAGAGGAGAGGGTCAGAGGAGCACAGGAGAAGGTCAGAGGAGAAGAGCAGAGGGTCAGAGGAGCAGAGGAGAGGGTCAGAGGAGCAGAGGAGAGGGTCAGAGGAGCACAGGAGAAGGTCAGAGGAGAAGAGGAGAGGGTCAGAGGAGCAGAGGAGAGGGTCAGAGGGGCAGAGGAGAGGGGCAGAGGAGCAGAGGAGAGGGTCAGAGGAGCAGACGAGAGGGTCAGAGGAGCAACGGAGAGGGTCAGAGGGTCATAGGAGCAACGGAGAGGGTCAGAGGGTCAGAGGAGCAGACGAGAGGGTCAGAGGAGCAACGGAGAGGGTCAGAGGAGCAACGGAGAGGGTCAGAGGGTCGGAAGAGAGGGTCAGAGGGCCAGAGGAGCAAAGTAGAGGGTCAGAGGGTCAGAGGAGCAAAGTAGAGGGGCAGAGGAGCAGAGGAGAGGGTCAGAGAAGCAGAGGAGAAGGTCAGAGGAGCAGAGGAGAGGGTCAGAGAAGCAGAGGAGAGGGTCAGAGGAGCAGAGGAGAGGGTCAGAGGAGCAGAGGAGAGGGTCAGAGAAGCAGAGGAGAGGGGCAGAGGAGCAGAGGAGAGGGTTGGAGAAGCAGAGGAGAGGGTCAGAGAAGCAGAGGAGAGGGGCAGAGGAGCAGAGAAGAGGGTCAGAGGAGTGGATTCAGTTGGAGGGTCAGAGGAGCAAAGAAGAAGGTCAGAGGAGCAGACGAGAGGGTCAGAGGATCAGAGGAGAACATGACTGACAGATACACATTTGTCTGTTTTTTTTTTCTCAGCTCCAGAGATCGTGAACTATGAACCTCTGGGCCTGGAGGCCGACATGTGGAGCATCGGAGTCATCACCTACATCCTGTAAGAAACCATAAAGCTACACACTGTCATTTTTGTGCCAAAGTAATATCTTCTCCGTGGACACCGGCTGGGACTGTCTGCCCCCGGCTTGTGTCCATGGAGTTGATTTTGTTTTGCCAATAATGTTCCACAATATTAAATCTTCTATCCTGCATTTTCCCACTACTTTACGTGCTTCATTTATTGCTCAGAAATACCTTGCAGGGTCGCTTCTGCACAGAACTGACTTGTAAGTGCTGCTTATCTATAGAGGTTGGAGAGGTCTAATGCCACACTATGGGTTGTTTCAGATCTCAACTACAGGATTAGCAGTTTTCAAGAAGAATAAGACAGGAGATTTAGTTGTTTGTGAAGGAAATAACAGGACTTAATTACTAATTGCATCTATTCAAAACGTGACTTAGATTTAACCTCCGTGTGACCAATTTAGACCTTTAAAAATATTTGTAATTTACCTGTTCTGTGTAGTTTAAGTGGCGCGTCTCCGTTCCTGGGAGAGACGAAGCAGGACACTCTGGACAACATCACCTCCGTCAACTACGAGTTTGACGAAGAGTTCTTCTGCCACACGAGCGACCTCGCCAAGAAGTTCATCAGCCAGCTGCTGGAGAAGGACACGCAGTGAGACAGTGCACAACAAGGGCTAAAAATCCATCTAACCAGGACTAAATCAGGACCGGGTTAAGTCCAGGTTCAGTCTGGGTTCAGACTATACATTTCTCTTGTTTTTATATTTTATACATTTAGACCAACTTTTCTCAAATTTTCCTGCCTTCAACCTTAGATGGTGAGTAATTCTTTCCATCAAATAAATTCCCTCAATTATTTCAATCCACTGTGTCAGTTCCAATGAGTCACTTTTTAGCCAGTTCCTAGTTACAACTTTCTTACTGGCCATCAGCATGATTTTAAACTAGGGATGTCAACAATTAATCGATTAACGGTTAATTGTCGATTAAGACGTTGGTCGATCAAAATGCATTAATTGTAATTAACCGCTAACCGCGGACACGCGGACCCGCGCGGTCATGAAACAAGGCAACCGCGCTGCGCCTGCGCTCGACTCACAGCCGACCGCAGGCGCCAACGGCACTGCTCAGCAGCCCCGGGTGTACGCGCGACGCGAGATCGAACCCGGAATGCGTGCCGCTGCTGCTGGTTTCGCCCCGCTGCCCGCGCCCCGAGCCGCGCCGCGGGGCGAAACCAGCAGCGGCACGTGGTGGTTTAATCCTGGTCTAGTCCAGGTCCAGACCTGGTTCAGACCTGGTCCAGTCCACGTTTAGTCCTGGTCTAGTCTCTTAGCCAATCAGGACAGAACACAATGTTACACTATAAAAAAATGTTACACTATTAAAAAAAAATTGGATAGAGCGAGGGATTACTGTATTTTGTTATTCAGCATCAATACATTTGTCTGCTTTTTACTAAGGAATAATTAATTGAGGAATATACAATATAATAATACTATGATATATTTTTGACTCAGTGTTATGTTACTATAACTTATATTCTTAAAGACCCTATTGAAACACTAAAATTCAGGTGAAAAACGCCGCTTATCAGTTAATCGTTAATCGATCGATAAGGTCAATCAACTATCAGTTAATGAATTAACCGATAATTTGCATCCCTATTTTAAACAAATCGAGGTCCTTCTTGCGACAGTCCCAAATACATGACTCGTGGATCATTAGGTTCCCTGTAGCCCAGCACTTCTCCCATCACTGTCACAATACCTTCCCAAAAGGAGGCAATCTTTGTACATGTCCAAAACTCATGAGAATGACCGGCGCTCCATTCGCCACACCGTCTCCAGCACTGTTGGGGGGTTTTCATTTGTTTGCCTTTGATACTTGGAGTGATAAAATACCTCACCATATTTTTCCAGCCAAATTCTCTCCATCGCCTTGAGCTTGTTGAGGTATGCTGTAAGAGACACATGGAGCGCCAATCATCCTCTGACAATTCTATCTGCAGTTCTTTTTTATATACAAAGTGTTATTTTTATCAACATTCTGCAGAGATTTGTATAATTTAGATAGACAATTTTGGTGGGAAGTTGTTTCTTTGCCTTTCTTATAATTTCTACCAATTTGTTTCCTTCTTGTGCAAAATATTTCTTAATTTCTGTGTCATAAAAATGTCTTAATTGGAAATAACTAAATATATCTGATCTGTCCAAACCGAATTCCTGTTGTATTTTGCCAAAGGATTTTAGGATATTCCCCTCTATTAATGTGCACATGGCTGTAATTCCCTTACTGGTCCATTTTACAAAGGTAGCGTCCAACTGGCCTCCTCCAAACTCTGGGGAGTATGCTGGCCACACCAATATTTTACAATCTCCCTCAGCCTTGCTTCTACTCACAACTTCCCACCAGGTGATCAAAGTCATTTCACTTATCAGTTTACATGTTCCGGTCGTGGACTATTTTTTTCCCCCCAAGTCTTAAGTTCAGTTCTAGTTTAGTTTTGATTTAGCCCTGGTTTAATCCTGTTTAGCAATCTTGTTTCAGTCCTGGTTTAGTCCTTGTTTAGTCCCGTTCAAGCCCTTATTTTGTCCGGATACTTCACTCAGTAGTGGAGGCCAGTGTATCGTATAAAGTTCTATTTTTTCTTTCTTTTTTTTCCCCCCCAGAAAGAGGTTAACCATCCAAGAAGCTCTGAACCACCCCTGGATCAAGGTTTGGAAGCATTTTGTTCATATCTCTTTGGTTTAATTTTGTATGAGCAGAATCATAAGCTAAATTCAAAGGTTTCCCTGACCCAAAAGTTGAATAATATTATGTTTTTAAGATTATATAATAACCCATAAAGACACAAACAGCTCGAGGCCATGTCTGAATAGCTCTCCTTCATCTCGGTCCAAAATGAACTTCAGAAAAATGGGTTTGTTTTTGAACAGGACAAAGAATCAGATGAGTCACTCTTACTTAAGCTCAGAGCGGATCTGATGCATTCGTCTCCGTCGTTAAACCTTTGACTGATTACTGATTAAGGGAAATTACACAGAATCTACATTTTTTGAGTCATGATTAACAGTGATTTTTTTAAAAGAACATTTTCAAAGTAAGCATCGCATTTTTGGAACCTGTAAATTGTAAAAAGTTTACATAGGTAAGTTATTTGTTTCTTTGTATTTATTTCAGACGCGGTGTATTCTTGAACATTACTGTAATACTGTAAGAGTTCATTAATATACTAGTAGTAGTAGTAGTAGTAGTAGTAGTAGTAGTAGTAGTAGTAGTAGTAGTTTATTTTCTTCAGTTATGTACTTTAGTAGACTATATTAACATTTCAGATAAAACTATGACCAAAGGGGTTTAGGCTGAGGTGAAATCACTTATGAATGCCTAACCCTGTTGACAAATAATGACGCCAAGAATACGGCTGTCAGCAAACAACAAGCAACAACTTAGCACAGAGAATAAAATGAACTAAAATAAAAAGAATAATTAAAATAAATAATAATAATAATAATAGTAATAATAATAATAGTAATAATAATAATAATAATAATAATAATAATAATAATAATAATAAATTAAATAAATTAAAAATACATTAAATTAAAATAAAATAAATAAAATAACATAAAAATAAAATAAAATAATGGTACTCATGAGTTCAGTACAGTGGTTATTTTGAGAGAATTAAATAAAATAAAAATAATAATTAAAATAATAATAATAATAATAATAATAATAATAATAATAATAATAATAATAATAATAATAATAATTAATTAATTAAAATAAATTAAAAATAAATTCAATTAAAATAAAATAAATGTAATTACAATAAAATAAAATAAAATAAAAAAATATAATAATAATAATAATAATAATAATAATAATAATAATAATAAATTAAAATAAAATACATTAAATTAAAATAAATAAAATAAAATAAAATAATGGTACTCAAGAGATCAGTACAGTGGTTCTTTTGTGTGAACTCTATTTCACTTCCTACACCTCTCTCTTTCCTTCAAAATCATTAACGTTTTTCCTATACACTAACCTGCTTCTGTAACCTGTCTACATTATTATCTTACTGTCTCTGTCTCTATGTGGTAAAATCTGTGTAAAATTTTTTTTATGCCTTTATTAATGTCGAGCCTTTTAAACTCTCATCCAGACTATACCATATATCTACTTCTCTAACTGATATACTTCTTCCTTTGGTGTTAGTCCTGGCCTTTTTTTAAATTTTTTATTATTATATACTCTGGTTCCTCTCAGATTATAATGAGTCTCTCTGGGTTTGAATCTCACCGGAATACAGTCGGGGAGCATGTGATTATTATCCTTATGCATAACAGCCGCTGTGTTTAGGTCAACTATGTTCTGTAACTTTAAGCTATTTCATTTAATAAACAGTGGGTTTGTTGGGGCGTAATAATTGGCACAGTTAACGATTCAAAAGATGGGTTTAACAGTTGTATTCATGTATTATCCCATTTATCAGATGATACTTTTGCAATCCACCAGAAAGTGCTAAAAATAAAAATGCACTTTACACTTTACTGTGGAGAATAGATTGAACTCAAAGACCAGAGCGGAGTTTTGTCACAGTAAAACTAACAACAACTACCATGCTAATCGTAGAAATTCGATTTGTCAACTGGACAAAAGTTTATTTGGTCGAAAAAAAGCTTTGTCCAGTTGATAAACTGAATTTGTCCTTTTGCCATACCATGCTAATGTGCACTTCCTGATTTGCGGACAATACAGCTCAACCTAATTAGAAACAAACAGACCACAGCAGACATGTTCTCAAGAGCTGCTTATACAATATATCTGTAATGGGGCAAGGCTCAGTGTGTTCAGACACATGGGAAAGAAACAGATACAGGGCCTTGAAGGTGCACTGTGTAACTTTTCTGGAGGGATGTGTGAAGAATCCCTCAGTCATCCAGGTAGAATCCATGGTAAAAGGAGAAATTCAATTTGTTAACTGGACAAAGTTTATTTGGTCAAAGACGTTTCGCAGCTCATCCAAGCTACTTCGTCAGTTCTGGCTAGAGTGCTGGTGAACACTGCTTATATCTAGCTTTGTTTTCAGTTTCAGTCTGGGGTCTTGTTTAGAATACCCATTCAGGGCCATAATGGGTGTTTTCACACCTCTGGACCTGACCTGGCTAGCCCTATTGTTTTCTTTGTTAGTTTTGATTTAGGTTTGAGAATGGAATTATAGATGAGAGACAAATTGTGTCTGACCCCTCCATTCCTGTTCAAGGAAGGATTCTCTTTTTTGACAAAAATAGCCTGTTTAACTCCCCTCTCAAACCAGCTTTGTCAACTTTGTCCAGTTGACAAATTGAATTTCTCCTTTTACCTTTTCTGGAGAGAGTTCACAACCTGTCCACAGTATGGTATTAAACTAATCTGATAACTAACTAATATCTTAAAAAAAACATTCATTCTTACACAAACCTAATCTGTAATGTGGAAGAAATTCTCAAGACCTCGTAGAAAGAATACAGGCACTTTAATGTTGAACAGCAGATGATACAGACATGATTCTTCAGATGTCCTGTTGTCTCCCATCGTCTCCTGTCTTGGTGCAGAACTGAGCTAAATTTAACCTACAGAGTAGTTAACCATTAACTCCTTAGGTAACCCTTAGGTAATGAACTTATGCAAACGTGGTACATAACATGGTAGTAAAACACAGGCAAAGTCCAGTTTAAAAGACCACGTCTTCTAGGTTTTTAACTGAATCAGCATAAATCAGCCATAGTTGTCGTAAACCTCAATGTATTGGTAACTATTGATTGATAACACAAGAACAGAACATCAGCGACCTTTGACGTATTACATAACAAAGATTATTTTCCTCACAGTTCCCTCCTTTGATCACATAAACACATGTGATCACACTTACATAGTAGAGTGGCATGATGCTCCCTCTACAAATAAAATTAATCATCCCAATATAACAATTTAACCTTAGCATTCATAGAGCATAACACATCTCAATGTCTTTATGTCAATATATCATGTAAATCATTGTACAAAACTCGGACGGCAGAATAAGTCACAAGGAGCAACACCTTAGGGCTTAAAATTTAGATCATTTATTTATTCAGCCAAAACTTAATTCGTTCAATTTTAATCAGACTAGATTAATGTACCAGTAAGTCAAAATTACTCTATTAAACCTCTGAGGCAAAGGACAACGCAACAGCCAATTACAATTAAAATAGCAATTGCAGTCACTATGGTAGTGATAATGGAGACAATTGTCGCAGCCCATGGGCCAAACATTTTATGAAACCAACTTGTCCAGGCATATTCAAGTACACCAGAGTTTCTTTAAGCTGTGGGGACAAGGACCTCTTATGGACATGGTCTGGTCCAGTTTTATATAGAACTTGAGTCGGTTTTAAATTCAATGAATCTGTAGGACCTATAGTGAATGGGATAATTAGCATAATTGGCACACACACACCTCACCATGTTAGAGATAGTATTGCATATAGACGGAAGTCTGCACATAACCACCAAATATCTGCTCATGAAATGGATTGATTAGTCAAAAGTGCAAAAATTGTCATAATTGTCAGAAGTAAAAAGTCTAATTACAAAATTATTAGTGAAACCCTCAATGTCAACTCTGTTGTCAGTCCTTATGTCTGCGTTTGTGATCATATCTCTGAGAAAACAGGTATACATTACAGTTCCCATTTTCCAAATAGTGGGTATGTCCTCTAAAGTTACAACCGGTAACTTGTCATGGAGTTAATAACACTCATCAGTCCATTCAAATGATTTTCTAATGAAGAGCTTAAGTATACATGTCAAGTCCTTGTTATTGGAATATGATATGGATGCAGTAGTTAGTTGTGGTCTGGCAGTCGAACATACAATACAATCTTCTATGGTCAGAGTATGCTGTACTCATTTTAACCAAGTGTTTTCTGTCATTTCCAATCCTGTCTCTATTCTTATTGCTTCAGTCAAAGAATTTATTTCATTCACTGGAGCAATCTTATTAATTACTAATATGGTTATGTGGATATAGCCTTCAAAATTTAAATTGATTCTCTGATTACATAAAACAGTAGTGATTTTTGAGCACTGGAAACCTATAGCATATATTCCTAAGTCACTAACTTCTGGATTTTGAATTGATAGTTGCATCGCTGAGTAGGGGATTTACTCCCTCTGTAATGCTTTAGATCTGCTTGATAAGATGCCTCATCTTTCCTGATCTTTGTCAGGGTAATTTTCTGCTGTTGATCAGTTCTAAAATCACCTTGGTCTGTATTATGATGATCGTCCGTACTAGAAATTGCTCTGACATTGTTTGTGACCTTGTGGTCCTCATAATTATTAGCTCTGGTCAGACAAGTGTCTTTACAAACAATTTGGGTTTTAAAAACATAATCTATAGCGGGTATGTTTAACATATAGTCCAATATTTCACATACGTCGAATAAAACATTACATGTTTGGCCTTCATAGCAATATTTTTCAATTCTGGAAATTTTAGCAAGTTCCCCTTTTTGCCCTTTTTAGTGCTCCTTGTGTCTTACCCATATAGTTGGCTGAGTTGGTCGTGCCGTGAGTGGTCGTTGTGGTTGTCGTGTTGTTTGCCAGCCGTCCGAGATCAGTCTCAGTCAGTAGAATATATTCCCATACTATAACAACAGAAAATAATATAATCAGCGTAGTCAAGATTACACATTGTAAATTTAACAAATTATCATAATATGGCCTATACTGTCCTTTTTCTTCTCTATCTCCTCGATCTCCTCCCTTTTTCCTCCCCTTCTGGAGCCTCAGCGACGAAGGGTCGGATGGGGTCATCAAGCTGTTCATCGGTTTCAGCATCCGGTTCTGCATAGGCAGCTTCATCCTGGTTCCAGTAGTCCATTGATGGTTTCTTAAATTCCTGCTGCTTGTTCTTCTTTGAGTTCATTTTGGTATTTCTGCAGTTGGAGTTTCATAGTGGCCAGTTCCAGCTCTTGCTTCTTCTCCTCGGCCTCTTTTTTACCCCTCTGGTACTTGTTTATTTGATGGCTGCAGTGTGCATCGAACTCATCATCAGATTTAGTGTATATGCCCATCACATCGTCCAAAGCGTCTTTCACTGCTTTTGGCATACCTTTCACCAGAGCTGAGCGATAGATGATTGACATTCCTGCTCTGGCATCGATCCGCTCTCCTGTGGCATCATGGTATAGATTAGTAGCACGTTGTTTGTAACTGTAGTAGTCTTCGTTGTCTTTCATTTGCATTGACAACAATTCTTCAGTCACGACAGAAGGATAGCGTTGACTGAGTTCTCTCTCCAACACATCACGATAGTTGTATACACCTTCTTGATCACACAGTGCATATCTCAAGCTCCTTTCGATAGCTTTTTTGATGTTTCTGGCAACAGTTTCGTCAGCAGCTTTGGTCAGAGCAGCCTGAATATCACCCCAGCAAAGTTGGTCTCCTGCCGTTTGTTTGAAAAGAGCTCTTAGCCATGGTAAGCCACCTTTGGTAAGTCTTGGAAGTGTCAACATCAAAACACTCCAGTCTTTGATTGAAAATGGCTGATAGACCACAGTTTGACCATCTGTTCTCACTGGATACACACTTGCTTTTGGCTCTCGTTCCTTCCGCTGGCTGGGAGTATAAACTCCTGTCAATACTTTGTATGTTGCCCTGGAGAATGAGTCTTCTCCAAATTGGGAGGGCTTCGAGAATGTAGCAGCTTTAGTATCGGGGCTTCTCAGCTTGCCGCTGGTGTAGGGTGAGGGATGGTATGGTCTTGGTGACTTGTACATGTTATCAAATAGAGAAATCTCTCTGTCAGTGTCCTCATCCCATGCCCTTCTGTGTGACCTTCCTCTTCTCTCAGCAGACCCTTTTTCATCTTCGGTGTCACAACAAGAGTCTCTGAATTGTCTATGAGTTAGCACTGAATCTTCCTTTATTTTCACTTCTTTTCCGGTTTTCTTTAGGACCAAGATAGAAGACAGTTCTTTGGTATCTTGTAGGACTTTCAGCTCTCCTGCCCACTTTTGTAGCTTCATCCTGGAGTGCTTTATTCAACCAATATTCTGTCAACTGGCCAACCATGATAAAGTGTGAGGACATTTTGTGGTAATTTGTTTTTTAAAGTTGAATTATTTATTTATTATACAAATTTTGGGCACAACGTCCGGTTTATGGCTTTTTAGTGAATGTATCGCTATTTTGAGTACTGTGTACTTTTGATTCTACCTTTGGGCTCTAAAAATTTTAATTCTTGGGGGCTTCTCCGTTCTATAGACAGTTCTCTAGAAGGGAGAAGAAATTTGACTTAGATAATTGTGACTTCGGGTTATAATTAGTTTAAAATATTTAATTTAAAATTTTAATCACCTAATTTACGCACAGTTTTTTCCTTAATTAGAATATGTGTCTATCACGTTTTGTTGTCTGCGGGACGGTCCGAATTGCAGCTATTAAGTTTTAAGCTTCTGCAACAAAGAGAGAGAAAAGTAGCGTAGGAGTAAACGTAGAATTTTGAAAATAATTATTTTATTAATATTTAATTTAGATAAAACAAAAAAACTCCCAATCTTAAGTTAATTACAAAAGCAATTAGTTTATCCAGTACCTCCTTTAATATGACAGGTGATATAACCTTTTATATTTTTGAATTGTACCCGAAAAAATGAACTGTAATAAATTAAAAATAACCTTTTAGCAATTTAAACCTCTATACTCCAATTATTTGTGTTAAAGTTTAAAATGTATCTACCTCCTCAATTATTAGGGCCTGATTGCCGATAAGATATTCACTTTAATAATTGCAATGCTGTCTCAATAGCTTAAACTGTTTCTTATTTATTTATTATTTCGTTCATTGATGGCACCGTGCAAAGAGTAATTCTCACACTGCTCCTTTAAACTCAAACTAGTCCAACTCGTACTGAGCAAACATACAGACCAGAGGCGCTCCGAGCCTGAAGCAACAAAGCGCTTTCTTTAATTCCCACTTCACTCAAAATACAGACTGACACTATTCTATCCTTGTCCCTAATTTTTCTAATTCCTTTCTCAACTCTTACAACATTAACAAGAACAACAACATTAATAGAGTTAAATTACGGCTGACATATCTTTCCCTGTGACCTCTTGACCTCTCTGCTCACTGCCGCTCATACACTCACACACACACACACACACTCAGAGAGACCGCAGGCAAATAAACAAACACTCATAACAAGATTTATTATTCCCATGAAATTGATTAAGCTAGCAAATCTTTGAGAGCTGAATTTAAAACATTTACAATTGTATTAAATTTAGAATTTATTGGTTTAAGTGAATTACACAATACAAGACTTTTACTTGAGATTTGCCAAAACAAGACAATTTTCAGTAAATAGAAAAATCTCCCGTTTCAGATTATTCTCCAAATATTCCAGGACATGCAATAATTTCAGAGATTTATTTCGAATTTTAAGAACATGCAATTTATTTCTAAGAACATGCAATTTTAAATTACTCAATAAATACAGAATTATTTGATCCAAGTATCATTTGTAAGATCATGACACTCACACAACCAGAATTTCCACAAACATCTCTCCAATAAATGCCATAATTCTTATCTTTCAACATTCTTCTATCACATTTCATTTATAATCCAAGCTTTCAACAAGACTTTACATAAACCACCATAGCCAATATTTAACTCAGATCAAGACTGGTTTTATCCATCATAAACAACTCTAAACATCTCTCATCTCATGCTTGCTCAAACAAGTGCTTCATAATAAAAAATTCAAATTTACAAAGTGCCATCAATTTGAACAATTAATTTATACTGTCTTCCTCTTTAAATCGACACCAAGAAACAAATCTCCCAGGTAATTCTAAATGTGTCATACTCTTCTTTTAATTATTTCAGTATCTGCGTAATTTTGGTGGAATTAACCAAACACAGACTTTTCGTTATATTTTCAGTTTTTTCTGTAATCTCCTTTACAAGCTCAGCTTTTAGTTTCAAGTGTATTTCTTTTTCACAAACTTTTGATGACGCTCTCGTAACAGTACTACCAGACGGGAGAGTCATAAAAAGGCAACCTGCTTGTGATTTAGGTCGGTTTTTCCAGGTACAACTCAATTTACTCAATTTCGGTCACATCAGTTTCCTGTACCAAAGTATTATAAATTTCGTCGCAAACAAAATTGCGCATCCCCTATAAGATTGAGTATGCTACGAGTGTCTGTCCATTTGTATCAGTTGCGTTTAGTTGGACAATTGACCTTCGGCCAATTTTACAGAAGCAAGTGACGTCATGTTCTTCGAACTCTTACTTCTGCATCTTGGGTGTCTTGAGAGCTTAAGGCAATCAAAAACACCAATAATGTTACTTTTGGAATTCCTTTTTTTGTAAACTCAAATTAGGAGTTTTTGTTTTTTCTTTTTGTGTAAAGTTTAACCACAAAAGTGTTTTTCTTACAAAATCCGCTTTTTTTCTCTCTTCGTGCAAAGCAATAAACACGGAACTTAATTAATAACTTTGTTTTTAATCATGCTTTATCAAATTTAAAGCTTAAACGCTCATTATTATTTTGATTCTACGCTCCTTCTTTTCTCACGTGTTGGCGTATAAACACGGACTTTTTAATTACTGATTTTATATTGTTTTAAAATTACCACTTAATTTAATACAAAGGTCCCTCACAAAACATCACATATAATTTTGGTTTTGGCCAATGTGACAGATATTCTTTGAAAAAGGCACTGCCATACCGTTTTTGTAGAGCGCTCTGGATGCGTTGTTTCTCAGAGGGGCCTCCGGGGAGACGACGACCTGGTCCTTTCTGCATAGTTCTTTCACGTCGCGGTCACCAAATTGTGGAAGAAATTCTCAAGACCTCGTAGAAAGAATACAGGCACTTTAATGTTGAACAGCAGATGATACAGACATGATTCTTCAGATGTCCTGTTGTCTCCCATCGTCTCCTGTCTTGGTGCAGAACTGAGCTAAATTTAACCTACAGAGTAGTTAACCATTAACTCCTTAGGTAACCCTTAGGTAATGAACTTATGCAAACGTGGTACATAACATGGTAGTAAAACACAGGCAAAGTCCAGTTTAAAAGACCACGTCTTCTAGGTTTTTAACTGAATCAGCATAAATCAGCCATAGTTGTCGTAAACCTCAATGTATTGGTAACTATTGATTGATAACACAAGAACAGAACATCAGCGACCTTTGACGTATTACATAACAAAGATTATTTTCCTCACAGTAATTTGGTTTGCAAGTGTACATGGAGATTCTTAAAGGGATAGTGCATTTTTTGTTTTTTTTTAAAATGTTAATCTGTATGGGTTTCCTTCTAAAAGTTACGTGCGGTAACACCGGCTTACCTCTGACAGTTTGCGCTCAGCCCAGTTCTGCTCGCGTTCTGGAGCTCAGGTAATTAGGTCCGGTAACTTTGCGGGAACTCGTAAAAAAGCTTGTTTTTCTTCTCAAAACAAAACATTTGTCAGAAAAGTGATATATTTGCGTCCCAGCTAGTTGGCCGCTAAAAATTCAGCAGCGTATTTCACATTCGCATATTTTCTCTCTCGATTCGTATCAATGCGCCCATGTTAGCTCTATTAGGCTGTTCACTTGTAAACTTCCGCTAACGGCGGACCGCTTCCGCCATACACATCCGCTAATAGAGCTAACATGGGCGCATTGATACGAATCAAGAGAGAAAATATGCGAATGCGAAATACGCTGCTGAATTTTTAGCGGACAACTGTTTGTGATGCAAATATATCACTTTTCGGACAAATGTTGTTTTGAGAAGAAAAACAAGCTTTATTAAATGTCCCCGTGAACTTACCAGAACTACGATGCGTGAAGAGTTCCTCAGTCGTCCAGGTAGAATCCATGATAAAATAAATACTAATACAGTATGGTATTAGTTTAATACCATACTGTGGACAGGTTGTGAACTCTCTCCAGAAAAGGTAAAAGGAGAAATTCAATTTGTCAACTGGACAAAGTTTGTTTGGTCGAAAACGTTTCGCCGCTCATCCGAGAGGCTTCGTCAGCTCTGGTTCTAGTGCTGAGTTAGACAGGCTGTTTATATCTAGCTGCAGGGAGAAGCCTTCCCTACACTGAAATGGAGGGCTCTGAAACTATCTCCACTAATCTGTCTCTTTGTTTTTCAAACCTTACTCCTTGGCAAAGAAAACAATAGGGCTAGCCAGGTCAGGTCCAGAGGTGTCAACATCTAACGACCCTCTCCAATCCAGGGCAGAGGGGTGGAGAGGGTCGTTAGGCTTGAATAGGGAGCTAAACTAGTCGCCAGAGTAATTTGAAAAACAAAGAGACAGATTAGTGGAGATAGTTTCAGAGCTATTTCAGTGTAGGGAGCTCCTCCCTGCAGCTAGATATAAGCAGTGTCTAACCAGCACTAGAACCAGAGCTGACGAAGCCTCTCGGATGAGCGGCGAAACTTTTTCGACCAAACAAACTTTGTCCAGTTGACAAATTGAATTTCTCCTTTTATCTTACCAGAACTACGTTTACGAGCTACGTTACCGGAGGAGAACTGGGACCAGATCACGCTGTCATGGGTAAATCAGTGTTAATCTCAGGACACTGTTGAAGAGGAAGCCATACAGATTAACATTAAAAACCGCACTATCCCTTTTAATAATAATAATACTTTTCTGGAGAGAGTCCACAACCCTTTTTTTTTTTAAAATTCGTTTATTTTGAAGGGACAACGCATATTAATGAATGAATTTGTATAAGATCACACAAACCGACGTAAATATGCCGGATTTAGCACAGTGCTAATTTCCATCCGCAATCCCAGACATAAAGATATAGCAGACAATAGAAAATATGTTGCAGTTGCAGACATTAGACAATTTAGTACATGTGTTATGCTCACAAACATAAAAACCTGTCCACAGTATGGTATTGAACTAATCTGATATCTAACTAATATCTTTAAAAAAACATTAATTCTTACACAAAACTAACCTGTAATTTGGTTTGTAAGTGTACATGGAGATTCTTAAGTTCATGGCGAAACTGTGAAACATTCTAGGCACATCGCCACGGAGACAAACAGGTGACGGACCCTCCACCGGACAAGTTACACAGCGAACCGTTAACTAAATATCCAACTACTCCCCATTTACGTACAAAAATAATGTCTCTCTCTCTCTTATCTTTTTCCACAGTCCAATGAAAACAAGGAGGAGAGCAAGTCCCAGGAGCCAAAGAAACGTGAACGCCGTCAACTCAAAACCAAACGATTGCGAGAATACACCATCAAATCCCACTCGAGCATGCCTCCAAACAACACCTACGTCAACTTTGAGCGATTCGCGCAGGTCGTGGAAGACATCGAACAGATGGAGAGTGCTTTTGTCAGCCTGGCTTCAGCTCACGATACCTTACAAGAAGATATCGATGCTATGGTTTCTATTTACAACGACAAAGAAGCGTGGTATAAAGAGGAGAGCGAAGGCGTGAGGCATGAGCTTTCGCAAATCCGCTACGAGTTTCGCAAAGTGGAAGCCATCAAGAGAAACCTACAAGAAGAGATGAGCGCGTTCAGTTTGAGTTTGGACGCCATAAGCAATCAATACCAGGAGAGGCAGAAGCATTTTGATTCACTGCGATCAGAGCTTAGTAATGAGTTGAAATGGGTGCAGGAGGTCGTGGGGTCGTTTCCGTTGGATGCGACAGGAGGGGGAGGCGGGTATCCCGGTTGTAACTTTTCGAATGTTTTGAATAATGACGTGAATGAAGCGCTTAAGGAGTTGTTGAGTCGGTCGTGCGGAGGAGAGCTGCTGTCAGGGATAAATCTGGACTTATCGGAGACAGGCCAGCAAAGATAGTCATAGCTACATCGCAAAAACTGATCATCTGCTTTTTAAATTTATTTTGTTTATTTGAATAAGGACAGATACAAAAAAACATGGACTAACGCCGGCATGTGTCATAGCGCTTATAGCCAGAGCGAATTCTACAGTTATAATATGAATGGAAGCACAGTGGTCCCTTGTTTATCGCGGGGGTTAGGTTCCAGAAATAACCCGTAATAAGTGAACTCCGTGAAGTAGGACAACTTTATATTTTACAATTATTCTACATGTTTTAAGGCTGTAAATGCTTTAACACACACATTTTACACTTTTCTCAGACTGGTATTAACATTTTCTCACATTTCTCTCTTGTTTAAACACTCAAACTTTCGTAGATTTTCAACAAAATGTATTAATAGTGAAGTGTGGGTTGGGGGGGTGGAGAAGTGTGCGCGCGGACACGTGCACCCGCTCATCGTGGTCAAATCCGTGAGCAGCATGACCGGCGCGAGGCCGTGCGTCCCACCCGGGGCTGCGAGCACGAGACCGAGGCCAGCAGCGCCCGGACCGTGCCTCCCCCTCGGGACCGCGTCCAACGACGCAGTCGAAGCGAACACGCACAAGAGCCGCACGAAACAAGGCAAAGAGCCACATGCGATGGTTTAATCCTGGTTTAGACCTGGTCTAGTCCTGGTTTAGTCCTGGTTTAGACCTGGTTTAGACCTGGTTTAGACCTGGTTTAGTCCTGGTTTAGTCCTGGTTTAGTCTTGGTTTAGACCTGGTTTAGACCTGGTTTAGTCCACGTTTAGTCCTGGTCTAGTCCTGGTCTAGTTCCGGTCTAGTCCCGGTCTGGTCTTCATGTCTTAGTCCCGGTCTGGACTTCCTACAGATCCAGTGACTCATGTCTCAGCTCCTCGTGCATCCAGCGGGACTCCCGGAGCCCCCTCAGGTCCCCCCTCTATAACATCTATATAAATGTGTCAAACTGAACACATTCTGTACTGTACAGGAGACACAGAGGAGAAGACAATCAGGACGCACAACACAATGTGGATACACTATTAAAAAAAAACTGAAATTAAAAAAAAATCTGCGAAACAGCGAGGCTGCGAAAAGTGAACCGCGATAGAGCGAGGGATCACTGTACTGTGTTTTAATGTTGAAAATCACATTCTATTGTCTAAAAAAAGTGTGTTTTTAATCTTCATCGTGGTATTGGAATCAGTATTGAAATCCAGTTTGAAATTGTTGGCATCATAACAACACTACTACCATCTACTAGTTTTTTTTTTTACCTCATAATAAAATGTACTGTAGTTACTATTCATTCACTCCAGACTCTGTGGGAGTAAATTACTACTGCAGCTGCCCTGGGACAGACTGACAGAAGAGAGGCTGCCAATCTGCACCATCGGCCCCTCCGACTTCCACTCACACACACCGCATTCATTCACTTGGCAGAAGTGGGAATCAATCCTCTGAACTTCAGGTTGGTGGGCAAAATAACCGAACTGGAGAAGTTAGTTTTATTTATGAACTCCATAGATGTTGTAAAGAATTTCCCATTCAGGACAATAAAGTCTAAACAATTATTTCAACAAAAAGGTGGTCTATGTCTGCATCTCGAAAAAACTCATTTTTTACAGGTATTGATACTAAAAAAACAAAAAAAAGTCATATTCACAGGACTGAGATGAGGATCAGCTCCTCCAAATCCGAGGCCATCATTCTTGACTGGAAAAAGGTGAGTCCCTGCCTCAAGTGGAGGAGTTCAAGTATCTCGGGGTCTTGTTCTCGAGTGAGGGGAAGATGGAGCGTGAGATTGACAGGTGGATCGATGCAGCGTCGGCAGTGATGCGGTCGCTGTACCGGACCGTTGTGGTGAAGAGGGAGCTGAGCTGAAAGGCAAAGCTCTCGATTTGCCGTCGATCTACGTTCCTCAACTCACCTGTGGTCATGAGCTCTGGGTAATGACCGAAAGGACGAGATCGCAGATACAAGCGGCCGAAATGAGTTTCCTCCGCAGAGAGAGTGGGCGCTCCCTTAGAGATAGGGTGAGGAGCTCAGTCACAGGGGAGGAGCTCGGAGTAGAGCCACTGCTCCTCCACGTTGAGAGGAGCAGCTGAGGTGGCTCGGGTGTCTGTTCCGGATGTCTCCTGGGCGCCTCCCTCGGGAGGTGTTCCGGGCATGTCCCACCGGGAGGAGGCCCCGGGGAAGACCCAGGACACACTGGAGGGACTATGTCTCCCGGCTGGCCTGGAAACACCTTGGGGTCCCCCCGGAGGAGCTGGAGGAAGTGTCCAGGGTTAAAAAAGTCTGAGAGTCCCTGCTTAGACTGTTGACCCCGTGACTCGGCCCCGGATAAGAGAAAGAAAATGGATGGATGGACATTCACGGGACAGAAATGAACCCATCCTGAATGTCTTTAGAATGATCTGGAGCTGAATCAGAACAAGTGTAAGAGCACATAGACGAGTATACACCCATGGACCACTGTGGAACCTACTGGACCACTGAGGATTACATAGATATAAAACCACATGGAAATATGAAAAAAGTACTATGATTTAATGTTGAGAAAAAGACAGCTTTTATTATCAACATGGTATCGCAATCAGTATTGAGTATCAAGTATATCGTATCAAAATCAGCTCTTAAGGTATAGACTGCAAGATAGCCTGTCACAGTTGAATAGGAATCACATTTTAAATAGCTGCAGTTTTTAAAAAAAAAATCGCAAAGACAAAAAAATTACATCACTTTGAAGACCCGAAAAAGACACTCAGGTGCGAAGGCCATCGATCACTGAAGAACCTTTCATTTCCACGATGTGTTCAGCTCTTCTGTATTACAAAACAAAATATCCATTCTCCTTGTGTAAAACAAGCTATCTGTGTAGTTTAAACTGTAAACGGTGACATTTTTATTCACCTTCAAGGATCATTAAGCACCTCACATCAAGGAACCACTCACCCCTTCACTCACGCACCAGTGTACGCCAACACTAATAATAATAATAATAATACATTTTATTTAAAAGCGCCTTTCAAGACACCCAAGGACACTGTACAAAACAAAGTTAAAACATAAAAATACTTAAAATACAAAGATAATAAAATACAAATACAAAAACTGGAAGATGGTGAAAGTGACTGTTATGTGGTGTAGGATTGTCTGAACAGGTGTGTTTTGAGTCTGGATTTGAAAATGGGAAGAGAGTCAATATTGCGGAGGTCAGGAGGGAGAGAGTTCCAGAGCAGGGGAGCAGAGCGGCTGAAGGCTCTGCCCCCCATGGTGATGAGACGAGCAGATGGGACAGAGAGCTGGAGAGAGGAGGAGGAGCGGAGGGAGCGAGAAGGAATGGAGATGTGGAGGAGGTCAGTGATGTAAGGTGGGGCCAGGTTATGGATTGCTTTGAATGTGGTTAGGAGAATTTTAAAGTGAATTCTTTGTTTTATGGGAAGCCAGTGTAGTTGTTGGAGGATGGGGGTGATGTGGTTGGAGGAGGGGGTCCTGGTGATGATGCGGGCAGCGGAATTTTGGAGAAGCTGCAGTTTCTGGAGGGATTTATTGGGGAGACCAAAGAGGAGGGAGTTGCAATAGTCAATCCAGGAAGTAACAAGGCTGTGAACGAGTATGGCAGTGGTGTGAGGAGTGAGAGAGGGGCGGAGACGAGAGATATTGCGGAGGTGAAAGTATGCGGAGCGGGTGATGTTATTAATGTGGGATTGAAAAGAAAGTGTGCTGGGCTTAAATGTCTCGCCCATCGTGATTTCGTATCGTCAAAAGTTCCACAATAATATTGAATATTCCACAATATATTGAATAATCTCTTTGCTTAAATGAATAGTTATGGTGATTTTAATGTCTTTCTTATTCTGTAAAGCACTTTGAACAACTTTGTGTATGAATTGCGTTGTACAAATAAACTTGAAACATGGAACTACATAGACCATGATCCTCTGGTGCTGTCAGTGCAAACTACATGAAGAAATAGCTGTTATTAAACACTTCCATCCATCCATCCATTTTCTTCCGCTTATCCGGGGCCGGGTCGCGGGGGCAACAGTCTAAGCAGGGATGCCCAGACCTCCTTCACCCCGGACACTTCCTCCAGCTCCTCCGGGGGGACCCCAAGGCGTTCCCAGGCCAGCCGGGAGACATAGTCCCGCCAGTGCGTCCTGGCAGCATTCATCTGTGGGAGCTGGAATCGCACCGACAATCTGTGGATCAGTGGATCAGACTGCTCAACCGATGATGTTTATGTCGAGAGCGGGATTTGAACTGCCAACCTTCAGATCAGGAGAAAAACACTCAACCAACTGAGCTACTGTCAATGTTTAAAACTATAATTCCTGTAATAGATTTTAATGGCAGTTCATATTTATCTATTGATCATTTCTATATAAATGCTTCGGGACGTGTTTAAAATGTGCTCTTTGACCAGAATCCAACATTCAAAATCTTAAAATGCAAATATTAACACAAATGCTTGACAGAAAAATCACAATTAAACGTTTTATATGTTTTAATACTCCCTACAACTGTACAACAACTCACTTTTAAGTAACGGATAACCTCATCTTCTGTCAATTATTGCACTACCGTTCTTGTCTCCTGTTTATAGCTGTGATTTGATATTTTATTACTTATTTTTCTGTTTTATTCTGATTTGTACATACAGCTCTGGAAAAAAATAAGAGACCACTGCATGTTTTTTTTTCTGAAATCAGCATCTCTACATGTATTACAGCCATTTCATTCCAGCGTCTGTTGAATTCCAACACAAACACAAAGCTGAGCTACTTCAGTTCTTGCACCAGGAGTGGAATAAAGTCACCCAAGAACAATGTGGAAAGACTGGGACTAAACCAGCTCTGAACCAAGACTAAAGCAGGTCTAAACTAGGACTAAACCAGATCTGAACTAGGACTAAACCAAATTAAAAAGGGGACTAAACCAGGACTAAACCAGGACTAAACTAGGATTAAACCAGACCTAAACTTGGACTGAACCAGGGCTAAACCAGATCTGAACCAGGTCTAAACCAGGGATAAACCAGGTTAAAACAGGGACTAAACCAGGACTAAACCAGGACTAAACCAGGTTAAAAATGGGACTAAGCTAGGACTAAACCAGGATTAAACCAGATCTGAACCAGGACTAAACCAGGTCTAAACTAGGACTAAACCCGGTCTGAACCAAGACTAAACCAGGTCTAAACTAAGACCCAAGAACAATGTGAAAGACTTGTGGAGAGCATGCCAAGACGCATGAAAGCTGTGATTAAAAATAAGGGTTATTGCACCAAATATTGATTTGTGAACTCTTCTTTAGTGTAAACATTAGTATTATGTTGTTTTAAAATGAATTTGATCTTGTTTCTTTGCATTGTTTGAGCTCTGAAAACATGTATCTTTTTTGTTATTTTGACCATTTGTCCATCCATCCATCCATCCATTTTCTTCCTCTTATCCGGGGCCGGGTCGCGGGGGCAACAGTCTAAGCAGGGACTCCCAGACTTCCTTCACCCCGGACACTTCCTCCAGCTCCTCCGGGGGGACCCCAAGGCGTTCCCAGGCCAGCCGGGAGACATAGTCCCTCCAGCGGGTCTTGGGTCTTCCCCGGGGCCTCCTCCCGGTGGGACATGCCCAGAACACCTCCCGAGGGAGGCGTCCAGGAGGCGTCCGGAACAGATGCCCGAGCCACCTCAGCTGGCTCCTCTCCACGTGGAGAAGCAGTGGCTCTACTCCGAGCTCCTCCCGTGTGACCAAGCTCCTCACCCTATCTCTAAGGGTGCGCCCAGCCACTCTGCGGAGGAAACTCATTTCGGCCGCTTGTATCCGCGATCTTGTCCTTTCGGTCATTACCCAAAGCTCATGGCCATAGGTGAGAGTAGGAACGTAGATTGACCGGTAAATTGAGAGCTTCGCCTTTTGGCTCAGCTCCCTCTTCACCACAACGGTCCGGTACAACGACCGCATCACTGCCGACGCTGCACCGATCCACCATTTGTCATTTTCTGCAAATAAATGCTCTAAACAATAATATTTTTATTTGGAATTTGTGGGAAATGTTGTGAGTAGTTTAAAGACTCAAACAAAAATGTTCCTATAAGTAGTAAAATCAGAAAAACTGATAATTTTGCAGTGATCTCTTATTTTTTACACTTATTATTTTAATTTTTTATAATTATGTCTCATTTAACACCGGTCTCTTGCTGTTTTTCTTGCTATTCTATTTTTTGTTTCCCTCTGTTATATATTATATTTGATGAGTGAGCTACTGTACCCAAATAATATCCCTTGTGGATCAATAAAGTTTGTCTAAGTCTAAGTCTACGTCTTTTCAAAATAATCTCTCTTCTATTATATGTCAGTTCTGGAGCCCCCTGCTGGAAGGGTGAGTTATTTCTCTTGAAACAAAACAACTCCAGGTCTGTTTTTAAGGAGGCAACAACTTTATATCACGGCTTAAAGCTCAACAACGAGTCACTTTTGTGTAATAAGGGACTTTTAAATATACATAGCGTTTCAGAGTTTGTTGATTTGACAATTTTTATAATAAATATTGCATTTGAAATGGTCTGGTTTTCCGGAGTCATGAGTTGTCATTAGTCTGCTGGAACAATTTAGTATAGTGTGCAAAACATCACTGCGTACAAGATCTGCAGATTTAAAAAAAACAAATAAACAAAAAAAAAAAAAAACCAGGCAATCTCCATAACTATGTCCAAGAAAAGTTTGAAACAGCAATGGTGGAAAAACTGGATAGTCATAATTACGCACTATTATCCATAATTAGTTAGTTAGAATGATGAAAAATTAGGACTGTTGCCATGGCGATGAACAGAAACAAACAAAAATAATTGTGTCTTCAGAAAGGGAAGTCCTCAAACTGTCCCAAACCAAACAGGAAGGTTAAAGCCACGAGGAAACATTAGGAAATATACGTTAAAAGGTTGTGATTTTTCAAAGTCAAAGTCTCACAAAAATACACTAGCTATTTTTTAAAGGCACACTGTGTAGCTTTTCTGGTTTCTATGGAGATGTTCTAGCTTTGTCAGGCATAATCCACAGTGTATTGAACTAACAAACTAAGAGGAAACTCCAGCAAAATCCATGTTTTTTGAGATATTTTTGAGCAGCAATAAAAACTACAGTGATGCAAGATAATGCCATACTGTGGAACATTCTAGTCTAAAACATTCTGATCTGAAACAGGATGTGCAGTTACAAAGATTATGTTTTTATTTTGAGCTAGTCTCAGTTAGGGGAGTATGAAAACATGAAATAAACTATTTTTTAAAAACTATAACAGCAAATGTAGTGTTTCTTCATACATTTCATAAATTTTGGCACAAATTATTTTTATTTGAATAATTTTCTCATAGTATAAATATCACTTAATGTCTATATTTCATTTTAAACCACTTATTTTGACCACTGTAGTCTCTTTTATAAGTTTTCCTAGTCAAAAAGTCCTTAGATTTCACAGGTTTTACATCATAATTAGGCAAATACAGCAACAAAGTCTAATTTTGTTATGGCAGTATATAGTCTAGTCTTTATTGATCCCTTGTGGTTTAATAAAGTTTGTTTAAATCTAAGTCTTAGTTTAGATCAGGGATGGGCAATTATTTTTCCCATGGGACCACATGAGAAACAGAAAATGCTTAATTCAATTCTACATAATATTAATTGTATTTCTTTATAAAAAGCAGTTGTTTTGAAGCTCTGGTAAGACTAGGAAGAGTACTGTATATGTTATGACTCAGCAATGAAAAAGTGAAGCTGCCTTACAAAAAATGGCATTAAAAAAAACACCTCGTCCATGCATGAGGTAAAATTATAAAACATGTTTATTTTGTAATTCCAAATGATCTTAAACGGGCCGGTTAGAGTCAAGCGAAGGGCCGTGTGTGGCTCAGGAGCTGGACTAGGCCCAGGTCTGGGTTAGACTATGGGAGATTATTTTAGGGGCCACTATAGTCTCTTCTTGTATTAATGGAAAACTCTGAATAAACTATTTTTAAAACTATAACAGATAAATGTAATCTAAAACCTTCATCCAGTTGACTAATCTGAATTCTTCCTTTGCTATGGATCATATGGACCACTAAATGTCATGTTTTTATAGGATACATGTATTTTATTATTTTTTTTATTTTATTTTTTAAACTATAACAGATAAATGTAATCTAAAACCTTCATCCACTTGACATGGGTCATACCTGGACAACTGAGGGACCGCTAAATGTAGTGTTTTTATTAGGATACATGTATTTTATTTATTTATATAATAATAATAATAATAACAATAATAATAATAATAATATTTTTTATTATTATTGTTATTATTATTTAACTATAACACATAAATGCAGTCCAATGCATTTTTAAAAATGTATTTATGTATAATAATAATAATAATAATAATAATAATAATAATAATAATAATAATAATAATAATAATAATAATAATAAAAATGCATTTATCCTAATAGTTTTGGACTGCATTTATTTCATTTTATTTTTTAACTATAACAGATAAATGCAGTCCAAAGCTTTTAGGATACATGTATTTTATTTTTATTTTATTTTTAACTATAACACATAGGCCTACATGTATCCTAATAGTGTTGGACTGCATTTATGTGTTATAGTTAACACATAAATGCAGCCCAAAGCGTTTAGAATACATGCATTTTTTTTCTTTTTCCCCTCTTTGTGAGGGTGGGCGTGTGCTTGGCTCGTTTACCCTGATGACAGCAGCGGCGCACGGTCCACGCCACAGGGGCAGACGGAGCCCAAACGCCGAACACCGGGATCATCCACGGACACGGGGAGGACACGGGGAGGAGGAGCGCAGCCGGGACGCACGGACGGACACGGGGCAGCGTCACTGGGCAGGGGCCGGTCAGCTCCGAGAGGCGGAGGAGGAGGACAGGAGGAGGCATGGGGCAGATCCATGCTCTCTGTACACTGCCCGAGCCTGCACCGATGAACCGCAGCGAGGCGTGAGCACCGCGCACAAGAGGAGGCACCGGGCACGCACGGGTATGTCCGCACGGGTATATCCGCACGGGTATGTCCGCACGGGTATGTCCGCACGGGTATGCCCGCACGGGTATGCCCGCTTTTACCCCGACGCGGCTGAACGTGCCATTAGCTTTAGCATGCTACCGCTACGTGACGCTGACACGGCGCAGAGTTTAGCAGAGCGGCTTAAACTGATTAAATTCAAACGACACTCTTGCAAAACCTGTGCATTATTTCACACGTGTAATAACCATTTTATCACCCGAGTGTTACCCTTAAAGACCCCGGCGCGCGTTTACATAACTCCGATAATGAGGGCGTTTGGACGTTTCGTGCTAGGTTAGGACCGTACATGTAGAATAGTAGATGTCGCATTGACGACGGAACCAACGCGTCAACAAAGCCGCCATCTTGGTACAGGGGCAACGGTGTTTTTTTTTTTTTTTTTTTTTTTAAGACAAACTTATACAAACTTCATTGATCCACAAGGGAAATTATGTGGATACAGAAGCTCACACATCACAATATAATATATAACAGAGAGATAAAAAAAAAAAAAAAAATCAATCGGGGACAAGGCAATATCTATAATTAAAGTAGCCTACCTTAAAACCTTAAAAGATTTAGACTTAGACAAACTTTATTGATCCACAAGGGAAATTATTTGGATACAGAAGCTCACACATCACAATATAATATATAACAGCAATAGCAAAAAAAGATGGCAATAGACCGGTGTCAAATGAAACATTTAATTATACAAATAATAATAAATGTACATAAATAAAATAGAAAAAAATAAGTTATAAAATAACAAATAAAATATCCAATCACAGCTATATACAGTTGTAGGGAGTATTATCTGTTTAAAATGTAACAGAATATTAAGAATATACCGTATGTGTTATTTGTTCGCTGATGCCCAGACCCGGGCATTTCAAGGCCAATTATGGGTCGCGAGCCGACTCTGAGCGGCCCGCGAGAGTTTGCTTGGAATTAAGAAAATAAACTCTACATTCATAATTGTACATAATGCATTTGTACTGATGCATTTGTACTGATGATCATCTGTCGGACGTGCTTCACATCTCCACCTCAAACATGAACCTGACTCTGATGCACTTGTTAAAGCTCAACAGAGGCGAGATTTCTCTCACTGATCAAGAAAAAAACAACAACAGTAAAACATGCTAACTTTGACTTTTTTTCTACACAGTTTGACAGTAGGACAAAAAAATGTTGTGACATATCTTGTATTCTATTATTTGGCAAACAAAGACATTGTGGTGTCTTAATACAAAGTTAAGAAAGTTAAACTAAGAAAGCATTGTGGGGTTAATATGACTGAAAAAGAGTTACAAATGTTTCACCTTTACCATTGTTTTGAATTGTTTTACTGAATAAATTCAGTTATGTGTAAAACCTCACTCTCTCATTACTTGATAATAACACAGAACTTACCAAAGATCAAAGTTCAAAGTCAGCTTTATTGTCAAGTCTGCTATATGTGTTCAACATACAGTGAATTTTGTTTCTCTCTGGCCAAGCAGTTCAAAAGGACAGTGTAGAAAATACAATATAAAGATGAAACAAAACAAAAAACTATCTAAGACAAAAATCTAAAATCTAGAATCTAAAATCTGAAAGCAGTGCAACAGAATAAATAAATACCTATTTACAGATGTCCAGCTTCTGTAAACAATGCCATTTACTGATTTCAGAATCAGAAATCAGAATCAGAAAGACTTTTATTGCCATTGTCAAGTGAACAGAATTCACAAAAACTAGGAACTTGTCTCGGTGATAAGGTGCGAACATAAAACACTAAATAATAATAGTAATATCTAGAATATAGACACTAAATAATAATAATAATAATAATAACTAAAATATAGCTATAATATAGTAAAAAATAATAAACAATCCAAATAAACAAAATAAAAAGGTTCAGATGAGCAGCATCAACGTAGAAATAAAATTAATAACCAGAGTAGACTTAAAACTTTTGGCCGTCCACAATATTCTGCTTTTCATTTGGCCCCTGGGGAAAAATAATTGCCCACTGCTGCTTTAGACCATAGAACCCCAGTACCAAGATGGCGGCGGTATTAACGCAAAGCGGCTGAACGCGACATCTACCGTCATAGTGACGTAAATCTGCTAGCGTACGGAGCTAGCCCAGTTAGCATAAACAGTTATTATGACACAAGCGCCTTTTCTGCCTTTTCCAGCTAAAACTGCAGCTTTTCTCTGCCGGATTAAACTTACACAAACAAACGTATCCTTTAAACGCCAGTGCGCTGTTTGAATGACGAAATAGCAACACTATAAATAGCTATGAATAGAAATAAAAGTGACATGTTCAATACCTGGTTAATTGTTTGCGTTAATGTGGCGTTAAATAGGCTAAAATCACACCTTGGATTGCTTTATAATTAAACTAGTTGATGGTTTCTGTATCATGTTTTTGCCTTTAGTTTGTACATGAACATTTTAAGCACCAAAATATAAATTATAGGCTAAATAGTGGTTTAACTTTACTTGTATGCCGTGCACTGACTTTAAATGCTTGTTGTGTGAATTGTAAATATTGTATGGTCAAAGCCTAAAGTTGATATAATGTTATTTAAGCGGGACATATTTTTGCTTCTCTGGTGAAAAGTTGACCTCAGCTTGACTTCAGGAACTCTGCTGATGTTTTGCAGATCTTCACTTCATCTGTGGATTTTTGCTGCTCCAACTCTGATAACGTTACTCATGTAGTTGAAAACAAGTGTTTTTCATGAACAAGAATGAATCATAGAGCTTATATCAGTAAAAAAAAAATTACAAATGCCAGCTAATGAATTCCACAAACAAGGATATCTTTGGCAATATAGTGCAAAGATAAAACTAAAAAATAATGATAGCGGAATATAAACCGTGGTGAAACTGAAGCTATACATAAAATAAGGCGTTAGAATACAAACAGTGAAGTGATATCAGTCTGGTTTAGTTTGCTGAGTCAGTCTAGAGCAGAATATATGTTGTTGGACCTTTTCCTTTCAGAGGCATTAGACACGGACCCGTGCACACATGTGTCCTGTGTTTACATTAAGTGACATGAGTGGTGCCAATGTTCTGGTGGAGCTGCTCTGAATCAATAACCTTTAGCTTCACAACATCTGTCACTGAAATTTAAAGTTATAATGCGGTATATTACAGTTTATTACTTTGACTTCACATGTCAGAAAATACTATGATGCAGCAGACGTCATTATGGCTGTACCTTTACTGTTCTGTTCTCTGACTATAGTGAAAATGCAGTGGCTCTTTGCATAAACATGGAGACATTCATCCGTCTTGCAGTACATTAAGCAGGCTGTATAACAATCAATAGAACTATTAAAGTTTAAACACTGTGTGAGAGGGCACATCATTTCCTGAGTGACATTTTACATGTTGAGAGCAGCAGCACAATCAGCAGGTGTGTTTTTGTTTGTGGCACACAGTGTTCTTTATGCAGAGGTCAGAGGTTAAGGTTGAACTCTCTTTGTTTCAGGGCTGATGGCTCCACACTGACACAGTGCTATGGCGCTCATGATTCCTCCGGTGAAGCTCAAGTGGCTGGAGCATTTGAATGGCTCCTGGATCACAGAGGACAGTGAGTCTGTGGCGACGCGAGAGGGTGTGTCCACGCTCTACTCCAAACTTCTGTCCAACAAAGAGGTGGTTCTTATGCCGCAGCAGGTGCTGTGCCTCAAAGGGCCTCAGCTGCCGGACTTCGAGCGCGAGTCTCTGTCCAGCGATGAGCAGGAGCATTACCTGGACGCGCTGCTGGGCAGCCAGCTGGCCCTGGCCAAAATGGTCTGCTCAGACTCTCCTTTCGCCGCCGCGCTGCGTAAACGCGTGCTGGTGCTGCAGCGCATCTTTTATGCTTTGTCCAACAAATACCATGACAAAGGCAAAGTGAAGCAGCAGCAGCACTCCCCCGAGAACAGCTGTGGCTCCACAGACCTGCAGTCTGTGAGCGAGAGGCCACGCTCCAGCACAGATGCCCTCATAGAGATGGGCGTCCGCACAGGACTCAGTCTGCTCTTCGCTCTGCTCAGACAGAGCTGGATGATGCCCCCTCCTGGCCCCTCTGCTGCCCCCGGAGGAACGATTAACCTCTGCAATGATGTCATCCATACGGCCATCGACGTGGTCAGCTCCCTCCCTCCTCTGTCTTTAGCCAATGAGAGCAAGATCCCGCCCATGGGCCTGGACTGCCTGGCTCAGGTCACCTCCTTCCTCAAAGGGGTGACCATGCCAAACTCGGGGGCGGACATTCTGGGCCGGCGGCTGGCCTCAGAGCTGCTGCTGGGGCTGGCCTCTCAGAGGGGCTCCCTGAGGTACCTCCTGGAATGGATCGAGATGGCTTTGGCTGCATCAGCTGTGGTCAGTACGATGGAGCAGAACCAGAGTCTGAGTCTGGAGGGTCTGATCAGCTACGACTGCTTCATGAACATCCTGATGCAGATGAGGCGCTCTCTGGTGAGTTAGTGTCTCTTCAGTAAAGACTTAAGAGGACAGAACACCGTTGTTTACATTTCTGTTTGATCTTTGTCTCAGGGCTCCTCTGCAGATCGCAGTCAGTGGAGAGAACCGACCCGAACAGCAGACGGCCTCTGCTCTTTATATGAGGCTGCCCTCTGTCTGTTTGAAGAGGTAAGACTCACACTCGCACTCATTTCAGTGTGAGAAATAGCTGTGGACCTTTACGATGACCTTCCCCACAGATTTTACTTTTCTACACTTTGCTCTTTGAATTAATAAGTAACATATTTGCTCAAAAAACACACACTTGCTGCTGAAATGTAAATCTTTAAATCTAAAGTGAGTCCTGATATGTGTGTGGTGTTTTCAGGTGTGCAGGATGGCGTCAGATTACTCTCGTACCTGTGTGAGCCCGGACAGTATCCAGGCGGGCGAGGCTCCTCTGGTGTCTGAGAGCTGTGAGGTGTACGTGTGGGGCAGTAACAGCAGCCATCAGCTCGTGGAAGGAACTCAAGAGAAGATCCTACAGCCCAAACTTGCCCCAAGCTTTGCAGACGCACAAACAGTAAGGCGTTGTTTTGTTTTGTTAGTTTGAGTTTTTAGGCTATTGTCTGATTTAGTTTATGTTTCCTCATTAAATACATACCTGGAGTTGTGACACTGAAGACATTGGAGCTCTTTTACTCACACTAGGGTTAAACCTGAGCTTTGTTCAAACATAATCTAACCATAAAGAACTGATTTTTCCTTCTCTATTTACATTACACTCTATTTACATTACACTCACTCAGGCTAGCTTTTTTCATTCTCACATTTAACACTTAAACAGGACCATGAACACTCGTATTGATCACAGGCTCCTGAAAATGTGCTGTTTATTTATTCTTTATTTAATAGGGACAGTGCATATTAATGAACATCTGCAACATTGCAGTGTAAAAGATGCGTGAAGAGTCCCTCAGTCGTCCAGGTAGAATCCATGATAAAAGGAGAAATTCATTGAATTTCTCCTTTATCATTGCAGTGTAAATACGCCAGATTATAGCAAGAATGCTAATTTCCATCTGTAGTCCCTAGGCAGGTTTGCCTGGTTTACACCAGACCATATCACAAGTGATATATGGTCTGGGAGCCACCTGCTGAATATCTCGTAGCAGAGGTGTGCTTTACGATTGCCAACGGCCGTTTATTGAGCATTACGAATGTCTAACATTTGGCGTATACGTAGCCCATAGCCAATCATGTCAGTTGTCAGTTCAAACTACAAGTTTCCGTTTGTCGCGTAGTACGTGTCACCGTCTTTCCACCCCTCCCCGCTCTCTGATTTTGGGAGCCCTCGCTTAGCCTAGTTGCCAGGCTGTCTTTTAGATTGGAATGATCGTGCAAAGCAGCCTGGGATTTCCCAGGTTATAGGCGGGTGACACCAACGCAAAAACAATAAAAACGACAACTGACAATAACACAAACATTAAGCATTAAAACATTAAAACATTAAAAGTGTCCACAGGTCTGGTTTTCCTTTAGCCGCTGTTTCAAGTGTGATTTGAAAGTGTCCAGTGTTGGAGTCTCTCTTACTGATGATGGGAGAGAGTTCCAGAACTTCTGCCTCTGACTGAGAGCACAGTTTGTCCAAATGTAGTGCGTCTGTGCGGGACCTCACAGTTCCCCTGGGCCGTGGCCCTAGTTCCCACTGACAGTCTTTGTTTTAATAAAATCTTGTAGTGGAGGAGGAGCAAGTCCATGTAAAACTTTATATATAAAACAACCACATTTAAAATGAACAAAATTATCATAATTGTGCAAGTTGTACTTGTCTAAAATTGTGCAGTGGTGGACTGAAAGTGGTTTCTTGTCTAATATTTTCACAGCTTTTTAAAAAAGTGATTCAACTGGTTTGAGTGTTGTGCCAGCAGCAAGTGACCATGTGGTTATGCAGTACTCTATGAGACAGAATCAAATATCCATCTCGATACAGATTACCGATTCCGATACCACAATGATAATAAAACACTCTTTATTTAGTCATTTTCAACATTAAATCATAGTACTTTCTTTTCTATTTCCATGTGGCCTTATATCTGTGTAATCCCTCAGTGGTCATGGACGTATACTAGTCTATATGCTCTTATGTTCTGGTGCAGCTCAAGATCATTCTAAAGCGATTCAGGAAAGTTTTATTTCTATCCTGTGAATGTGACTTTTTTGGGATCGACACCTGCTCAAATGAGTGTCAAGTTTCGATATTTGTTTTACAGGCATCTGCTTAAAATCTTACATCTGTTCCATATATTCTTTCTCTAAAATATTTTAAACTTTTAACAAAATACTTAATTACAATCAGTGGAAGTTAAGCTGCTCTCAGTCACTGTTGTTGTTAGTATTCACAGATGTTACTGAACTTGCGATGGCAATATACATAGTCTTTGTAATTAGCTCTGTTACGATAATTACTATATTGACTAAGGCTGCGTCCCATTACTCTGTCTTACCCCTTCCCCTTTATCTACATCTTTGTCTTGCCCCTCGATACCGAGCTGAGAGGGCTCGAGGTACGACTGTTCCCCTAAGAAATGGGGGAACACTCGATTACCGTATGCGTCATCGTCCCTTGCCTCTACCTGAGCTGCTACGTCTACAGAGGCGACAACAACTGACGCAAACAAACGTAAACAAATGTCAAGGATTATCAGGTACCTCAGCTTGACAAAAAAACTAGCTTGTTTATACATGAAAGTTCGATGAAAACGATAACGTCGTCTAAACAGACATCACTACAATTAAAACCGCAACAACAGTTCACTAAAAGTAACGTTGAACATAAGCATCATAATTGTAAACCTGCTAAACTGTTAATCGATAATTACAACTGCTGAAAATACATTTATGAGACTCCTTGGCTGGTCGATGTGACGCTGCCATCCTGATCCCAAAACCTGCCTGAGCTTGTAGACGTACCCCTTCGTTTCAGGTCTGGTCGAGAGTTTACTTCGTTTCAAGGGGTATGCAGCCCGAGGTCGTAGCTCGAGCCCTTGATCAAAATTAGAATCGGGACACCCCTTGTCCTCACGTGAACGAGCAAAACCAAGGGGTAGGGGTAAGACGAAGGGGTAAGACAGAAATGGGACGCAGTTGTAAAGTGAGTTGGCTCAATATTGTTGGCTGTTCCTGTTTTTTTTTTTTTCCCTGGCGGCACGGTGGCTGAGTGGCTAGCACTCATGCTTCACAGCAAGAAGGTTCGGGTTGCCCGGGCCTTTCTGTGTGGAGACTGCATGTTCTCCCCGTGTTTGGGTGGGTTTCCTCCGGGTACTCCGGTTTCCCCCACCAACCTAAACATGCGCCATAGGTAAAATCCTCCAGCTTAGGGCCTGACCAAAGCATAAATAACAAAACAAAATCATGGGGATGGTCCCCGGGTCAAATATAGAAACAACTTCTCCTGTGCGAGATCAATAAAGGTCAATCTTCTAATCCTTGACCACTGTAAGGCGCTTTGTGCTACAATTTTGTATGAAAAGCGCCTTATAAATGTTTGATTGATTGATTGATTGAATATTTATCGTGTGTATATTTTGGTTGGGCATTTTGGGGGTTTCTGCTATTTTTTTTATGTAATACGATAAGATTTGAGCTGTAGAGGGATGAAAAAGTGACTTACAAGACTAATAATATTTGTTAATGCAGTTTATTGTTGTTGCTCGTGACTTTTAAATGATACTGTCTGTTTTTAAAAAAGGTTTACTGGGATGATCTTACTTTATTGTTATTGTGTTGGGGCATTTAATAGTTCCAATATTATTGTTTATCACAGTATATTGTGCTTCAAAATAGGATCTTTTCACGCTTACCGGAAGACGATTGGAAATGTGATAAAACCGTGGATTCAGCAGCGTCTTCACAACCTGCCGAAGCTTTCCATGGAGAACGGCACTCTAATCGGATCATCGACGTCACTTAGAGGCAGCTTGTTGGAACTGTTGATCTGCCGAAGAAAACGGAACGCTACAGTGACTTAAAAAAAAAAAAAAAAAGTTAGAGTTTTTCATTTTAATACCCAAATTAATAGACAATTTCTAAAAGGAACAAAATAAAATAATACATTGACATCTAGATGAAGAAAACTGGCAATTGTTTCCCAGATTTCTTCAGAGTTACTACCGCCAACAGAGCCCAAAGGAAGTCGTCATCCGCATGTTTCCAAACGTCTTCCGATTTTGTGGAGTAAGCATGAATAGAGAACATTTGTTCTCGTGACGGGCGTATGATCTGTATTCTGGAGGTGGATCAGTGCAGATTATTTAAGCCAGGTGGGGCCTTTTATGTGGAGTTTGCAGGAGGGCTGAGCGAATCGGTAAAAATATCAAATTGCGTTTTTGTTTTTTTTGTTTTCAGAATACCATTGTGATTGTGATTAATGTTTTAATAACGGAATTTTGTTTAAAGTTTGCATTTTAAACACATCCACAAGAATTGACAAAAAGAATGAACTGACAAACTAAGACTGCGTTCGCACTGCAGCCTGAAATGACCCAAATACGATTTTTTTGCCTCTATGCGACCTGTATCTGATCTTCTAATGACAGTCTGAATGACACAGATCCGATTTTTTTCAAATGCGATCCAGGCCACTTGGATATGTGGTCCTAAATCCGATACTTATTGATCTTTTGACATGCAACTTAAGTCTGAATGGCCAGGTCGCATTCATCCGACCCGGGTGTGTTTCCTCCAGCGAGAGTGGTACAAGTAAATGTACACAAAACGTTCCTCTCGTCGTGCTAAAATAGTATGTAAACTCCGTATCAGTGAAGCGGCGAAGCACATAGCAATCCCACCACTCTTGGCTGCGACTCCGCACCAGCACGTTCATTTCTACGGACGTTGCTGCCACTGCCCCACAAAACGCCGTGGCCAAAAACCTCGTCCTTCTCTTTCTCCGTCTCCTCCTTAAAACAAATAAGCTGTACATGTTTTGGCTCCGGTACGACAGCAACTTTAGGCATTAAGCCCTGTAGAGTGAACGTAGTCTAAGAGTCACATTTCAGAACATGTTTGTACAGTAGACTACAGGGTCCGTTGTTTTTTATGCAGTGGAAATTATGGTACTTAAAAAATGGCAGCCTTTGCGATTTCCAAATTGCAATATCGAAATCATTGCATGTTCTCCCTGTGTCTGCTTAAGCGTCCTCAAACAATAACAACATGAACTGAACAAAATCCATACAAAACCACAGATAACTGGGCACTGTGGGCAAAGCTGGGTGCCCACTGAATGATTTTCATCTGATGAAAAATGACTTGATTGTGGTGATTATTGTGACCAAAAACAAGTGACTATAGTGCTAGCCTCAGCCAGGGGTGGGTAGAGTAGCCAAAAATCATACTCAAGTGAGAGTAACATTACTTCAAAATAATAATACACAAGTAAAAGTAGAAAGTAGTGGTCCGAGAAATATTCTTTAAGGTAAGAGTAACTAAAAGTATAACTGTTTGGACATCTGATTTATAATTTTATATTTGTGCATTTTGAAAGATGAAACATTAAAGGATGGCACAAAATCTGTTTTTTAAAAGAAAAGGCACACACACAAAACAAAAAACATATCTGAAGGAGCAGTGCAAAAACCCATTCAAATCATTTCATATTGTCCACATAAAGCAGGGGTGCACAAACTTTGGCAAATATGGGCTTTTGGAGTGTGATTATTTTTAAAGTCGCATAGGGGTGAAAAAAATCGGATTTGGGTCACTTCAGGCTGGAGTGTGAACGCTGTCCAAGATATGTGGTCCTAAAACCGATACATATCCGATGTTTTGGCATGCGACTTCAGTTTGAACGGTCAGGTCGCGTTCATCCAACCTGGGTGTGTTTCCTCCAGCAAGAGTGGTACAAGTAGGCGCTCACAAATGTACACAAACGTTCTTCTCGTCATGCGAAAATAGTATATGAACTCCGTGTCAGTGAAACGGCGAAGCACGTAGCAATCCCACCACTCTTGGCTGCGACTCCGCACCAACACGTTCCTTTCTGCAGATGTTGCTGCCACTGCCCCACAAAATGCCATTGCCAAAAATCTCCTTCTCCGTCTCCTCCTTAAAACAAATAAGCTGTACATGTTTTGGCTCCGGTACGACAGCAACTTTAGGCGACTTCCGTAAACATTGAGCACGCTCGCTGCACGTGACCTCGTCGTGTCCTCCAAGGCGCATGCGGGACGCTTTTGGGGCGTTTAAAGTTCACACTGGAGATCACATACAAGTTGCATTTAATTGGAAATGTGAACGACCTCGCAAAAAAATTGGATTTCACAAAAAAAATCAGAATTGAGGATTAAGCCCTGCAGTCTGAACGTATCCATACGCGATCGACTGGTTGGGCACCCCTGACATAAAGCTTTTGTCAGTTGTAGATTTTCTCACAGTGGGAAGACCCCAAGTTTTACTCGAGGAAGAGCAGGTCTCTCTACAGAAATTTTAGGGCCTGAGGCAAGAAGACTTGACTGGGCCCCCCTCTAATATAAATGAACAAGAACCAAAAGCCCTAAAACCCTGGGGCCTGGGACAGCAGATCCCTTTGTCCCCCTCGTCTACTGCTCTGAATAAGAGTAATGTTACTTCAAAGATCCCATGACATGGTACTTCTTGATGCTTTTATATGGCTCCTTAATGGTTCCCTAATACTGTAAATGAATCCTTCTTCAAAATCAACACTCAGTGCATGAGAAAGAGAGATAAGATGAGAGAGTCATAAATGTCACTCTGGAACACTCCATTATAGGCGTTGTTGCTTGAATGCAAATGAGGAGGACAGAGGTGGTCTATAGTAGGGGGTGGGGGCGTGGCCAAGCTCTCCGCTCTGTGACCCACTTCCGTGTTTTTGCACGGGGGGAGAGATGAGAAGCCTTCCATTGAAAAATAAACACTTTTCCACAGAAAATAAAATTAAACCAGTGCTGTTTCAGATATCCACAGGCTCGGATAAAGGACTTCCTCCAGGCAAATAAAAAAACGTATTTCCCATTGCGTAGCTCCTCCGCAGTCCAAACTCTCTGGGCGTGATTTACAGAGACGCTGAGTACAGACAGACGGGGGTGGAACTGCATTTGCATTTCTTTTATCGATCTGATGTCAATAAGGTGCCTTGTTCAAAATCGCCCATTTGAGCTCCGATTTTTTCTAACGCAGAAAAGGATCGCAAATGCTCAGTTTAGACATTTCGCAACTTTTAACCATGGGGGGGTGGCTAAACAGGGTAGGGGAGCTCACATTAACGTTCAAAAACCTCAGAAAGTGAAAATTTCATGCCATGGGACCTTTCAATAACAGTATTATGCAGGAGTAAATGTATGCTGCTAGAAAAAGTACTCTGAAAAGTACAATTTGTTAAAAAATGTGTTAAATCTAACCATGTATTACCCACCTCTGGCCTCATCTGTCCACACTGACAGCCTCATGGCCTCACGTAACCTGATATTTGTTCAGACAAACTTTGGTCATAGATACGGTGGATCATGTAATAGAACGGCACAAAAGATCACATTCAAATCAAAATGACAATTTCTGTTCGTGCAGTTATCAAAACGTAAAAGTGGAAATTAGTTGGATAACATAATGCAAAATATCCTGTCTTTTATAATACACAAATGTTGCTGTACCTGTAGTTTAGACCGCTACAAACACGCTCTGAAATTAATAGGATTGTTATATTCATTTGTCAGTTCATTTTTAATTTTCTCTCAAATATGAATGCTTCTGGAGTTGGTTACAATGTGCACTGCGAACATAACATTACTTTTTAAATATTTATCACAAATTTAATAGCAATTGTAATATTTTTTGTTGTTGTGCAGAAATTCCCCACATCTTCTTTCTAGTCAATGACATTCATAAATCTTAAAGAAAAAGTGGCACTGAACACTTGGGTTGTCAAAAGTATCGAAAATCAGATACTAATCGATATTAAAACTAGTATCAAAACTACATAATCATTTGAGCAGGTATTGATAAAAAGTCACATTCACAGGACAGAATAGTTTCCGAATGATCTGGAGCTGTATCAGAACAAGTGTAAGAGCACATAGGCTAGATAGAATACGCCCATGAATCACTAAGGAACCTGAGGGATTGCACAGATACACTATATTACCAAAAGTATTCGCTCACCTGCCTTGACTCATACTATGAACTGAAGTGCCATCCCATTCCTAACCCATAGAGTTCAGTATGATGTCGGTCCACCTTTTGCAGCTATTACAGCTTCAACTCTTCTGGGAAGACTGTCCACAAGGTTGAGGAGAGTGTTTATAGGAATTTTTGACCATTCTTCCAAAAGCGCATTGGTGAGGTCACACACTGATGTTGGTCGAGAAGGCCTGGCTCTCGGTCTCCGCTCTAATTCATCCCAAAGGTGTTCTATCGGGTTCAGGTCAGGACTCTGTGCAGGCCAGTCAAGTTCATCCACACCAGACTCCGTCATCCATGTCTTTATGGACCTTGCTTTGTGCACTGGTGCACAGTCATGTTGGAAGAGGAAGGGGCCCGCTCCAAACTGTTCCCACAAGGTTGGGAGCATGGAATTGTCCAAAATGTTTTGGTATCCTGAAGCATTCAAAGTTTCTTTCACTGGAACTAAGGGGCCAAGCCCTGTGGCCAGGCCAAGTGATTAGGACACCTGATTCTGATCATTTGAATGGGTGAGCGAATACTTTTGGTAATATAGTGTATAAGACCACATGGAAACATGAAAGAAAATACTATGATTTAAAGGTGCACTGTGTAACTTTTCTGTTGGAGGGTCAGCCATCAGCTTGTCTCCATGGTGATGTTCTTGCTTTATCTGGGATGTTTCACATTATGGTATTAAACAAATATATCTTGTATTTATTCAATTACAGGTGTTATTATTTCTTAAAACTACCAGAAAACATGTATTATTTCTGTGAGCGAGTCCATTTCTCCACAGATCTGTCCTGTAACTTGGCCTGGTGATGTGACCTGGAGATTGTTAAATTAAATGCCATACTGTAGAACATTTCAGGACAAATTGAACTTCTCCTGTTATCATGGATTCTACCTGGACGACTGAGGGACTTTTCACGCATTTCAGGAAAAGACGACATGGAGTTAAACAGATGGCAGGCCCTCTACCAGAAAAGTTACACAGTGCACCTTTTAATAATGAAAATCACATTCTGTTGTCTAAAGAAAGTGTTCATTAAGTGTTTATAATTATCATTGTGGTATCGGAATCAGTACTGAGTATCAAGTCTATTCCTTCGTATCGAAATCAAGTATCGTGACAACACTACAGCACACCAGACTTTATATTGCCTTATAGGAGGGTCGTTCAAAAAGTTCTAAAACAAATTAAAAAACAACTTTATTTTTGAAAGTAACAAAATTATTTTTCTACATAACATCCACCTAAGTCAGTACACTTCTGCAAGCGATATTTCCACCGAAAAATTCCTTCTTGATAGAATTCTGGAGCTTGTCTAGTCAACCAGCTCACAACCTCCCTCTTCGCTTCAAGTATGGACTGAAATCTTGTTCCTTTTAAATGTTCCTTCATCTTTGGAAATAGGGGGAAAAAAACATCCATAAACACTGTGCAAAGCTTCAATAATTTCTTTGGGTTTCCATTGAAGTTTTGTTCGAAATTTTGTGTTTGCTCGGACTTCAAATTGGCTCATTTTGGAGGGTCAAAAAAGTGGGTTGTGCAATATGTAACGTAACTCTTTGAATAACAAAGCTAGAATGCCGAAACATGTCAAATGTGTTTATAAGTCATCAGTGGTACGATTCAAGGTCATTTTGTTGAACTAGTTCGACTCATTTTGAATTTGAAGTTATGGCATTTGTCTTAGAACTTTTTGAATGGCCCTCGTATATTTGATTTTCCTTTGGGATCAATCCACCTTATTCGGCCTCATCCACTTTTGTCTTTAAATGCTCCTAAATTGCGATTTTGTGGTGCTGAAGCCCATTCTTGCCAATGGAGAATTTGGGAAACGTTTTGGATCTTAAATATGAAATAAAGTCGTTTCGTTTGTGTAAAATGTTAAAATTTCATGTGCACCACAAGTCACACTACACCGGTTCTCTGGGAGGCTTTAAAACAGCTTTATAAACGGCTTTAGAACTTATTTGCTGTAAAGATCGGCAGTCCCATACAAAATAATACAACCTGAATGATGATGGCGACGCCCACAGCAGCTTCCGGAATAAGGTGAATAAAGCATCTATCATCTATGTTCATATCATTTCCTGTTTTTCAGATCGAGGCGGGTCAGTACTGCACCTTCGTCATCTCTTCTGACGGGTCCGTTCGTGCCTGTGGAAAGGGCAGCTACGGGCGCTTAGGCCTGGGGGACTCCAACAATCAGTCCACCCTGAAGAAGCTGACGTTCGAACCCCACAGAGCCATAAAGAAGGTGTCCTCGTCCAAAGGGTCAGACGGGCACACGCTGGCATTCACCACAGAGGGAGAGGTGTTCAGCTGGGGAGACGGGGACTATGGCAAACTGGGCCACGGCAACAGCTCCACTCAGAAGTACCCCAAACTCATTCAAGGACCGCTGCAGGGGAAGGTAGGGACTAAAACACAAATACAACACTTTATAGACCAGCTCCAGTGTCTGGAAACAGAACCTCTGCATTCTAAAGCCTGGTGCACTAGGAGTTAGCTCCAGTGCTTTCTCATTTTTGGGAGAGCAAGGCTACGTCCCATTTCTCTGTCTTACCCCTTCGTCTTACCCCTACCCCTTGGTTTTGTGCGTTCATGTGAGGCCAAGGGGTGTCCCGATTTCTAATTTTGATCAAGGGCTCGGGCTACGACCTCGAGCTACGTACCCCTTGAAACAAAGTACCGTAAGCTCTCGACCAGACTTGAAACGAAGGGATACGTCTACAAGCTCAGGCAGGTTTTGGGATCAGGATGGCAGCGTCACATTGACCAGCCAAGGAGTCTCATAAATGTATTTTCAGCCGTTGTAATTATTTACGCTCTCAGGAAGCACTGTTGCTCACTGTTCCAAGTGTTCTCACAGAAGCTGGTAAAGGGGCGTTCCAGTATTCTGCTCCCACAACTTGGAACAATCTACAAAAAGACTGGAAACTAAAGGAACTGGTCTCTATAGGACAGTTTAAAATCTTGCTCAAAGGTTTGGAATTGAAATCTATGGTTTGTAAATGTTTTTAATTCTGAAACATTTTATTGCTTGTAATTGCTTGAAAATTGTTTTTGAAATGGTTTTGTAATTGTATTGATCTGTGCCGCTGTCTTGGCCAGGACTCCCTTGAAAAAGAGATTATTAATCTCAATGGGATTTTCCTGGTTAAATTTTTTTTTTTAATCGATTAACAGTTTAGCAGGTTTACAATTATGACACTTATGTTCTACGTTACTTTTAGTGAACTGTTGCGATTTTAATTGTAGTGATGTTTTTTAACCGACATTGTTTTAATCGAACTTTCATGTATAAACAAGCTAGTTTTTTTGTCGAGCTGAGGTACCCGATAATCCTTGACATTTGTTTACGTTTGTTTGCGTCAGTTGTTGTCGCCTCTGTAGACGTAGCAGCTCAGGTAGAGGCGAGGGATGATGATGCAAACCGTAATCGAGTGTTCTCCCATTTCTTAGGGGAACATTCGTACCCCGAGCCCTCTCAGCTCATTATCGAGGGGCAAAACAAAGATGTAGATAAAGGGGAAGGGGAAGGGGTAAGACAGAGTAATGGGACACAGCCTTAGTGCTAGCCATCAACTTTAAGAACTTTGAAAAACCAGGGCTGTTTTGATTCAATCACATGAGTAACACCAAAACCTCGTTAGAAAACATTGCCACATGTGGCATTGTTTTAGGTACATTATTAACATTGTCGTGTAACGTCAAAATCAGCAATAACCTTGTAATAAAAAATTCTTAAATCTAAGTTTATGCTGGGCAATAATGCACCATAAATATAGTGGGCTACAACATTTTGACAGTTTAGTTTTATTTCATCAAGCACCACAAATTCTGTAAAAAAATAAGTTTTAGGGGCAGCACTGCACACACACAGAGGCAGATGCACACACACCTGGCTCAAAGCTTTCACCTAAACAAGCTCCACGCGCTCATACTATCACAAGATTAGCCGTAGACCTGTTGATTCCCTTATTGAGGTCGACCAAAGTTTAGATCGCCATCTTGGCACAGCCCCAGTTTCCTCTGCGCACTCTGGTTTCCCCCAACCAGCCAAAACAGGTCAAATCCTCCAGCGAAGGTAGTTCTGACCCAGATTAGCAACAGGATCTGGAGATAAGTCCCTTGGTGGTGCGCTGTGGCTGCTCCTGACAGGTTGTGTGTTTCCAGGTGGTGGTGTGTGTGTCTGCTGGATACAGACACAGTGCAGCGGTCAGTGAAGACGGAGAGCTGTACACGTGGGGAGAAGGGGACTTTGGGAGATTGGGTCAGTCACTCAAGTCTCAGTCACTAATCACCACTAGACTAAAGCGGGTTGAGTTAAAAAGTTAAAAATCTGTTTCTGTGTTTGTAGGTCATGGAGACAGTAACAGCCGAAACATCCCCACTTTGGTCAAAGACATCAGTAATGTTGGAGAGGTGTCCTGTGGGAGCTCTCACACCATCGCTCTGTCCAAGGACGGACGCACGGTCTGGTCCTTCGGAGGCGGAGACAATGGTACGGAACATTTAAAGGAGAATTAAAATTTTTTTACAATCTGAGCCTTATTTTTTAGGTCTAGGTTTAAATTATCCTAGGCCATTATTTATTTATTTATGTATTATATTGTTCTGTTGCATGTTACTTTTTCGTGCTGTTCTTGATCTGTGCGTTGCAACACTGGAATTTCCCCACTGTGGGACTAATAAAGGCATATCTTATCTTATCTTATTTCTGTAATAAAACAAGTTGTTTTACTCACCCATAGCACTTTGGTGTCATTTGGAGCATTTCCGGAGATGTTTTAGTTTAGCGATATCCGTAACGTGAGTTCTCGGGGCATATGTTTGCGGTCTCCAAATAACACATACTTTAGCACTTTTCAAATCATAGAAGCTCAATGTCTTAGTCTACACTTTCGTTGAGTCAAAAGTGGCCTGTTATCCAAGATTTATCCATAATTTACAGCTTTGCGTTTCATGTTTGGGTCCAGAGAACTGAGAGCGAAATAAGCTGTGACTCCGCACATGCGCACTGACCTCTTCATCTACTCGAAACTATGGATAAATCTCGGATTAGAGGCCACTTTTGACTCAAACGAAAGTGTAGACTAAGACATTGAGCTTCTCTGATTTGAAAGTTTGTGTTATTTGGAGACCGCAAACATATGCCCCGAGCACTCCCGTTACGGCTATCGCTAATCTAAAACATCTCCGGAAATGCTCCAAATGACATCAAAGTGCTATGGGTGAGTAAAACAACTTGTTTTATTACCGAAATAAGGCTCAGATTGTAAATAACGTTAATTCTTTAAAAATGCTTTCATTTAGAAGCATTGAATACCAGGCTGGGAAATAAAGCTGCAGCTAAATAGTGGAATGAAATCAAAATCACTATTTCATTTGGTGCAATTATCAAATTGAAAAGGCTGCATTTATTTAGATAATAGAATATCTTTTGTGACAGAATATCTTGTGTATTTATTGAATATCATGTTGTACCTGTAGTTTAGATCTGTACTGTATTTGTATCAGTTAATTAATGCACATTTCAGTCTTTGCTCAAACGTTAATGCTTCTGCAGTTGTTTTCTATGTACACTATATGCAACATGAGAAATATGATCATAATAACATTTTTTTTTCCACACTGTGCAGCCCTCGTTCTCCTGACACATTCATGTATTTGTTTTCTCTCCAGGGAAACTAGGCCACGGGGACACAAACCGGGTTTACAAGCCTAAATTAGTTGAAGCTTTACAAGGAATGTTCATAAGGAAAGTGTGCGCCGGGAGCCAGTCGTCTCTGGCCCTCACCTCCACGGGACAGGTACGGCCTCATTCCTGCTACGCTTGTGTAACTGTTCAGTGTTTCTGTTATTTACACTGTGCGGTCAGGCTTACAAAGATGAAAAATGTGGCAAGTTATTTTTGCGACCTGGTCTTCCACCGTGACAATGCGGTGGTCTGTTTGTTTTTTGTCGTGGATTCTCTGTACTTTTCAGCTCCATGGGTTCTGCTTTAATCACTGCCACTTGCAACACTGAAGTTAACCTCTTCCTGTATTATAGTTGAATATATTAATTACTTTCTCCTCCGTGCCTTTAGCCACACTCACATCTGCACAACCGAACCGAGCCCTGGCCCAGTGATGTCCTCACACAGCGCTGTTTGTTTACGTGTCATACTGAAGTGCTAACGCTGTAGTGGACAAAATCAGCCCATGAAATATGACTGAGGCAGATATGAGTCCCGCTGTGAGACATGTCTATTCACTGTTTCCTCTTATGAGTCTCATCAACGCACATGCAGGGCTCGTGTACTAAATTTGTGCACAAAAGCACCCATCCCGTGCTTGGCCCACCTCCTCCGACTGGGTCCCAGCTGTGCAGTCTGGGCACGGACCGCTCACCCGCTAATGTAGCTTATCCAAGCCTGGGTGTGGTTCCATTGTGTTCAGGGGTGTGTGTGTGTTTTTCTAGTGTGAGCGCGTTTCTAGTGTGAGCGCCCCCTTCAGGACTGTCTCTTGTTTGTTGCAGGTGTATGCGTGGGGGTGTGGGGCCTGCCTGGGCTGTGGTTCGTCCGAGGCCACGGCTCTCAGACCTAAACTCATCGAGGAGCTGGCCACGACTCGAGTGGTGGACATCTCTATAGGAGACAGCCACTGCCTCGCTCTCTCACATGGTAAATATATTTAAAGATCCCATGACATGGTACTTCTTGATGCTTTTATATGGCTCCTTAATGGTTCCCTAATACTGTAAATGAATCCCTCTTCAAAATCAACACTCAGTGCATGAGAAACAGAGATAAGATGAGAAAGAGTCATAAATATCTCTCTCCAACTCTTTATTCTGGCGTTGTTGCTTGAATGCAAATGAGGAGAAAAAAGCTGACCAATAGTAGAAGGTGGGGGCGTGGCCAAACGCTCCGGTCTCCGCTGTCAGCCCACAGCTGATCCATTTCCTTGTTTTTGCACGGGGGAGAGAGTTGAAGCGTTCCATTGAAAAATAAACACATTTCCACATAAAATGAAATTAAACCACTGCTGTTCAAAGGTCCAGAGGCTCAGATAAAGGACTTCCGAGCTTAGAAACACTCGGACGTGCCTCCAGGCAAATAAAAAAACGCATTTCGCATTGCCTAGCGCATTTGCAGTCCAAACTCTCTGGGCGTGATTTACAGAGACGCTGAGTTCAGACAGACGGGGGTGGAACTGCATTTGCATTTCTTTTTTCGATCTGACGTCAATAAGGTGCCTTGTTCAAACTCGCCCGTTTGAGCTCCGATTTTTTGTAACGCAGAAAAGGATCGCAAATGCTCAGTTTAGACATTTCACAACTTTTAACCATGGGGGGGCCCCTAAACAGGGTAGGGAAGCTCACATTAACGTTCAAAAACCTCAGAAAGTGAAAATTTCATGCCATGGGACCTTTAAAACATCTGTTAGTATATAGTTTTATCATTCTTATTTATTTATTTGTAAAGGGACAGCACATATTAATGAATATTTAAAATGTAAATATGTAAAGAAAGTCCCTCGGCAGGTTGATGTCAAATCATCTATAGGACAGAGAAAAGTACAGCAACAATGACACAAAACTACACACCACCAGCACACTCACTAATCACTGTACATTCAGTTCATTTCAGACAGTTCATTTGAAGTTCAAAGTCAAGAGTTAAAGATTTAAACCAACAACCCCTCAATATAAAAAATGTGATTTTGTTAAACCTGGTGATATATTTGACCATTGAACAGCCACTGTTTTAAAGGGATATGCCACCCCCAGGTCAAATTTGTGCATCTCCCCACAGTCCAGAGACTAAAATAAGTGGTGGAAAGCGTTTTCCTGCTCACCCAGCCATTGTCCGAGTCTGTCGCCACTGACCGCCGCGGTATCTGCAGCTACTCTGCCTTAGACTGGAGTCTAACGTCGCCAGAGAAAGATTTCGGCCAAAAGGAATTAATTTGCTCGACGCATTTCCCAATTACTTTGTGTGTAGTGCGCATTCATATCGAGTGCAAATAAATGTGCAAATCAACACGGAGAGCTTGCCTTGGTCATTTTGGGTGGGAACTATTTTCCAGTGCGGACGAATACAGTCGAATCACGCACCACGTTGTGCAACAGGGGAACTCCCTTCCCGGTGCGTAACTGGGATTCCCCTGTCAGCGTGCTGCGTGATTCGACTGTATTAGTCCGCACTGGAAAATAGTTCCCACCCAAAATGACCAAGGCAAGCTCTCCGTGTTGATTTGCACATTTATTTGCACTCGATATGAATGCGCACTACACACAAAGTAATTGGGAAATGCGTCGAGCAAATTAATTCCTTTTGGCCGAAATCTTTCTCTAGCGCCGTTAGACTCCAGTCTAAGGCGGAGGAGCACCAGATACCGCGGCGGTCAGTGGCGACAGACTCGGACAATGGCTGGGTGAGCAGGAAAACGCTTTCCACCACTTATTTTAGTCTCTGGACTGTGGGGAGATGCCCAAATTTGACCTGGGGGTGGCATATCCCTTTAAAGCTTTAGAAAATGCGCATGCGTTGTATTTCATGTTTGACCTGCTCGATAAGCGCGATATTGTGGTGTCGTTTTTCCAATGTGCTATATCGTTTTCAATACTCTCCTTGTCACTGTTTTATTATTACTTATTCTATTATTACTTATTTTATTATTATTATTATCTTTATGCCATTCTTGCCTGCATGCACTTTTCTTTCTTGTACAAACTGTCCTTACCTGGAGCTACTGTGACAAGTAAATTTCTCCTGTGTGAGATCAATAAAGTCTTATCTTATCTCTCTTATCTTTCTCAGCTGTTTAAAGAAAGTTCATGCCTTCCAATATGGAGATGGAAGATGTAATTACAATATGTCGTTTTGACAGTCAGGAGTGATGATTCTGTGGTGACTCAGTGTTTCTGTTTAATGCAGCTAGGCTCAAACACAGATGTTTTACTCATCCACTCTTCCTGTTGGTCAGCCACCCTCATACGCTGAGTGACAGGTGGAGTTAACCAGGCACAGAACCTCTTAGCTAAACACATTATAATATGACACTAAGCACATGAATCTTGAAAAGGTTTACATTCTTGTAGTAATTTATTTAATTAAATATTCTCCCATATTCTACAGTTCTAGTCCTGTTTAAATTCATACTAAGAAGGATTTACTCTGTTCATATCTGTTTGACGGAAAGTGTTTCCATTAACTATTATTAGAAAACTCTACGTGCCTTATCAGCGTTTGTAATCTACTCTAGAATTTGCTGAGTCTGTAAAAAAAATGTGGGTCAGATTCAAACGTCACTGCCGATCTGATGCAACAGGCTCAGAGCAAATTTGTTTTAGATTAAACTGTTAGATCCAGGAGCTATTTCTGTCACTCATTTAAAACTACTAAAAAGTCAGCTCCATTTTAAGAACTCTGTAGTAGTAGTTTTTAGTCTTGTAATACCGATAATGTCTTCTTCAAATCTTATTATCCTACAGTATAATAATAATAGTAATGATAATAATAAATAATGCATTTTTTAAAGGCACCTTTCTGGGCCCTCAAGGACACCGTACAAACAATTAAGACACAAAATTAAAAATAATCAAACAATTAGGGGTGGGACGAGATACATTTTCCACAAGATGAAACTAGACATGAGATTGGATCTACGAGAACGAGATTTTGACATTATTTGGGCGATAATAAATACATTGTGCAAAGTTCCCCATTTTAGCCTCACCCTTTTTTATTTATTTTATTTCATATTTCTGCTGTCATTGTAGCGCTGTTTTTTGGAACTACACATTCTGTACACAACTCGCCAGTCCAATCAAACATAAAAACATGAGGAAAAAAATCTCACAAGACCATGTTTACTATGCGTGCACAATCTTGTGGCAGTTTTGTCTCACGAGATCTTGTCCCGTCCTTCCAAACAATACAGGACAGGTTTGAAAACATCAAGACATTAATGGAACTAGGCTAATTTAAATCATTTGTTAATCCAAATGATCTTAATTTCGAATCAGACATAAATGACTTGTATAGATGAGATGCAGGAACTAGAATTATTGCCGCATAAAAAGGTTGATGTTTGACAGTCCCTTCCTGTAGATAAAAGTAGAGGATCAAAGTAGAGGAGATAACTGTTGACTTTCATTTTTTTCTGTTTCAACTACATAAGATGAGGCAATGGCATGCCTCATCTTATGAGTCCCTTGTTTTTATTTGTGATCAGCTATTCCAACTCTACTGACAATTTAGAAATTATTTTGTAATTATTGGCCCCAATATTACTGTAGAGCACGCAATAAAATGAAAAATTTTACAGCTGGATGATTTTTGTTTACCAGTAGATGTGAAACCTGTACCCCCGTTTGTCACCTGGCCCCTCCCTCTCACCTGACCCCACCCCCTCCTCTCACCTGGCCTCTGTTCAGACTCACCTGTCCTCTCTGTCAGACCAAAGCTGCACACTATCAGACAGCAGTAACATGGATAACATCTAGTGGTAGTGTGTGGAAAAAATTATGTACCGTAATTTCCGGACTATTGAGCGCACCTGAATATAAGCCACATCAACTAAATTTGAAAATAATTATATTTTTGTACATATATAGGCCGCACCTGTCTATAAGCCGCAGGTGTCCACGTCTTCAAGAACGTTTTCAAGTTCGGGCCATCTGCTTTTATTGCCTCTGAAAGCTTTCGTTGTCTTTTTTGCATTGAGTCAGTTCGTCACCGATGCCGCGCTCACGTGCAGCAGCTCGATTTCCTCCTTCGACAGCCAGATCCATTGGCTTTAGCTTAAAAGCTGCATCATTTGCATTTCTTCGTGTGTTTTCCATGAAGAGGGTGTGTGCATGAAGCGCAAAATAACTGTTCAAAACAAAATCAAAGGAGCATCTTCCTCAGCGCATCGTCTCTTGTACCCCGTCACTTCACGCTCTACTGCGCATGTCTCCTGCAGAAAGAGCCACTGTCCTGACCATGGATCTGGTCCTGAGTGGGATCATGTCGGTGTCTGGGACCATGTTGGTGTGTTGTCAGCTGATAACAGCGCTCCCTAACGCTACAACTTCATGTTAACCGCACACACATCCGCTGTGTTCATTCGTGAATAATCCATCCATATATTAGCTGCATCGTTGTAAAAGCTGCAGGGTTCAACGTGTGAGAAAAAAGTAGTGGCTTATAGTCCGGAAATTACGGTATCTCTTGATGATAAATAATTAATCCATTTGCGAAGCCCGATGAGTTCTTGGAATACAGACAAATGTTTATTCTTGTTACAGCGGATATGGACATGGCCTAAGCCTCCTGAGTATCTCCCCCTGAGCTCTGAGTATTTATACAGAAATACAAGTTACATACATATCAAACCAGAGTGACTTTTATTTCAAAGACTTGAAAAGTGCTAATCGACTCGCATTACATTTGAGGACATGTAGTACAACAAAGAGCTTCCTAAGGGTGGAGACAGTTAACTGGTCTGGTCTAAGTTAGAAATATCATTCTTTTACACAAAGACAGATTGAGAGAAATCTTTCCACAATTTAAATTTCCATCACAGTAGTTTGTGAGGATACAACAGGGCTGGGTCGGCCAGTCTAATTACAAATGGTAGCTTTAAGCAGTTTTCTGTTCTGAGTTTTAAATTTGCTTCGTACTGTCTTCTTTTTCAGATAATGAAGTGTATGCATGGGGTAATAACTCCATGGGGCAGTGTGGACAGGGGAACTCCACTGGACCCATCACCAAACCAAAGAAGGTGGTGGGTCTGGACGGAGTCGCCATCCAGCAGATCTCAGCTGGAACATCTCACAGCCTGGCCTGGACCGCACTGCCCAGAGACAGGTGAGTTCTACTGCGCACATCACACATTCTACTGCGCACATCAAACAGGAACTGAGCTGACCTGAAGTAGGGCTAGCATAGACTTAAATTTATTCTAAGTCATGCCTAAAATTGGTATAAATAAGCTCTTTATTGCACTTATTTCATTTAGTCACAAAAACACAAAAAGTAGAAAAAGTGAAACGTCCTCTTTACAGTAAAATTTACAGTATCCCAGCTATAACAGTGTGAAATACCAGAGTGAAGTTGTCCAAATATTTGCATCATAGTGTATAAAGGTCAGAGGTCAGACCTCAAAACAACGTTTGTAACTATGGTTCTGTGAATCCCCACTAAAGTTTGATTGTCCAGTGTTTAAAGGTGCTAGAGATTCTCAGTCTCAGCGGGACTATCCTGAAATAAAGGTCAATAGGAAAATAAATAAACAACGCCGCCTCTGGCTGTAGGGATGAGTTGGAAGATTCTACCTCATCATCTGATCTGTGTGTCTCTGTGGTTCATTGTGTGTCTCTGTGGTTCGTTCTATGTCTCTGTGGTTCATTGTGTGTCTTTGTGGTTCGTTCTATGTCTCTGTGGTTCATTGTATGTCTCTGTGGTTCGTTCTATGTCTTTGTGGTTCGTTCTATGTCTCTGTGGTTCGTTCTATGTCTCTGTGGTTCATTGTATGTCTCTGTGGTTCATTGTATGTCTCTGTGGTTCGTTCTATGTCTCTGTGGTTCGTTCTATGTCTCTTGTGTTTCATTGTGTGAAGAATCCCTCAGTCGTCCAGGTAGAATCCATGATAAAAGGAGAAATTCAATTTGTCAACTGGACAAAGTTTATTTGGTCAAACGTTTCGCAGCTCATCCGAGTTGCTTCGTCAGTTCTGGTTAGAGTGCTGATGGACACTGCTTATATCTAGCTGCAGGGAGGAGCTAACTACACTGAAATTATCCTGAAACTATCCCACCTCTTTGTTTTGAGTTTCTGTCTTTTGTTTATCCAGTTTCTCTCTGGCGTCTAGTTTAGCATACCCATTCATACCCTTATGGCTGTTTTCACACCTCTGGCCCTGACCTGGCTGCCCTATTGTTTCCTTTGTTTGTTTTGATTTAGGTTTGGGAATGGAATTATATATGGGAGACAAATTATGTGGTGGTAATAATAAGAGGTGGGATAGTTTCAGAATAATTTCAGTGTAGTGAGCTCCTCCCTGCAACTACATATAAGCAGTGTCTATCAGCACTCTAACCAGAACTGACGAAGCAACTCTGATGAGCTGCGAAACGTTTTCGACCAAATAAACTTTGTCCAGTTGACAAATTGAATTTCGCATTTTATCTGTGTTTCATTGTATGTCTGTGTGGTTTATTGTGTATATTTCTTTGGTTCACAGGCAGGTGGTGGCTTGGCACCGTCCGTACTGTGTGGATTTAGAGGAGAGCACCTTCTCTCATCTGAGGTCTTTTCTGGAGCGATACTGTGAAGGCATCAACAGTGAAGTGCCCCCTCTGCCCTTCCCTTCGTCCAGGTCAATACAAACCAGACGCTAAAATATGAACTCTAAAAACTATGCATTTCACCTTAGTCTGTTTGTATCCGAAAATTCACAGTAAATTGCTGTTCACATCTTAAATATTTGTGTTTTATCACCAGGGAGCACCATAACTTCCTGAAGCTGTGCCTGCGCCTCTTGTCCAATCATCTGGCTCTGGCGCTAGCGGGGGGCGTGGCCACCAGTATCCTGGGGCGACAGGCCAGACCCCTCAGGAACCTGCTCTTCAGACTCATGGACTCCTCTGTGCCCGACGAGATTCAGGAGGTAAATAAGTACAAGGTTTTGTCCCGTTTAAGAATATTAATATTTAAGAATATATGGAGGGTAGGGTTAACTTAACTATAAATGTCTACAAATGAGATATGAACCAGGTCAACAAGACTGCAGTCTGACAGTTAAACAGCAAAACAGCAAGTTAAACAGCAAATTCCACCACAGAATTCCCAAATAGGAAGTGAGCATGGGCACGATTTGGCTCCATGGACTCTGGCTCCAACACAACAACACAAAACGCGACTCAGACGTCACTCAAAGACATGTTTGCTAAGGGGACTGCCTATGAAAAGAAAAGGAAACGGTGGAACGATATTACCAACGCTGTTACTATCTACTTCACCAAAGTCATGGTACCACTTAGTACATGAAAAAACAATACTGTCAAATACCGTGACACCGATATAGTTTTTAAAAATACAGTGATTTTCATTTTTCCTTCGTAATTTGCTGCTTCTCGCTTTTGCACCTCTTTACGGACTTTAGTGTGCGTTTTCTGTTTCTTTTGAGAGACGCCAATGGAGCACAGTTAAATCCACGTCTCTCTCAGCCTCAGGGCAGCTATGGCTATCATAATGTGGAGAGTGAATGAATCCTCTCTGTTTTATGCACAACTTTCACTAAATTATAATAACTTAATTCACCAATATGATATTTCAGTTTGCAGACAGAGACCGTCTCTAAAGCTTGTCTAAACATGTGTGGAATGCATTTGACCTGACCTGATTTCTTTCTGCCAAATTCATGAAGTGCTGTTGGTGTAATTATAGAGCAGCGCAATAACTTGATCAGATGTGTACTGACTTGTTGAAGACAGGATTATTAAAAGTCCTTTTAATTAGTTGTGATGACAAAGCAATAGCGTTGTCATGAGGTCGTTTTCGCACCTGCCTTGTTTGGTTCGTTTGCTCCTTTGATTCGGACCTTTTGGGTTGGTGTGAATAAAAACCAAAAATCTTGATCCGGAGCAAACAAGTGAACCAAGATCACCTAAAAAGCTCGGTCTCGGCACGGTTCCATTCGAACTCTGGTGCGGTTCGTTTGAGGTGAGAATGCAGACCGGACTCGATCCGACACAAGTTGGCTTTTTGTACTTAACGAGCTCCCGTTGTCGAGCATTATGGGAAACCGATGCTGATGAAACGAAACTAAACAAAACGAGGCTTACTTACGTTTTGCGTGAAGAGCAAGAGTCAGAACTTGATGTGCACATGAGCGCTGTCCTCCGTAGTCGCCTTGCCCTGTGTTTTCATCGTTTGGAAATTGATTGTAAAATAGTGTTAACCTCACGATGCTGCTCAAACATTTGTGCGAACTGTAAAAACTGAGCAAACCGTATTGCTATGATTAAAAACAGCACGTAACGCCATGATTCTCCGCACCAAAATAAAAAAAATAAAATTAAAAAATTTGGTCCTGACCAAAGCAAGTGAACTATCGGACTTTCCTGATGTGAAAACGACCTTAAACTTCAAATTTGATTTCAGTACTACCCGGATTCAATCCCCGGGTTGACTGGGCCTTTCTGTGTGGAGTTTGCATGTTCTTCCCATGTCTGGGTGGGTGTCTTCCGGGCACTCCGGTTTCCCCCACCAACCCAAAACATGCTCCAGGTAAAATCTTCCACCTGCGGTCCTGACCAAAGCCAAGCAATAAGATTATGGAACCGGTCCCAAAGATGAGCTGCCCACTGCTCCTGAAGGATGGGTCAAATGCAGAGAAATAATTTCCCTACAGGGATAAATAAAGGATAATAATAATAAAAAAAAGTAGACTTGATACTCAATACAGATTCCGATACCATGATGATCATTAAAAACACTCTTTATTTAGACATTTTCACCATTAAATTGTAGTTCTTTCTTTTACCATGTGGTCCTATGTCTGTGTAATCCCTCAGTGGTCCATGGGCGTCGTCTATGTGCTCTTATACTTGTTCTGATACAGCTCAAGATCATTCTAAAACTGTTCAGGAAAGGTTCATTTCTGTCCTGTCAATGTGACTTTTTCGTATGGATACTCAGATGAGTTTAGTACTTTTAGCCCTCTGCCCTCACACTCTCCGTCTCTCCTCAGGCTGTGATTGAGACTCTGTCAGTTGGAGCCACAATGCTGCTGCCTCCGCTCAGAGAGAGGATGGAGCTGCTCCACACTTTACTGCCACAGGGACCCGACCGCTGGGAGAGCCTCTCCAAGGGACAGGTACACTGGATTGCACAGGAGAAATAACAGGAATCATTTTAAAGGTCCCATGACATGGTACTTCTTGATGCTTTTATATGGTGCCTTAATGGTTCCCTAATAATGTAAATGAATCCTTCTTCAAAATCAACATTCAGTGCATGAGAAAGACACATGTACACAGTCAGAATCTCTCTGTCTGAACAACTCATTCTGGGCCTTGTTGCTTGAATGCAAATGAGAAGGACACAGATAGGGTTAGAGGAGCGGGTGGGGGGGGCCAAATGCGCCACTTCCGCGTTTTAAGAGCGTAGGAAGAAAGGAGAGGAATTTCAATGAAAAAAACAAATTTTCACAGAAAATAAAATTAAACCACTGCTGTTTCAGAGGTCCAGAGGGTCGGGTACAGGACTTCCGAGCCTAGAAACACTCGCACGTGCCTCCAGGCAAATAAAAAAACGCATTTCGCATTGCGTAGCTCCTTCGCGGTCCAAACTCTCTGGCCGTGATTTCTAGAGACAGGGGGTGGACATCCAGACGGTGGTGGAACTGCATTTGCATTTCTTTTTTCGATGTTGCGTAACAAAGTTGCCTTGTTCAGAATCGCCCGTTTGAGCTGTTTTTTTTCAAACGCAGAAAAGGATCGCAAATGCTCAGTTTACACATTTCGCAACTTTTAGCCATTGGGGGGGCCTAAACAGTTTAGGGAAGCTCACATTAACGTTCAAAAACCTCAGAAAGTGAAAATTTCATGCCATGGGACCTTTAAGATTTAAACAAGGAACAATTATTTTGCTAATGGATTAATCTAGTGATTATTCTTTTGTCATCGATTTGTTGTTTACATTGTGAATTGCCCGTCAATATGAGATTTTTCCTAAATTTTACCACGATAAAGCAGAAGTGGTGGGACAAAAAATTAGTTTTCATCAAAAACACTATTTTGCACATTTTCAGTGACTATGTGTGGAACTATGTATAAAACCTCTTCTCTCAGATCATGACATGTTTTAGAGCCCATGTACAAATGATTTTATTACCAAAATTGTTGTCAGCAGTTTCAATATCTATTTGTGATTATTCAGTTAACTTTTTGCATAATTTAATTTAAAATAATTAGGTTCATTAGGTCTTCACATTTTAATGGGACGGAGTAAGTAGAAAACATTTTTGACATTGTCACATAATTCATTTTAATTTTGAACTCAAACTTTACCTAATTGATGCATGCTTATCCTTGGTCCGTTTTAGAAAACAAAACACATCATTTAGTTTAACGGTTTCAAAACCCACTTTAAATAACTACTTTTAATCAGAATCAGAGTGCATTATTAAAGGAGAATTAACGTTTTTTACCATCTGAGCCTTATTTCGGTAATAAAACAAGTTGTTTTACCATAGCACTTTGGTGTCATTTGGAGCATTTCCGGAGATGTTTTAGTTTAGCGATATCCGTTAACGTGAGTTCTCGGGGCATATGTTTGCGGTCTCCAAATAACACAAACATTAGCACTTTTCAAATCATATCATGTCATGTCTTAGTCTACACTTTCGTTTGAGTCAAAAGTGGCCTGTAATCCGAGATTTATCCATAATTTACAGCTTTATGTTTGGGTCCCGAGAGCTGAGAGCGAAATAAGCTGTGACTCCGCACATGCGCACTGGCGTCCTCATCTACTCGAAACTATGGATAAATCTCGGATTACAGGCCACTTTTGACTCAAACGAAAGTGTAGACTAAGACATTGAGCTTCTATGATTTGAAAAGTGCTAAAGTTTGTGTTATTTGGAGACCGCAAACATATGCCCCGAGAACTCACGTTACGAATATCACTAAACTAAAACATCTCCGGAAATGCTCCAAATGACACCAAAGTACTATGGGTGAGTAAAACAACTTGTTTTATTACCAAATTAAGGCTCAGATTGTAAAAAGCGTTAATTCTGCTTTAATAACTGCATTATTTCAAATGGCAATGACAAATACTGTAATCAAAATCATAATGTGTTTTGTCCATGTTTGTGCAGAGGATGCAGTTGGATATCATCCTGACCAGCCTGCAGGACCACACCCACGTGGCCTCTCTGTTGGGGTACAGTTCACCCGCAGACTGCCCTGAGCTGCTCTCGGGCTCTGGATTCACTCAGTCTCCAGACCCAGACTACAGCAGCGCAGGCAGCCACCCAGACACTCACCTCGCAGAGATACTGATGAAAACACTGCTCAGGAACCTCGGATTCTACACCGTGAGTACAATTCACCCAGGATACAGTACACCCAGGATTTACAGGGATATTAATTCATATAATTATGTAAAACAAATTAAAAATATAGCTGCAAGCAGCAATGTGGGGGCCAAGCACCGTTTGACAGGGTCTAACAAGGTCTGACAGGGTCTGACAGGGTCAGAACAGACACATCAAAGACAGATCAAAGGTTGCTAGGTGCGTTGCTAGGCAATTGACAAATTTCTGCAACTTTGACCTGCTGGTGCCACTAGACGGTTGGGGCTGGGGACCTATAAATTGCTGTGGGTAATAAGGAGACTGGCTGGAATGTGCATGCCAAATTTCACAACTTTTTACCAGACGGTTCTAGGGGTTGCCATAGACTCCCCATGGTGAAAGGAATATAGAATAAGAAGAATCAGGAGACCAGAACATCAAAGGAAAGATCAAAGGGTTACTAGGCAACTTGCCTAGGCAACTTGCCTAGGCAACTTGCCTAGGCAACTTGCCTAGGCAACTTGCCTAGGCAACGCAAAGCAATTCCTATAGGGTGCCTAAGCACCTTTGGTGCTTGGCCCCCTAATGAACCAGGTCAACACGTCTGCAACAACAGTTCTGACCAGTTCGTGCTGTTATTGTGCTTTTGGGTGAGACACTTGAGCACTTTGACAACCACCAATCACTCGCCTCGCATTCATACGCAGAAAGGCAGCCATGTCGCTCTACTTCAGGCAAAGAGGGTGTGGAGTGGATGAATAATGCACAACATTGTAAAGAGACTTTGAGTGACTAGAAAAGCACCACATGTGACTAATGCATTCATATTAAATATTTATAAGAAACCAAATGGGTTTCTGCTGCCAGTAAATTAATGCAGTGCCTTCAGCATGATTTATTTTGTTATATATTTTGTCAAGGAGATGTAAGACCATTAAAGAAGGACACAAAACTTGCACTATTAGAACTGCTAATGCTTAACTTTACAATAATATGACCCAAACTGAACTCACAAGACTGCACCTGGACAGGAGTCATGAAAACAACTGTTTACTCTGGGTTTAATCTGCCTTTTTACATAAAAACAAACAAACAAAAAAGCAATTCTTCAGCTAATTCACCAACTTCCCCTATCTGCTGTTTTCCCATACGAAGACGAGCTTTATTGATCCACAAGGGAAATTATTTGGACACAGTAGTTCACACAGCACAATCTAATATAATATAATAACAAAGTTAAAAAATATAAATGGTAATGATAAATTCCAAATAAGCAGCACACAGTATAAGAGACTGATGTCAAATAAGGCACAAAGATCTTTTAATTCCGTGGCAGTGGAGTGGTTGGCTGCTTTTGTGGCTACCTGGCTCACACACAGAGCAGATTTTGAAAGTTATTGTTTTTTGAGCTCAGTTTTTAACATCCTGTCATGGGATTTTAACCAACTAAGAAGTGCAACATGTGCAGTTCAAAGGGGCTGTTGGATTTGAAATGAAATGAGAGCAATTGACCTTCCAGAGGAAACACTTGAGCGGCTAGCCAAAACACGAGAGCGGAGTAAGAACGAGGCCTTTCCTGTTGCGTTCACCTGGCTTCCCCTGGACACTGCTGTCATGCTGCAGGACACAGAGGAGGGACACTTTTGGCTCTTCCTCTCCTCAAACTGTCCTGACATAGACCTGCTGACCTTCCCTGACCAGTCCTCCTGTTAAACTACACTGAGACACAAAAGGACTGAGACGTGCAGTGGAAATGCAACAGTTTCAGTCTATAAATGTATATGTACAAGTCAAAATAAAATACAGTAATCCCTCGTTTATCGCGGGGGTTAGGTTCCAGAAATAACCCTCTGAATGTCCGCGAAGTAGGACAACTTTATATTTTACAATTATTATACATGTTTTAAAGGGATAGTCAGTTTTTTAAATGTTAATCTGTATGGGTTTCCTTCTAAAAGTTACGTGTGTTAACACCGGCTTACCTCTGACACTCTCAGCTGATCGGCTCGCTTTCTGGAGCCCACGTAAGTAGGTCTGCTAACTTCCCTGGAACATGAAATAAAGCTTGTTTTTCTTCTCAAAACTAAACATTTGTTAGAAAGGTGATATATTTGCGACCGAAACACGAAACATCCAGCAGCGTATTTCGCATTTGCATATGGTCTCTCTCTCCACTCGTATCACTACGCCCATGTTAACTCTATCAGCCTGTTCACCTTCAGCGGATGTCTACGCCGAAGTTTACAAGTGAACCGCATGCGGTGGTTTATTCCTGGTTTAGACCTGGTCTAGTCCTGGTTTAGTCCAGGTTTAGACCTGGTCTAGTCCTGGGATCGGAGAAGTGTGCGCGAGGACACGTGCCGTGGTCACGAAACAAGGCAAAGAGCCGCATGCGGTGGTTTAATCCTGGTTTAGACCTGGTCTAGTCCTGGTCTAGTTCCGGTCTAGTCCCGGTCTGGTCCCGGTCTGGTCCCAGTCTGGTCCTCATGTCTTAGTCCCGGTCTGGACTTCCTACGGATCCAGTGACTCATGTCTCCGCTCCTTGTGCATCCAGCGGGACTCCCGTAGCCCCCCCGGGTCCCATTGTGTCCTGAACACATTCTGTACTGTACAGGAGACACGGAGGAGAAGACAATCAGGACTCGGAACACAATGTTGATGCACTATTAAAATTAAAATTTATAAAAAATAAAAATCCGCGAAACAGCAAGGCCGCGAAAATTGAACCGCGATAGAGTGAGGGACCACTGTATAGAAATATAGTAATACAAATATATCTCAGCTATACAACAGGTCGTACAGTGCAAAGATAATATCATAATTGTCAGGACATAGGGTTATCTCTAACTTTTTTCTGTTATTTTAAAATCTAAATAAAATAAACTAAGACAATATCGACTAAACAACAACAGCCTTAGAACCCTTGGAACCCCTTAAATTAATATTTTTATTCTTCAACTTCTTCAGTTCTTAATTTAATCTAAAGATGTTTCCATATTTCCTGAGCAGATGTCTGTCTTTCAGAGTGAAGTCCATATTTCTTCTTCCTCTCATGCATCACCAATTGAAGGGTTTGTTTTTTTAGAGTCTAATCTTCCCAAACACGGCAGCAGCAGCAGCAGAGTGTCCCTGTCATATCCTCTAAAGGTCTCACTGTTCTGAGTCTGAGGAAGGAACGACTAATGATGACAATTACACACCACTGTCCCGTAATTATGTTTTGCATTTACAGCAATTAGTCAGACATTTTAGCCATTCACAGGTGAAGTGAACACAGATGCTTTTGTTACTGTTCATGGGGGAGTTTTTAGGAGCATTTTGTCAGTAATGTGTTGGAGGAAAAACGTGTGATGGTCAGAGCACTGGTTTACTGCATTATTAAAACTATTGGGGTTAAAGGGATATGCCACCCCCAGGTCAAATTTGGGCATCTCCCCACAGTCCAGAGACTAAAATAAGTGGTGGAAAGCGTTTTCCTGCTCACCCAGCCATTGTCCGAGTCTGTCGCCACTGACAGCCGCGGTATCTGCAGCTCCTCCGCCTTAGACTGGAGTCTAACGTCGCCAGAGAAAGATTTCGGCCAAAAGGAATTAATTTGCTCGATGCATTTCCCAATTACTTTCTGTGTAGTGCGCATTCATATCGAGTGCAAATAAATGCGCAAATCAACACGGAGAGCTTGCCTTGGTCATTTTGCGTGGGAACTATTTTCCAGTGCGGAAGAATAAAGCCGAATCACGCAGCACGCTGCCAGGGGAATCCCTGTTACGCACCGGGAAGGGAGTTCCCCTGTTGCACAGCGTGGTGCGTGATTCGGCATTATTCTTCCGCACTGGAAAATAGTTCCCACCCAAAATGACCAAGGCAAGCTCTCCGTGTTGATTTGCACATTTATTTGCACTCGATATGAATGCGCACTACACATAAAGTAATTGGGAAACGCATCGAGCAAATTAATTCCTTTTGGCCGAAATCTTTCTCTGGCGACGTTAGACTCCAGTCTAAGGCGGAGTAGCTGCAGATACCGCGGCGGTCAGTGGCGACAGACTCGGACAATGGCTGGGTGAGCAGGAAAATGCTTTCCACCACCTTATTTTAGTCTCTGGACTGTGGGGAGATGCCCAAATTTGACCTGGGGGTGGCATATCCCTTTAAGTTTGGTATATTTTATGTTTTTTTTTTTTATCGATTTGAGACTTTGTGTTGGTAAAATGTGATATACTTATAACGTTGGATTGAACTGGATTAATACTAGTCCATCACAAATAATTAAAATATCATGAAAAAGTCCAATATAAGACACATTCATAAAAAGAAATGAACTCACGAGTGATGAGTGATTCATTTTTTTGTGTTGAACTAGTAATACATATTTAAATGACATATTTCAAAGGCTAAGGCAAGTGCTTACTGGTCTTGTTCTTCAGTGGTCAGTATCTAATTGGGTCGGGGATATAGACAATGGAAATTACCGTATATGATATATATTTTTGTATTTATCTATGTATGTATTTGTATTATTTTTGTATTTATCTTGATAATAATACATTAATCTTAGAAATGCCTCTAAAGCCGTAGTTCCCTGTGCTGTTCCCTGTGCCAGATACTTGGAAGATATTTTAAAATTATGACACCGTGAGAGCTGTTTGTGCCATTCAGTTTTGCAGGGGGCAGTCGTGACGCTGGTGTTAAATCAATGCTTTGTTTTGATTGGCTATTTAAACTCAGGGAGTTTAAAGTCAAGGAACGGTCAACTACTCAAATAAAGGTGCATTGTGTAACTTGGCGGCGCCAACTTGAACGTTCCCTGCAGACGTGGAAGAGGATGCAGATCTAAGTTTCGTCCATTCTTCATATTCCAGGACGTGTTTGTGATGGAGGTGGTGAAGCAGATCGCTCGTGTCGCCTCCTGCGGATACAACTTCAGCCCGACGACATTTACAGAATACGGTTGTTTGATCAGCATCAGATTTTTTAAAGCCGAAGTTCTTCCACACAACTGACACGGCTCCTCTTTTCGGTATAAGTTCCACTGTGTTTGTAACATTTTATCCGTCCATGTTGTTTGCCGCTCGACACACACTGAGCTTCCACCACTCTCACGCCACTGCAAAACAGTCCCCCTCTCAAACAATGTCCCGCAGTGCCACGTTCCGCCGCTCTGTGTTCCCCAAGTTTTGTACGCACACACTCACCGGGATTGGGATATATGAAAAATCCATATCATTAAAAAAACCAAAAAAAAAACACCGGTATTCTGTATGAAGCAGTATACCGCCCAGCCCTAACATTAAACCTTTCTATCTTCAAGGAAACCAAACCAAATCAAGTCACAGGTCAGATCTGTGGAGAGGCGATGCCTCTCACAGTCAGAATTTTTGTTTTTCTAGGTATTTTTGAGCTTTAAAACCACCTGTGATTGAATAAATGTAAAGTAGAGCTGTTTAATGTCATAGCTTGGAACATTCCAGGTAGAGCTACGACATCTCTATAGAAACAAACAGACCTCCAACCAAAAAGTTACACATTGCACCTTTAATTTATTACAGAAGTTATTTTAATTTAACAGTCCCGGGTCTGTTGCCTGGTTAAAGTTTGGTACCGCCTGCTCTAAGTTTCTCATACCATCCTGATAGTTTATTTGATTTTTCCTCGTTGCTTAGACCAAACAGATGACCTGACCAGCCAGAACCACACACTTTGACAAAACTTTACAAAGACGAGTGGATCTGGAGCTGTGTTCTGTCTCCCTGATTTCAGAGGGAGTGATTGACAGGCAGATTAACCCATCAGGGAGACACAAGCTCCGTTCATCAACCCCTGAAGCAGTAAACAAACGCTCTACCAACTGAGCTGCTGCCATTCCGTTCATGTCAAAAACAATCGAAACACAAACTATGACTTATTTTTGGTAAAAGAAGAGATTTTGTTCTGAATGAAGGAGAATTTTGTGTGCCTTCTGCATTTGAGGGACACGAACAAATTAGCGGCTGTTATTGGATGGAGGAATGTAGAAGGAACTGGCTGGCAACAAGGCAAGAGAACAGGAGTATGGGAAATAGTATTTGAATAAAAATCGAAGAATGTTTTTGACAATTATGGACATTATTATAACAAGACAGACGCATTAGACAGTAGTAATTATCATAGACAGCTGGTCACATGTCTGATGTTTGTGTGTCTCCTCTGTGCAGGACCAGGCATTTGGGGAACTGGAGAAGAACAGTGATAAAGTCCTCCAGGGCACGTCCTCCTCAGACAGCAGCCAGCCCGCGCACCTGCACCAGCTCCTCTGCTCGCTACAGAAACAGCTGCTCGCATATTGCCACATCAACGCCGTCACCGAGGTTCCTACGTTTATTTATCTATGTTTATTCAGATATGTTTTTAAAGAGCCCATAATATGCTGTTTTCTGGTCTGTGTTATAATGTTGTTTCCTCACCACAAACATATCTGGAGTATCTGGACCCTGCACATTTAGAGTTCCTTTCTCAAACAGAAAACACCTTGTGATGTCATGTGGTAGTACAGGTAGTGCTCCACTGTGTTTTTAAACCCCATACAACTTCACATGAATCATTTGGATGATTTCAGCCCATCCAATTTCTACTGCGCAAAAAGTAAAAGGTATCTGCTACTGTTCTGTGTCTGTACTTGAAAACTACCGCTTCATGACATCATAAGGTGGAACAGAGAATTTTGAGTTTGAGATATGTAGACAGACTAATAATAAAGTGTTGCTCAAACATGTGAATGAAACAAAACACAACTGCAGGTCTGTTTTTGAGGAGGTAACGTCATTCTAACATGGCGTGAAGCTCACAAGAGTCACTTTTTTGGGTAACATAGGACATTTAATTTTTCTGTTCATTTAATTCATTCATTCAGTGTCATTCATTTAAATTGGCCCTTAATGTGTACTTAATTGTGTTTGCAGGAGATCCTAATAATGTCTAGAACTACATCTTGTCCCTTTTTAGTCAATGCACAGAGCATATCTTTATAACTACAGCACTAGTGTTTATACATTTTGTTCCTGTGTTCCAGACCTCCAGCAGTGTGGCGCTTCTCCACAAACACCTCCAGCTGCTGCTGCCTCATGCCACAGACATCTTCTCTCGCTCGGCCACTCTGATCAAAGAGAGCTCCTGGAACGGCAGCATACGAGAGAAACTGCAAGGTGAATATAACAACATACAGATACTTCAGTTTTGTCAGTGAACCATTGTAATTCTCATCAACTATTAACAGTGTCATGTGTGGTTGGAAAGAGATGGGTGGTGTGAGGAATTAAACTGTCAACTGTCAGTGCGTGCACATGGATGAGTGTAATCTGAATGCAAACGGATTGGGATCGTATCGAATTCATGTGCACAGGCTAAGGATCGTATAGGGATTGGTTTCGCGAATCCGATTGGAACCCCTGGTTTAGGCCGATAGTAATCCGCTCGGTGCCGCCTTGTGCACGATATTGGATCGGATTGGCGTACTGCGCATGCGTGGGAATTTTCGCCAGGGATTTCACCCGGAAGTGGCAGGAGGCGCCGACGCCGTCATAAGTAGCGATTGTTCCCGGAAAAGTCAGACGAAATCATGGCTGCGAAGAAAGAATGCACAACACGTACACCAATGCTGCTCCGTCAAACTCCTCGAGCGCCATCTTTGTATACTGCCACATAGTTTGTTGTGTTTTTATTGAGTAGCCATCACCCGGAAGTAGTTGGACTACAGCGCCACATTGCGTAGCGGAGCCGGCCAGGTCGCTGACCATTATCCGATTACACGAGTTTCATGTGCACTGGGATCTAAGGAGAGACCACCCGCCGAATAACGGGATCGGATTTGGAGAAATCCAACGCGATCCTACCATGTGCACGCAGTGTGTGTAAAGTCCTCATAAATCATAATGAAACTTGTATAATTTTGAGATTTTGAAGTCGTGCCGGACTACTGTGGGGGAGTGTTATTGCGTGAAACCATGTGAACCTGTGCTCCAATCATGCATCTATATCTAAATCAGTGCTTCTCAAATAGTGGGGCGGGCCCCCCTGGGGGGGCGTGGCGTGATGCCAGGGGGGGCGCGTATGACCCTGGGAAACATGTTTTTTTGCTGTACTGTACTAGAACTAAGTGTAATTGTACATCAACAACAGTAGTTGGCAGTGGCGTTCTCACATGCGATTTACGCACAGTCTCACCATTAACAGAACATCCTCTGTCACAGAAAAAACACGTATATTCCACTGAGTCGTGTCCTTTAGTCCGACAGATGCTGACGCATCAGTGGCACAAGGAGAGAGCGTTTTTTTTTTTCAGTGCTTTTAGCTTATGCAAATGAGGTGGTTTTAAGTTTCATTTCTGTAAAACGTAAACAAATGTGCGCAAAGCTGCATTAAAAACGCATTAATATTTGAGTCCTCAGTGCAGTCTTTGTTGTAAGTTTCTTTCTTTTTTTTTGTTTATAATGTTAATAAAAGGATACAATGGTGTTCTAATAACAATTTTCTAGACAAATAATACTATTTATAGTCGCGCGCAGGAAGGGGGGCGTGAAATTTTTTCTTCTTCCTAGGGGGGGCGTCACAGAAAATAATTGAGAAGCACTGATCTAAATGGACATGGCTAACCTGCTAGCCGAAGCATTCCAAATATGAAGTGAGCATGGGGGTGCTTCCGGCTCCAACTTTCTATTGAAAAACTATTGCCCCTCTCTCTGTAATTGCTACTGTCAGATCTGTCAGTTTGGTCTTAAAATGTTTCTATTAACCCGCTCTACATGATCCTGGTGTTTTTATTTTGCTACTTTGTCCGTAAATCACGATTTGAACATTAATAACAGACAAATCATGTGCCCTAGCGTTAGCAATTTGGCTCCAATTTCATCTCTATGACTGCTAGCCACGATGAGAACGTCACACTCCCTTGACTGCTTTGCTCTAGGGTTAAATTTGTCCATTTGATCTCAGTGTAATCTTCTTCGTGTGTTTCTCCTGTGCAGACGTGATCTTCGTGTCGGCCGCTGGGAGCATGCTGTGCCAAATCATAAACTCTCTTCTTCTGCTGCCGGTGTCCGTGGCCAAACCTCTGCTGTCTCACCTGCTCGATCTGCTGCCCCCTCTGGACAGACTGAACAGGCTCCTCCCGGCCGCTGCTCCACTGGAGGATCAGGAGCTACAGTGGCCTCTGCACGGTAAGGCAGCTTCTGTGTATTCAAAACATCTCATCATGAAGTTTCACATTATTATTATGGGTTTATTTATTTGGTTGTTATTATTGGTTTATTTATGGTTTATTTGGTGGGGACTGAGCATGTAAATAAACATATACATTCTGTAAACACATTAGCAGCAACAAACTAGCACCCTGTTCTATTCTTAATTCAGTAGTATATAATTATATATTTTTTCTTATAATATTGGGTGAAGTGTTTTGCCCAAAAACACAACCCTGCAGAACATCTACTGCACCCACCTCACCCGCAAAGCCCTCTGCATTGCGGGTGATCCCACCCACCCATCCAACTGCCTCTTCAGTCTGCTGCCATTAGGAAGGAGACTGAGGCGCCTCAGGGCCAAGACCAGCAGACTGAAAGACAGCTTCATCCACCAAGCTGTCAGGATGCTGAACTCTCTCCCTGCCCAGGCCTCCCTCCCCCAATCACACTGCTGCTTAAATGACACTGACACTGCTGCTTAAAGGACACCATTTGAGCTTTATTACGCTACACATTGTGTGTTTTACCTATTTGTATTATACACAAGTTTACTGTACGGGTATATGTGATGTTTTAGTCATGATGTTTATTGTCTTGTTTATCAGATGTTTTATGTTCACTGTGGGCCTAGGGGGCGCTGCAATTACAAATTCTGTGTGTACAACCTGTACATATGGTTTTTGACAATAAAGCTAACTTTGAACTTGGAATTGAAATTTGAACAACCGTTTTATCGATCTGCCCTATTCTTATTATTCTTTGGCAGTATACATCTCAATTCTGTACTTTTTCTTATAATAGTGGGTATTCTGAACAGCCATTTCCATTTCTGCCCTGTCTAATGTATTTACTGTGAACTCTACTTAAATTAAATTTCTATCTAATAAATTTGTCTGGTCAGTGTCACTGTTGTAGTTGTTTGGCATTGTGTTTCTTTTCTTTAAAACAATCAGACTAAATAGACCTTTCCCCTTCCTCCAGGCACATCAGACTTTGCAGAGCCTTCGTCTGGCATGTCTCAGACGGCGTTGTCCTGGGTGTGGTTGGTGGATCTGGAGCGGACTGTGGCCTTGCTCGTGGGCCGGTGTTTGGGGGGGATGCTCCAGGGCGCCCCCACCTCTCTGGAGGAGCAGGACACGGCGTACTGGCTAAAAACGCCCATCTTCAGCAACGGGCTCGAGATGGACATACCACAACTAGGTAAGAGACTGACATTATATTTATACTACTTATGTGATGATACTGATGGTACTGATGGGTAACATTGGCAACAATTACTTCCTGTTTTCTTTTTGCATTAGACTTGGACTTTATTGATCCACAAGGGAAATTACAGTGGTACCTCACCTTACGAAAGACCCAACAAACGAAAATTCCAAGTTACGAAACGCCTTCACATTCAATTTTGGTCTCTAGATACGAAAGAAAATTCAAGTTACGAAACGTGAAATCTCAAAAATTCAAATAATACGCGCTCAGCCACACACATTATACGCTTTTCTCAGACTGGATTTAAACTTTTCTCACATTTGTCTCTCGTTTAAACACTCAAACTTTCATAGATTTTCAACAAAATGTATTAATAGTGAAGCGTGGGGGGAAGGGGGAGGGGGGAGAAGTGTGCGCGCGGACACGTGTGTGATAGCGCAGCATGACCCGGCGGGGGCTGCAAGCACGAAACCGTGCCTCCTCTAGACCAGGTCTAAACCAGGTCTAAACCAGGTCCAAACCACCGCGGCTCTTGCATGCATTCGTTCATGCGCTCAGACTGTGTGCGGTCCCGAGGGCAGGCACATCCCCTCCCCTCCTCGCTGCTCGCCTCAGCCGTGACTCGTGAGGTACACCGGCAGAGCTAGCACGAAACCAGGAAATAGACCCGCACACGGTGGTTTAATCCACCTGGTCTAGTCCTGATTTAGTCCAGGTCTAGACCTGGTCCAGTCCTGGTTTAGTCCAGGTTTAGTCCTGGTCCAGTCCAGGTTTAGACCTTGGTCTAAACCTGGTATAGTCCACGTTTAGTCCTGGGTCTACAGTCTCTTAGCCAATCAGGACGCAGAACACAATGTTACACTATAAAAAAATTTTACACTATAAAAAAAACTTGGAACGGGGCCTTGGAACGAATCAGGCTTTTTCCATTGAAATAGCTACTCAACTTACGAAAAATTCACGTTACGAAACCACTTCTGGAACGAATTAATTTCGTAAGGTGAGGTACCACTGTATTTGGACACAGTAACTCACACATCAATATATTATAATAACAAAGAGCAACAATATAAATGGTTATAATAAATTCAAAATAAGTAGCAAGAATAACAAGAGACAAATGAGATGATTATATAAATGTGTACAAGTAAAAATAAAAATTAGCAATGTAGTAATACAAATATTTTTCAGATAATATACATATATGTACATATATGTATATTATATATATGGCGCTTTGTGTTGCACTTTTGTATGAAAAGCGCTTTATAAATAATGTTTGACTGATTGATGTAATAACGCATCGGAAATTTGTTAAAGGAGTAACTTTTTGTTGGGGATCCATCACCTGCTTGTCATTCCTCTGCCTGGAAAGTTCCACAGTATGATATTAAACAGCTCTAATTTACATTTATTGAATTACAGGTGGTTTTATAGCTCAAAAATGCCTAGAAAAACAGACATTCTGACTGTGAGCAGGGTCACCTCTCCACAGATCTGACCTGTAACTTGGTCTGGTTTGGTCTTCATGAAGATAGAAAGGTTTAGACTTAGACTTACTGTAGACCAGTGCTTCTCAAATAGTGGGGTGGGCCCCCCTGGGGGGGCATGGTGTGATGCTAGGGGGGGCGCGTGTGACCCTGGGAAACATGCTTTTTTTGCCGTACTGTTCTAGAACTAAGTGTAATTGCACATCAACAACAGTAGTTGGCAGTGGCGCTCTCATTGTCGCTCTGGGGCAGGGGTCGGCAACTTAAATACGCGATATACAGAACAGACTCACCATCAGCAGAACATCCTCTGTCACAGAAAAAAACACGTCTATTCCACTGAGTGGTGTCCTTTAGTCCGACAGAAGCTGACGCATCAGCGGCACAAGGAGAGAGCGTTTTTGTTGTTGTTGTTGTTTTTTTAGCGCTTTTAAAACCACATGGCTTATTTGCATAAACTAAGTTTGGTTTCTGTAAAAGGTAAACAAATGTGCGCAAATCTGCATTAAAAACACATTAATATTTGAGTCCTCAGTGCAAAAAGACAGTGCAGTCTTTGTTGTAAGTTTTTTTCTTTTTTTTTTTTTTATGTTAAAAAAGGATACAGTGTTATGCAGAAGTGTACTAATAAGAAGTGTACTAATAAGAAGTGTACTAATAAGAAGTGTACTAATTCAGTGGGAGCTGCACTGAACAGAACAGGAAAGCCCTGCAGCGCATAGTGAATGCAGCTGGGAGGATCGCTGGTGTCTCTCTCCCCTCCCTCCTAGACATTTTTAACACCCGGCTCACCCGCAGAGCGTCCAGCATTGTGGGTGACCCGAGCCACCCCGCACATAGCCTGTTCAGCCTCCTGCCCTCGGGGAGAAGGTACCGGAGTCTCCGGGCCCACTCCACCAGGCTTTCAAACAGCTTCATCCACCAGGCTGTCAGGAGGCTGAACTCACACCCGAACTCCCACCTTACCCATCTCCCACCCCCCACCCCCCATATTGGCATAACCTGTATTCCATAAAAGACATATCACTCTAGACACTTTAAAAAACTGCTGCTAAGGACGACTGTTGCACTGCTGCACATTTACATTTACTACTGGATTTTACTCCTGTTGCACTGTTGTTTACTACTGTTATTGCACACTTACATTTACTACTGGAATTTTTAGTACTGTTGTTTACTCCTGTTATTGATTTTTACCCCCGTTGCACTGCTGTTTACTACTGTTATTGCACATTTACTACTGGAATTTTTAGTACTGTTGTTTACTCCTGTTGCACTAGAATTACTACTGTTGCACACTTATTTTTATTTATCTTAACTCCAATGCACATTCTACTGCACATGACCAATTCACTGCTGTATCTTCCATTGCACATTTTGATGCACACTGCACACTTTGGAAATCTGTATATAGTATAGGTTATTTGTTATTTATTATGTTGCACTGTTTTAAGATTTTAGACCGTAGACTTTAGTTTTAACTTAGATCTCTGTCTTAGATAGTTTTTGTTGTGTTTTGTCTTCATATTGTATTTTGTACTTTTTGCACTACCTGGCCAGAGAGAAACGAAATTTCGATTCACTGTATGTTGAACACATATGGCAGAATTGACAATAAAGCTGACTTTGAACTTTGAACTTTGAACAATTTTCTAGACAAATAATACTATTTATAGTCACGCGCAGGGAGGGGGGGCGTGAAATTTTTTCTTCTTCCTAGGGGGGGGCGTCACAGAAAATAATTGAGAAGCACTGCTGTAGACAAACTTTATTGATCCACAAGTGAAATTATTTGGCTTTTCAGAAAAAGCAATAACATTTTTTATGGAGAAAACTATTGTGTATTTTTAAGTTACACAATAAAAATGTAAATGTCTTTGTTTGATTATAAGTTTTGCACAAAACATAAATTAACCATAAAATTAACCACAAAAGGACAGAAATATAACTTTTAGCCTTTAGCCTTCCTGTTTAGGAAATCACATTAGACAGTAGTCTCTTTTGAGGTCATTTTCATGGATTTAATTACAGATTTACTCAGTATTCTGCTTTTGCATATCTCCAAAACAGAATGATTTAGTTTCCTGACCGAGGAAACTAAATAATTGTATCATTTTTAAATGGATACACTGATCTCATCCTCTGTTTATTGCGCTCTCTCTCTCAGACTCCTGTATCAGCTCCCTGTTAGAGGTGGCGCTCTCTGGGAACGAGGAGCAGAAGCCTTTCGAGTTCACTTTGGCCCCAGACCTCAGTGTCCTGGTGGAACTGGCCCTGGGCTCCTCCAAAGAACCAGCCAATGCCCTCTGGATCAACATGCAGGACTACGCCATCAGCAAAGGTCCCTCACATACATACAGATTACAGTGGTACCTCACCTTACGAATGACCCAACAAACGAAAATTTCAAGTTACGAAACGCCTTCATGGTAAATTTTGGTCTCTAGATACGAAAGAAAATTCAAGTTACGAAACGCGAAATCTAAAAAATTCAAATAATGCACGCTCAGCACATTATACGCTTTTCTCAGACTGGATTTAAACTTTTCTCACATTTGTCTCTCGTTTAAACACTCAAACTTTCATAGATTTTCAACAAAATGTATTAACAGTGAAGTGTGGGGGGAAGGGGGAGAGGGGAGAAAACTGCGCTCTGACACGTGTGATAGCGCAGCATGACCCGGCGCGGGGCTGCCAGCAGGTCTAGACATGGACTAAACCAGGACTAAACCAGGACTAAACCAGGACTAAACCAGGACTAAACCAGGACTAAACCAGGACTAGACCAGGACTAGACCAGGACTAGACCAGGACTAGACCAGGACTAGATCAGGACTAGATCAGGACTAGACCAGGACTAGACCAGGACTAGACCAGGACTAGACCAGGACTAGACCAGGTGGATTAAAGGTCTATTTCCTGGTTTCATTTCCAGACCGCACGCAGTCTGAGCGCATGAACGAGACCCACGAACGCATGCAAGAGCCAGGTCTAGAGCAGGTCTAGAGCAGGTCTAGACCACCGCGGCTCTTGCATCACACGTGTCCGAGCGCAGTTTTCTCCCCCCTCCTCCTTCCCCCCACACTTCACTGTTAATACATTTTGTTGAAAATCTATGAAAGTTTGAGTCTTTAAACAAGAGACAAATGTGAGAAAAGTTTAAATCCAGTCTGAGAAATCAATCAGGACGCAGAACACAATGTTACACTATAAAAAAAGTTACACTATAAAAAAAAAACTTTGATCGGGGCCTTGGAACGAATCAGGCTTTTTCCATTGAAATAGCTACTCAACTTACGAATTTTTCACGTTACGAAACCACTTCTGGAACAAATTAATTTCGTAAGGTGAGGTACCACTGTACATATGAAGTGATTTTAAAGAACACATATTATGCGAAATCGACTGTTTTGAGCTCTTAACCATGTTATTTTTTGGCCCTCTTGTCAAAAACATAGAAGAACACTGGAACCTGATCTATTTTTTTTAAAAGAACCAAATCAGAGCCAAACCAAAAATGTTCTTTCTAACCAACAAAAATCGTCTCAGAAGCAGAGCAGGCAACACAAGTGAGAGCTTTGTGAATCATGATAAGTTAGTTTTTAAAATTCTCATCTCTATTTGTATTTTGCTTCATTCATGCTTGTTTAATTAATCCACTAAATCCCTTCTCTGAGCCTCAAAAATACTCTTTTCGTATTTTGCCAGTTTAAGTTAAAACTCCAGACTCCTGTACAGTTTTTAAGTTCGTAAACCATCACTGGACATCACCTAGACATTATTTTAAGTTTGAAAATGTGAAATACTTGAACCAAGGTGACCAGAAGCATGTGTAAATGGGGATTAAAGACACTAGAATGCATGATATGTGTTCTATAAAATACCAGTGATTGTAAAGACTTATGTTGTGCTGATTTCCCTGTATTTTTTTCCAGATTGGGACAATGCATCTCTGAGTAATGAGTCCCTCCTGGACACTGTCTCCAGATTTGTATTGGCTGCTTTACTGAAACACACCGGACTATTAGCACAAGCCCGAGGAGAGGGGAGGTACTGCACAACTTAGTTGTGTTTCTTCCTCACTTTGATTAGATGTTCACAGTCTCATATAATAAATGCTCAAAATCCTCCCTAAAATGTTAAAAGCGTAAAGTTCAGTTGGTTCTTACTGTTTCCGTCATCCAAGGACAGATCTTATAAATAGTGTTTCCCAATGAGGGGTACAAGAACCTTAGCGTGGTGGAATGATTTCAGATTTAAAAGAAAAATTGAACATTCAATTTTTTTTTATTTTTGGGGAAAAAAAAGAAGAAGAAATTGTTGTACCGTTTGGCGGGTACAAAGAGATTTGGGTGGCAGTCGAAGGCAGGGGCCTCAACGACCGGATCTCCGGACATGGAGACTAGCTCTGGGGACATGGAATGTCACCTCGCTGGGGGGGAAGGAGCCCGAGCTTGTGCGGGAGGTTGAGCGTTATAGCTTAGTCACACGGGAGGAGCTCGAAGTAGAGCCACTGCTTCTCCATGTCGAGAGGAGCAGCTGAGGTGGCTCGGGCATCTGGACACCTCCCTCGGGAGGTCTTCCGGGCATGTCCCACCTGGAGGAGGCCCCGCGGAAGACCCAGGACACGCTGGAGGGACTATGTCTCCCGGCTGGCCTGGGAACGCCTTAGGGTCCCCCTGGAAGAGCTGGAGGAAGTATCCGGGAGTCCCTGCTTAGACTGTTGCCCCCGCGACCCGGCCCCAGATAAGAGGAAGAAAATGGATGAATGGATGTTGTACAGTTTTACATTAATACTACTTAACCAAAATTATCATTCAGAAAGATTATTATCTGTATCTTTAAAATAAGAAAATATTCTAATTATGATTGACAATATACTAGTTATCAGATGTATATATGGTATGATATAGTGGGATAAGTGATTTAAAAGCCTGTATAGCTCAAATATCTGTAAATATGTTTATAGTATCTTGAATGAAATTCAGATTTTTCCTTTTTAAATTGTGCAGATACCAGCCGTCTAAACTGTTGGCCGAGGTGTATCGTAGTGTTTATAAAGTCCGAAACCGACTGTTGGCCTGTAAGAACATGGACTTCATCCAGACAAGGTCTTCATCACGAGAGAGAAGGGTCGGTTACATTATACTAGTATGTTGAATCAAAAAGTGCTGAAAGAACAAACCAACATTCATTTTATTTCATATTTCTGGTTCCACAGATCTCCGAGAACCAGGACTCGCTGGACATGGACCCTCAGGAACACTCGTTCACTCGGACGATCGACGAGGAGGCGGAGCTTGAGGAGCGAGCGGACAGAGAGCGAGAGGAAGGGCATCCGGAGCAGGAGGAAGAGGAGGAGGACCGAGAGCACGAGGTCATGACTGCTGGAAGTGAGTACAGCGTCACTTACTGTGTGGATACCAACGCTCCAGGTATTGTGAGGGCCCATATGTCATTCAGAACAGAAAAAAAATCATAATAGTAGTCATAATAATAGTCATAATATGAAGTCAATATTATGAAAAGCATTTGCATTTATTTGATACAAACATTTGTATCCTGCTTGGTCAGCTTAACAAAGCCATTACATTTTTTTCTAATCTAAATTGCACAGCCAAGCTCGCTCCCAGAAAAGCTGCTCAGTGCAGCTTTTAATAATCAAAATCCTGCAGATGTTTATATCTTCCTGGGACCCAAAGAAAAAAAGTGTATTTCAATGTATTATTATTATTATTATTATTTATTCATTTTTTTCCGTTAATTTTAATTTTACTCAAAATTTTGTAACATGTCCTCTGTAATGGACTGTTATGGCGTTAAATCCATGTGAAGTTAACAACTTAACAAAAACAATATTTTTTTTTTGATGACCAACATCCCTGACAAGCTTCTACAGTCACCTCAAAAAGCTTTTAGACTCCCTTTTAATTATTTATTTATTAATTTTTTTTTAAAAGACTTTTTTTAAAAGACGGAAACCAATGAGATAGTTCCGGAAAGTAGTTAGCTAGGTAGCTCCTCCCTACAGCAAGATATAAGCAAGTGTCTTACCAGTATTCTTATTAGAGCTGACGAAGCCTCTCGGATGAGCGGCGAAACGTTTTCAACCAAACAAACTTTGTCCAGTTGACAAATTGAACTTCTCCTGTTATCATGGATTCTACCTGGACGACTGAGGGACTTTTCACGTAATTTTTTTTTATCATATTGCAGCCAAAGCTAGAGTCTATCTCAAAACCCTTAAAAGACAGACTGGTTAACTCAATGTTCACTATAAAGGACACAAATTATTGGGCTAAGTCTCGGGAGGATATAAAACTATTTTTCTTGGCCCTTTTGCTTGTGTTTCTTTGACTGGTTGGACATTGTGCTTACATCATGGACTAACCCTGGTTTGGTGTGTGGCTGTGCGTCTGACCCGAACAGAGATCTTCCAATGTTTCCTCTCAGCTCGAGAAGTGGCGCGGAGCCGAGGGAGAGAGCGGGCCTCCAGCAGCACCGGGCTGGGCTCCACCACAGTGTCCCGGTCTGGAACAGGAGGAGGAGGAGGGGAGGAGGAGGCGTGTGTCAACCAGGTATGGAACTTTGTTTGATTTCAATTTGATCCTTGGATATGGATTTTACAATCTTTATACTGTATATTTATGTATTAACAAAAATCAGTCACAACACTAAGAGAAATAAAAAATCCATATCAGACCATACCTAAAACTAACCATAAACCAGATCAAATTTTGTTTACAGAAAAAAAAAAAGTGTTTAGTTTCTGTTAGTTAGGTAAGCCTATTCAATATGCAGTGGGATTGAATAGGCTTACCTAACTAACAGAACCTGTAGATAAATAGGTGTGATGGTTTCATAGTAATTTCATTGTAGTTAGCTCCTCCCTGCAGGCGGTGTAATCAGTATAAGCAGTGTCCACCTAACCTGGGAAATCCCAGGCTGCTTTGCACAATCGTTCCGGCTAAGCGAGGGCTCCTGATTTGGGGAGCCAATCAGAGAGCGGGTAGGGGTGGAAAGACGGTGACACGTATTACGTGACAAACGGAAGCTTGTAGTTTGAACTGACAACTGACATGATTGGCTATGGGCTACGTATACGCCAAATGATAGACATTTGTAACGCCCAATAAACGGCCGTTGGCAATCGTAAAGCACACCTTCGCTACGAGATATTTAGTAGGTGGCTCCCAGACCCAGATCACTTGTGATATGGTCTGGTGTAAACCACGCAAGTGTCCACCAGCGCTCTAGCCAGAACTGAAGAAGCAGCTTGGATGAGCTGCGAAACGTATGCAACCAAATAAACTTTTGTCCAATTGACAAATTGAATTTCTCCTTTTGCCATGGATTCTACCTGGACGACTGAGGGATTCTACACACATTTCATTATAAAGTTATACTCCAAACAGTTCAACAAAAAATCTTGTACCTAATTTCTTCAAGGTTAAGTAATTATGGCCTAAAATGAAAATTCTTCTGGCAATAATCCCATACTAACCACTGTGACATCCCTTCCTCAGGAGGGCAGACGGGGGAGTGGGTCTCTGGTGGAGGGGCAGGACTTGTACACAGCGGCCTGCAACTCTGTGGTCCACCGCTGTGCTCTGCTGATCCTGGGGGTCAGTCCAGTCCTGGAGGAACTCACCAAACAGAACCAGGAGGAGAACCAGAACCAGACCGCACCAGGGACCCAGGACTGCCTCAGCTACATGACACGGTGAGGACAGGAGCTAAAACAGACATTTATAACATTATTGCATTATAACATTGAAGGGAAAAGTGCTGTAAAAAATGAATAGGAAGCACTAATCTTGACCCATGCTAAATATGTGTCACGTGCAGTTAAAGGAGAATTAAAGTTTTTTGTTTTTTTTTTACAATCTGGGCCTTATTTCGGTAATAAAACAAGTTATTTTACTCACCCATAGCACTTTGGTGTCATTTGGAGCATTTCCGGAGTTGTTTTAGTTTAGTAACGTGAGTTCTCGGGGCATATTTTTGCGGTCTCCAAATAACACAATCTTTAGCACTTTTCAAATCATAGAAACTCAATGTCTTAGTCTACACTTTCGTTTGAGTCAAAAGTGGCTTGTAATCCGAGATTTATCCATAATTTCGAGTAAATGAGGAGGACAGTGCGCATGTGCAGAGTCACATCTTATTTCGCTCTCAGCTCTCGGGACCCAAACATGAAACACAAAGCTGTAAATTATGGATAAATCTCGGATTACAGGCCAAGAACTCACGTTACGGATATCGCTAAACTAAAACATCTCCGGAAATGCTCCAAATGACACCAAAGTGCTATGGGTGAGTAAAACGACTTGTTTTATTACCGAAATAAGGCTCAGATTGTAAAAAACGTGAATTCTCCTTTAAAGGTCCCATGGCATGAAATTTTCACTTTCTGAGGTTTTTGAACGTTAATGTGAGCTCCCCTACCCTGTTTAGCCCCCCCCCCGCCATGGCTAAAAGTTGCGAAATGTCTAAACTGAGCATTTGCGGTCCTTTTCTGCATTACACAAAACCAGTGTTCAAACGGGCGAGTTCGGACAAGGCACCTTATTGACGTCAGATCGGCAAATGCAGCTCCAGCCCCTCCCTCTGTCTCCGCTCAGCGTCCCTGTATATCCCGCCCATAGAGTTTGGACTGTGAATGCGCTACAATGCGAAATGCGTTTTTTTATTTGCCTGGAGGCACGTACGAGTGTTTCTAGGCTCGCAAGTCCCTTACCCGACCCTCTGGACCTCTGAAATACCAGTGGTTTAATTTTATTTTCTGTGTAAATATGCTTTTTTTCATTGCAAAGTCTCTCATCTGTCTTCCTGTGTTAAACACGGAAGAGAGGAGACGAGCTGCGCCGAGCTGCGCTTCGAGCGGGGGAAACCCGCCCCCCCGCTCCTTAGCCAATCTCTCTGTCCTTCTTCTCATTTGCACTGAAGCAGCAACACCCACAATAAAGCATTTTAGACACATATCTAGCCTCATGAAGACTGTCAGAGTCATATCTCATGCAGTGAGTGTTGATTTTGAAGAAGGATTCATTTACAGTATTAGGGAACCATTAAGGAGCCATATAAAAGCATCAAGAAGTACCATGTCATGGGATCTTTAAATTTAAATACAGAAAAAAACAGAACTAGTCTCATTTTAAATGGTTTGCAGTGGTCCAAATTTATTCCTCGCATCCTAATTTTTCACTCCAATGAGTTTATATGCGCTTTTCACAACTTTCAGAGACCCGAGCAGAATTTTGCCATTACATTAATGCTAACAAATACTAGTATGCTAACCACACTCTTCCTGATTCTCAGACAATAGAACGTCTTATAATTAGAAGCAAACAGTACACAGCAGACTTATTCTGAGCTCCAGAGCTGCTTATACAATATATCTGTTCTGGGGAAATGTACATTTTGCTCAAATACTTGGGGAAAAAATCTGATACTTTAGAACAGTTAAATTCTCTGGTCATATTTTCTATTAGTAAAGAACATTCATATTTCCCCTCATGTGGTCCGCAGGAGTGAGAGCATGAGCGCAGAGAGCCGCTCGGTCCAGAGCAGCCCCGGTTACAGACTCATGAAGTCCAGGAGCGAGTCTGACCTGTCCCAGCCTGAGTCTGACGAGGAGGGATACAGCCTGGTGAGACATGGACCCACTATTCATTTAATGTTTAATGTACTTCTATGTATTAGTTATGAGTCTGGAATCACTGACATGAATATTATTCTACTCACAAATAATTTCCTTTTAGAGCGGCCGCAGAAACGTTGACCTGGATTTAACGTTCTCACACAAGAAACGAGGTAAGACACATTATGTACTTTATTAAATGTCTGAACAGTGCAGTTGTGTTTGTCATTTATCTCAGAACTCCTGTGTGTCTGATTTCCTCTTTTTTTTTACACTTTTACACTGTGGTAGTTTATTTGCTTCTTTTGGGGCAGTTGAGCCCAAGACACAAGAGGAGCTTCAAGCACGTAAACGATGGCACGTTTTCTCCTGTTTTAGCCCATAGCTCCATTCATCTTTCATGAGACTGGCTTTGTTCAGCTTGAGCTCGTTTACAGTTTGGATTTATGAATGTGTTTGTTAGTCTGACAGGACCACCACAGATGAGCAGGTGTTTTCAGGGATGAAAGAGTTCCGTTTTTTAGCGGATCTCCGCTTTTTTTTTCAGCTGTGGGGTAATTTTTATTTTTTTTAATATCTGTGCAAATTCGTTGAGAAAGATTTTGGGTGTATAAATATATATGTATAGTTGTGTTTATGGTCGCCAACAGTCTCTTGAAAAACAGAATCGTCCCGTATTCAGAACAAAAGTACGTGTGTCTCGTATTAAACTTTGTATTAAACTGCGGGCCGCGCGAGCCCGTGTCTGGAGCCGCGGACCGAGCGAGTGAGCGCAGCTCTTTCGCAACAGCCTGTACCATTGCGTGTACACAGGTTAAACTTTATAAAACATCCTATACCTCATCCTACCTGCCCGTGCCTCACTTAACGCGTCGCTTCTCGCTTTTTCACCTGCGCCTTTTAGCGCGCATAAGCTCCTCCTCAATGCCTCTGATTAGACGAAGTGCAAAGCAAAAACAAATCCAATATATAGTAGTAGGCCTACCTGTTAATAAAATGTGGGTTTTTTTTGTACTTTTATGTACAGTTTTACTTTATTGCTAACATATAGCATATAGAAATCCAAATTTCAGAAATTTAAAATTTTCCAGCGGGGGGGGACTTTCCGCTTTTTTCATGTTTGGCCACTTTCATCCCTGTGTTTTAAACATGTTTGGCTAAAAGGGACTTAATGTCTTAAAGTCACCGCGGTGGTGGTTCACACTCTCGCCTCACAGCAAGAAGTTTCCAGGTCCCAGAGTCCCGGGCTTCTCAGTCTTTCTCTGTGGAGTTTGCATGTTCCGCCTGTGTCTGGGTGGGTTTCCTCTGGGCACTCCGGTTTCCCACATCAACTCAAAACAAATCCACTAGCTGAGGTAGTCCTGACCAAGTCTAGCTCAAGATCTGGAGATTCTGCATTCCTCCTGAACGGTTGCCCCAGGGGCATTGAAGGCTGGGTCAAATGCAGAAGACAGTTGTAAAGTGTACCTTGACCTTAACCTTACATAAGAAAGTTAAAAATGATGAAAGCTGCGATATTTTTTTATTGTACCAAGCAATGCAAAAATTGGAAAAACAAAAGAAGCTAAAGAAGCTTTGCTTCTGCTGCCCACACACATTTGCCTGCAACACCAACAGCATCTTTAACTGCAGTATTGATAAAGGTTTTAGAATTGTACATTCCTCCCATAGCGTCATTCATTCATTCTTATAGAAGGCAGACAGCACCAGACACCATCACCTCCTCTGGTTTTACACAGACATGTCTTTGGAGAACAAAGAAGACATGCAAACTGCTCCATTGTACCATTTAGTCGTCTAGTCCCAACAGAGACTTTAGGCCTGTCACGATTATTTCAATATCAGGTGTCATTCACTAAATCAGTGTACGGGGTACGCGAGCACATTGCACTGCACTAAATCACAGATGGAACAATATATTTTGGGCCTCAATGATTATCATAATCAACTGCAATTTTGATTTGATTGTGATACATTGGCCAGAACCTACTTCAAAATTTTGTTATCGTGACAGGCCTAAGCATACTCCATGATTTTCATTTCCCCTCTAACCTCTCTGCTCTCTCCTTCAGGCCTGCTGTACAGCTCTCCAGACTCTCTGGCTGAGTCCTGGTTTAGGGCCAAACTGAGCCGCCAGAGGAGCTACAGTTCTGCCTGTTCATACGAGGAGTCTGACCTGGATCTGAACCGGTCTCTGGGGGTCCACGCTCTCATCGACAACATGCTGAGCTTCATCAGTGGAGACGTGGGTTTAGCTCCGGCCTTCAGGGAGCCGGAGGAGAGCATGTCCACCAGCCCCCAGGCTCTGGTCTTGGCCATGGAGCAGCAGCAGAGCAGGGCGGAGGTGAGGGAAGGGATGAGCCTGAGCCTGCAAGATAAAAATGTGTGGTGTTTAGATAAAAAGCTTGACCGCATTTTTAAGGCCAATAATATTCAATACGGATAGAGAAACTGTAAAGAATAATCAGAATAATTGTGTCTAGTCTGCTATTACATTATTATAATTGTATTTTGATCATTTTAATTGTTAAAGGGATATGCCACCCCCAGGTCAAATTTGGGCATCTCCCCACAGTCCAGAGACTAAAACAAGTGATGAAAAGCGTTTTCCTGCTCACCCAGCCATTGTCCGAGTCTGTCGCCACTGACCGCCGCGCGAGCTGCTGCTCCTCCACCTTAGACTGGAGGCTAACGTCGCCAGAGAAAGATTTCGGCCAAAAGGAATTACAGGGGGTCCTCGGGTTACGACGGTCTCGGTTTACGGCGTTTCGTGGTTACGAACGCGCCCCCATTAAAAATATATATATATATATTACGCGTCATTCCGTCTTACGCGGTTTAGCGTGGTAAGAGATGTAAACAAACGCGAACGGCGCGCGGCGGAAGAATACGCTCTGTTGTGGTTGTAGGGCAGAGAAGACAGCCTCGTGTGCCTGCCCAATGTGGGCGGAAGTACCTGATGTGGGCTCTGATCTGCTCCTATGAAAGCGGCAGTGATAACCAAGCAGCGTAGTGGTCTAATTATTGAGCTGGAAAGGTTATTGGTGCTTTGGTTGGAAGATCAATGGCAAAATCCGACTTACGACGAAATTCGGGTTACGACGCGCCTTAAGAACGGATCAACGTCGTAACCCGAGGACCCCCTGTAATTTGCTCGATGCTTTTCCCAATTACTTTCTGTGTAGTGCGCATTCATATCGAGTGCAAATAAATGTGCAAATCAACACGGAGAGCTTGCCTTGGTCATTTTGGGTGGGAACTACTTTTCAGTGCGGAAGAACATGGCCGAATCACGCACCACGTTGTGCAACAGGGGAACTCCCTTCCCGGTGCGTAACTGGGATTCCCCTGGCAGCGTGCTGCGTGATTCGGCCATGTCCTTCCGCACTGAAAAATAGTTCCCACCCAAAATGACCAAGGCAAGCTCTCCGTGTTGATTTGCACATTTATTTGCACTCGATATGAATGCGCACTACACAGAAAGTAATTGGGAAAAGCATCGAGCAAATTAATTCCTTTTGGCCGAAATCTTTCTCTGGCGACGTTAGACTCCAGTCTAAGGCGGAGGAGCTGCAGATACCGCGGCGGTCAGTGGCGACAGACTTGGACAATGGCTGGGTGAGCAGGAAAACGCTTTCCATCACTTATTTTAGTCTCTGGACTGTGGGGAGATGCCCAAATTTGACCTGGGGGTGGCATATCCCTTTAACTGGACTAAACTTCTGACTAAAATACATGCCAAAAGAAATATTTTAATGGGGAAAGTGGGATTATTAGATCAAAATGCCATATGATGAACTTCATTTTCATCAATAATACATTTTATTTGTAAATATTCTCTATCTGTATAAATAAATAATATAATAACTGCATTTCTGAGTGTAACAATAATACTCATGTTACAGATTTTTTTGAGTACATACACGCTTTCACAACTTTCAGAAGCCAGAGCGACGTTTTTCCTATACGGTAATGCTAACAACAACTAGCATGCTAATAGTTCACTTCTTGATTCTCTGATAATAAAGCGCTTTATAATTAGATCATTATTCTTACTTGGCTCTGGCGTTTCTGGAAGGTTCTTCTCCCACATTTGCTGCTACATATGATGTAAAAAGCTTGTAGCATCTCAAATGTCCCAAATGTCCATCTCAAATGATACAGGAAAAACAAAACTGCTCATTTCACGCAATCCAACAGTCCTTTATTCGTGTCCTTTGAGCTGCTGTATGTTGCAGTTCTTAGTTTGTTAAAATCCCATGATGTGATGTTAAAAATTAGCTCAAAAAACAAAAAATTCAAAAAGCTACTCAGTGTGTGAGCCAGGTATCCACAAGAGCAGTCAACTTACTTTCAAAAAACAAAACAATATATATGTACATATACAACACAACACATCTATACTGGGGTAAAACAAATTTTGCTCAAATATATGGGGAAAACGATCATATACAGTACTTTACGTACGTTTACATATACTTTAAACACTCTTCTGTTTTTGCCTTATCCGCAGCTGCGTCTGGAGGCCCTGCACCAGATCGTGGTGCTGATCTCTGGGATGGAGGAGAAAGGCTCTGCTCCGGGGAACAGTGAGCGCTCCGGCCCCTTCCACTCCTCCTCCCTCCTCACCTCCGTCAGGCTGCAGTTTCTCGCCGGCTGCTTCGGTCTGGGCACAGTGGGCACCGGGACGCTGAAGAGGGAGAGCGCGCAGTTGCACCACTACCAGGTCTGCAACACTAAACTACTGATACAGTAATGTGGATTTCCCCACAACTACTATCTATCACCTCACTATCTGTCAAAACATCTTATCAACAGGCATGAAAATCCCTCACCTTTCGGCGAAATTCGTCGTTTTGAAGTCAAAATGGGTGACCTACGTGAACGTGTAGAGAAAAAAAAATGGGGGGGGGGTCGGCAAAATATTAATTGACTGAGCAAAATCCCCGCAAGTTCCAAGGGCCAAACTGCGCTCCAGCTTCCAATCATGTTGCAGCATAATTACCCACCGATCGCGCTCCTGCCAATCATGACGATTACCGCTGTTGTGTTTGCGCCTGTTCGCCGATCAGCTGTGAGTGAGCCTCGTGAATACTGTACGCGGCATTTCATGAAACTGGAGAAAATCCTTAACTTGCTACGCTAGTCCGTGGATATACGCGACCCACGCATATGCGTGAATACGCAAATTAACACGGCAAACTGTTAAAACGGAGTGACCGCGTTCTTATGGGGTAAGTCATATTATTAGTCGTCGTATTATTTCTGCATCAAAGGGACATATTAGCTGACAGCAGGGGCCTAAAACATGGCTAAACCAGGTCTAAACCGGGTCTAAACCGGGTCTAAACCGGGTCTAAACCGGGTCTAAACCGGGTCTAAACCGGGACTAAACCGGGACTAAACCCAGACTAAACTGGGACTAAACTGGGACTAAACTGGGACTAAACTGGGACTAAACCGGGTCTAAACCGGGTCTAAACCCCGACTAAACCGGGTCTAAACCGCGACTAAACCGCGACTAAACCGCGACTAAACCAGGACTAAACCAAGACTAAACTGCCTACACAATAAATAATGCAGCATTACCAGTCTATTACTGTTACATGACATCCAGCAATGTCCCTACATTTACTTATTCTGTTGTGATTGTTTAGGACGGGATAAAAGCAGCTAAAAGAAGTCTTCAGATGGAGATCCAGACGGCGGTTCATAAGATTTACCAACAGCTCTCAGTGACTCTGGAGAGAGCTCTGCAGGCCAACAAGCACCACATAGGTAAATACATTACACAACAAAAAAAGTCCTTCTCTTGTGAAAAGGACTTATAAACTCATTCCAGTTAATAATTAGGATGCTAATTGTGATGTAAGGTGAGAAATGCCTTTGCAAACTGTTTAAAATTAACTAGTTCTGTTAACTCTGAAATTAATTATTTGAAACCCATCTTATGCTTCTATTTTATATATTTGCCCTTTTTAATTCTCAGTGCTCCAGTTACAGCTTGTCTTAGCATTTCCGTATTTGTTTGCCTCTCACAGAAGCTCAGCAGCGCCTCCTGCTGGTGACTGTATTTGCCCTGAGCGTGCGGTACCAGCCCGTGGACGTGTCTTTGGCCATCTCCAGTGGACTCCTGAATGTTCTGTCTCAGTTGTGTGGGACAGAGACCATGTTGGGACAACCTCTCCAACTGCTACAGAAACCTGGAGTATCTCAGCTCAGCACCGCCCTCAAAGTGGCCTCCACCAGACTCCTGCAGATTCTGGCCATCAGCACAGGGTAAGTGCAGAATAATGTGGATTGACCTTGAATTCAAATTGGGTTCCAAAATTCGTGAGTGTTAGATTATTTAGCCATTTAAAGACCCATATTACCTAAACTTGGCTCATGTGAGCTTTAGACAGTTTTAAGATAAGATAAGATAAGACTTTATTGATCTCACACAGGAGAAATTTACTTGTCACAGTAGCTCCAGGTAGGGACAGTTTGAACAAGAAGACAAGTGCATGCAGGCAAAAAAAGGCATAAAGATAGGTGATAATAATAATTAAAAAAATAAGTAATAAATTGAATAATAATAATAGTAGTGATAATAATAAAAAAATTGGAAAAACTATATTGCACGATAGGAGTATTGAAAAAAACAACAATATTGCACATTGGGAAAACGATATTGCACGGTAGGACTATACAGTAGAATTATACAGTCTGATGGCGGTGGGGATGAAGGATCTGCGGTAGCGCTCCTTCTTGCACTGGGGGTGCCTCAGTCGGCTGCTGAAGGAGCTGCTCAGCTCCTCTACAGTCCGGTGCAGAGGGTGAGAGGTGTCGTGTGTCGTCCATGATGGACGTGAATTTGGCCAGTACCCTCCTCTCAGCCACCTCCTCTACAGAGTCCAGAGGACAGCCCAGGACAGAGCTGGCCCTCTTGACCAGCTTGTTGAGTCTTTTTCTGTCCCGTTCTGTGCTGCTCGGGGCCCAGCAGACGACAGCGTAGAGGAGAGCAGAGGCCACCACAGAGTCATAAAAAGTCTTGAGCAGAGGCCTGCTCACTCCAAAGGAACTCAGTCTCCTCAGGAGGTGGAGGCGAGGTTGGTGTTGTGGGACCAGTTCCCTGGGGAGCCCCAGTGCTGCAGACTACCACCTCTGACTCACAGCCGCGCAGCCGCACGTACTGTGGACGGTCAGTGAGGTAGTCGATGGTCCAGGCAGCGAGATGTCCATCCACTCCCGCGTCCTCCAGCTTCCCCCGCAGCAGCGCCGGCCTGATGGTGTTAAAGGCGCTGGAGAAGTCAAAGAACATGACTCTCACAGCACTCCCGGCGGTCTCTAGGTGGGTGAGCGCCCGCTGCAGCAAGTAGATGACGGCGTCCTCTACTCCTACGTTTGGCTTGTAGGCAAACTGCAGCGGGTCCAGGGTGGGGCTCACCACAGAACGGAGGTGGCTGAGGATCACCCTCTCCATGGTCTTCATGAGGTGGGAGGTCAAGGCGACTGGTCTGTAGTGGGCTGGTTCCCTGGCGTTTGTTGTTTTGGGAACCGGGACCACACAGGAGGTCTTCCACAGGACGGGGACCTTCTCCAGGCTGAGGCTCAGGTTGAACATGTAGCAGAGAACAAACAAGCAGAACATGTACCTCATCAGCTGACATGAACTTGTGCTTGTTTCATTCACACATGTTTGAGTAACTCTTTACTCTTACGTCTGCATCTCATAAGCTCAAAATGCTTGTGATGTCTTTGTGAAGTGGTTCAGTAGAGATTGACATTTTCATTGCTGAAAGTATCCAAATGATTCTCGTGAAGTTGTAGAGTTTAAAAACACAGTGGAACACTTCCTGTTTTACCACACTGGCTGTAGTCCTAGATTAAAAAACAACCACATCATTGACCATTAGACATGACTGAATCTCAGTCTATTGTCAGAGAATGATGTAGAATTTTATAAGTTTATAATTTTATATTGTCTGTGTATAATTTTATTTACAGTGGTCCCTCACGCTATCGCGGTTCACTGTTCGCGGCCTTGCTGTTTCGCAGGATTTTATTTTTATTTTTTTTAATAGTGTAACATTTTTTTTATAGTGTAACATTGTGTTCTGCGTCCCGATTGGCTAAGAGACTGTAGACCTTTGCCGATTGATAGATGGGGGACGCGGACCAGACTGGAACTAGACCAGGACCAGACCGGGACTAGACCAGGACTAGACCAGAACTATTTATTTTTATTTTATTTATTCTTTATTTAATATGGACAGTGCATATTAATGAACATCTGCAGCATTGCAGTGTAAATATGCCAGATTATAGCAAGAATGCTAATTTCCATCTGTAGTCCCTAGGCAGGTGACACCACAGCAAAAACAATAAAACAATGACAATTGACAATAACACCAACATTAAAACATTAAACATTAAAACATTAAAAATGTCCACAAGTCTGGTTTTCCTTTAGCCACTGTTTCAAGTATGATTTAAAAGTGGCCAGTGTTGGAGTCTCTCTTATGGATAATGGGAGTGTGTTCCAGAACTTAGTGCCTCTGACTGAGAGCACAGTTTGTCCAAATGTAGTTCGTCTGTGCGGGACCTCACAGTTCCCCTGGGCCATGGCCCTTGTTCCCATCCCACTGACAGTCTTTGTTTTAATAAAATCCTGCAGCGGAGGAGGAGCAAGTCCATGTAAAATGTTATATATAAAACAACCGTATTTAAAATGAACAAAATTATTAAAATTGAGTATTATTACAAGTATATTAAAATATACAAGTATATTAAAATATACTTGTCTAAAATTGTGCAGTGGTGAACTGAGAATGGTTTCTTGTCTAATATTTTCACAGGTTTTTAAAAAAGTGATTCAACTGGTTTTAGTGTTGTGCCAGCATCAAGTGACCATGTGGTAATACAGTACTCTATATGAGACAGAATCATAGAGTGTAAAAACATTCGTGCCGCATATAGAGTCATGAAGGATCTTACTTGTCTAAAATTCACTAAGTTAAAATTAACGGTTTTTGTGAGGCGCTTAATGTGTTTCTTAAATGTCAATGTCGGGTCCAACGTCAGTCCCAGGTATTTAAACTCTTTGACGAGGCTGAGTTCCACCCCATCCAGAAAGACATTGGACCGCTGTAGCTCAGTTGCTTTTTTTACTGAACATCATGCAGACTGTTTTCTTTGTATTGAGCTGTAAGCATGAGTTCTTTTTTTTTTTTTTTTTTTTTTTTTTATTTGGAAAGAACAATCATTTTCACATTACAGATTTCTAAATCAGACATAATCTTTCCTATTTTTAGTATATTATGAAAAAGGAGAAAAAAAAGAAAAGAAAAGGGGGGAATAAAAAGTACCCACTCTAAACTATTTACAGAAACTGGGGAGCTTACTGAACAAAAATACTATCAAAAATGTTGTATTATACAGTGTAAAATAAAGACAAATCTTCACCGGAAGTGGAGAAGTTACACGAAGTCGCCTCTGGTTGGGGTGATATACTTAAAGGGATATGCCACCCCCAGGTCAAATTTGGGCATCTCTCCACAGTCCAGAGACTAAAATAAGTGGTGGAAAGCGTTTTCCTGCTCACCCAGCCATTGTCCGGGTCTGTCGCCACTGACCGCCGCGGTATCTGGTGCTCCTCCGCCTTAGACTGGAGTCTAACGTAGCCAGAGAAAGATTTCGGCCAAAAGGAATTAATTTGCTCGATGCGTTTCCCAATTACTTTGTGTGTAGTGCGCATTCATATCGAGTGCAAATAAATGTGCAAATCAACACGGAGAGCTTGCCTTGGTCATTTTGGGTGGGAACTATTTTCCAGTGCGTAAGAATACAGCCGTATCACGCACCACGTTGTGCAACAGGGGAACTCCCTTCCCGGTGCGTAACTGGGATTCCCCTGGTAGCGTGCTGCGTGATACGGCTGTATTCTTACGCACTGGAAAATAGTTCCCACCCAAAATGACCAAGTCAAGCTCTCCGTGTTGATTTGCACATTTATTTGCACTCGATATGAATGCGCACTACACACAAAGTAATTGGGAAACGCATCGAGCAAATTAATTCCTTTTGGCCGAAATCTTTCTCTGGCTACGTTAGACTCCATTCTAAGGCGGAGGAGCACCAGATACCGCGGCGGTCAGTGGCGACAGACTCGGACAATGGCTGGGTGAGCAGGAAAACGCTTTCCACCACTTATTTTAGTCTCTGGACTGTGGGGAGATGCCCAAATTTGACCTGGGGGTGGCATATCCCTTTAATCCATTTGTTCCAAATACCATAAAATGTGTCTCTTTGAATGTTTACTGAATAAGTTAGCTTTTCCATCTTGAAAATGTCAGAAATTATGTCAATCCAGCCATCCAATGACGGCGTACCTGGGGTTAGCCATTTTTTTGTTCTTTGTTTGTTCTTTTTGCTTGCCACCAAAAGGGCTTGTAACAACTTCTTATCACTTCTCCTTTCCAGAAAATTAACCCTACCTAAATACAAAGTTTCGAAATTAAATGGAAAATTTACTCCAAAAACCAATTTTAAACATGCGTGGATCTCACTCCAATACTTTTTAAATTTGGGGCAAGCCCAGAATATGTGGTAATGATTCCCCTCCTCAGAACCGCATTGTCTCCAGCAAAGCATGAGTTCTTGACCCACTTTTGGACAGGAGTCATGGCTGATGATAACTTTTCTGAAACTTCCTGTACAGTTCTGGCATGTGTATAAATTACAGCATCATCAGCATACAGCTGGACATTGACTAAACCAGGTCTAGACCAGGTCTAAACCAGGTCTAAACCCTGGACTGGTCCTGGACTAAACCAGAACTAAACCAGGACTAAACCAGGTCTAGACCAGAACTAAACCAGGTCTAGACCAGGTCTAAACCAGGTCTAAACCAGGACTAGACCAGGTCTAAACCAGGATTAAACCACCATGTGCCGCTCTTTGCTGGTTTCATGTGGCTGGTTTGTGGCTCGGGCTGAGAGGACGCGGTCCGGGCGCCGTGGTTCGATCTCATGCTCGCAGCCCCGGTGTACGCACGGTCTCGCGCCGGTCGTGCTGCTCTGTCATGGATTTGACCACGATGAGGGCTGCACGTGTCGCGCACTTCTCCAAGGGGTTGGTGCGCGTCATGTCCCGGGACGTGGCAGTGCCGGGACGCGAGTTACTGGATTCCTGTGGATCCAGTGACTCATGTCTCCGCTCTCATCGCGCGTCCGGCGGGGCTCCCGGCAGAGCCCCCACGCTTCACTATTAATACATTTTGTTGAAAATCTATGAAAGTTTGAGTGTTTAAACGAGAGAGAAATGTGAGAAAAGGTTAATTCCAGTCTGAGAAAAGTGTATAATGTGTGTGGTGAGGCATTTACATCCTTAAAACATGTAGAATAATTGTAAAATATAAAGTTGTCCTACTTCGCGGGTTTCTCTTATTGCGGGTTATTTCTGGAACCTAACCCCCACGATAAACAAGGGATTACTGTACTATACTATACTATTATATGTGATTTTCTGTTGTAGGACGTATGCAGATAAGCTGAGTCCCAAAGTGGTCCAGTCTCTGTTGGATCTCCTCTGCAGTCAGCTCAAAAACCTGCTGTCTCAGGCTGGAGTGGGACAGCTGTCCTCAGGGAAGGACCAGGATGAGAAGAAGCATGAAGACAGCACAGACTCTGAGAAGAAAGACTTTAGAGGTGAGAGACTACTGCATAAAGAACTGTTTAACACAAGATTATGTTATATATTATACAATATTAAACCTTTTGAGACATAAGACAAAACTAGAGAAAGGCTGGTGTAAGTCATGTCTATACGAATATATTTACATACATCTATTAAATAAAAAAACAAAAAAAACAAATCAATTACCATAAATAAAAGCTAGAATAGCTTACGAGATTAGAGACATATGACATGTTTTCTCTTTATTTTTAGCTGTTCTCCGCAGACAGCACACAGCGGAGCTACATCTGGGAGACTTCTTGGTTTTCTTGAGGAGAGTTGTGTCGTCCAAAGCCATCCAGTCCAAGATGGCTTCTCCCAAGTGGACCGAGGTTTTGCTCAACATCGCTGCTCAGAAATGCTGCTCAGGTTCGACTTTTTTTTACACATTAAAGTGCAGATGTCAGGTTATACTTCTTATTACACCAAAACATTGTTAATACTTATATTTGTAAGTACTTTTTTTTACTAAATCATGCCTAATTTTTTGTAGATTTTATTTTGAAGTTTATAATTTTACTTTCTTGTTGGACGTGGGCAGCAGATGTGACACATAGAGTAAGAGTAAATAATTCCTGTTACCGATCTACCAACCAAAACGTTAACTTGGGTCCAAAATTACACAGTAGTCCTGAGCGGGGACATTATTAGAGGTTTTACGTTTTAGAATTGACCTCTATTTCTTGTATTTTTGTAAATTTCTCGTCAACTCAAAGCTGCATTGTGTAACTTTTCTGGTGGAGAGTGCATCAAATGAATCATGAACATGTCATGTTTCACATGACGGTACTGAACTTTTCTATCTTCATGGACCAAACCAGGCCAAATTACAGGTCAGATCTGTGGAGAGGCAACCCTGCTCTCAGAATGCCTGTTTTTGTAGGTATTTTGGGCTATAAACCCAATGTAATTTAATAAATGTAAGGTAGAGCTGTTTAATGTCATACCGTGGAACATTCCAGGCAGAACAGTGACATTTCCAAGCAGGTGATGGACCCCTGGAGAGTGACGGAGAGTGTATCTCAAGTTTACTCAAGAATTCTTTTCCACAAATTGCCACTTAACTAATGCAAAACTATGATAACTATTGACCCCAGGTACTATGCCACCAAAACTAAGTCATAATAATTAGAAAAACCTGTTGTATGCAGCTTCTTTTTCTTCTTGTTCTCTCGTTGTATTTGTAGTTATAGTACCATTACCAGTAGTCGAGTTGTAAAATGAAACCAGGGGGATGGTGAAATTTTTCCAGCTTAGTCCTGGTTCAGACCTGGTTTAGACCTGGTTTGATCCTGGTTTAGTCCTGGTTTAGTCCTGGTTTAGTCTCGGTTTAGCCCCAGGCCCCTGCTGTCAGCTAATATGTCCCTTTGATGCAGGAATAATATAATATAACTCACCCCATAAGAACACGGTCAGCTCCGTAGTTTGCGGTGTTGTCCGATAATTCACATGTCCAGGTGTATGCACGTGGAAACCGACATAATTATCCCGAGTCCCGAGGCGAGAGTTCCTTCTTACGTAGCATTAACGTAGCATACATATTAACGGGGCTCGCTCACAGCTAATCAGCGAACAGCCGCAAACACAACAACGCTAATCGTCATGATTGGCGGGAGCGCAATTGGTGGGCATGCTGCAACATGATTGGAAGCCGGAGCGCAGTTCGGCCTATGATTGGCTCTTGGAACTGGCCACGATTCATGTAGGTCACCTATTTCGACTTCAAAACAGTGAATTTTGCCAAAAGGTGAGGGATTTTCATGCCTGATTGATAAAATGCCACAAGGGATGGAAGAAGGGATGCCCCTCTCTAACTTGAAACATTACCTGATTTGTGAACTCTACAGGGGTCCCGTTGGTGGGGAACCTGAGGACTCGACTTTTGGCTCTTCATGTCCTAGAGGCCGTGCTGCCGGCGTGTGAGGCCAACATGGAGGACGACCAGATGACACAGGTACAGGAACAAAAACTTATGAATGTAGATACGTTTGTAATTCGACAGCAACAACGTGCACATATTTCATAGGAGATGAGTTGTTTTATAAGAACACACCAAGGCCAAAGTGTGAAATAGTTTTTAAAATCTTGATTGGAGGATGAACAGATGACACAGGCAGAACAAAAATACTAGTAGAAAAATATTTGTCACATGCTTGTCTGCGTTTTAATTTTTTATTCTTAAGAAAAGCACTAACATACACACATTTCATGGTAAATAATGTATGAATTTAATTCTTTTCATTCTTTTTCAGGTTGTGGAGCGGCTGTTCACTCTTCTGTCTGACTGCATGTGGGAGGCTCCAGTCGCTCAGGCCAAACACTCGATGCAAATCAAAGAAAGAGTTCAAGAACTAAAACTACAGGTGAAGCAGCAGTTTAACTCACCAGACACCACACCAGAACATTATACAGTATATTCAAGAAATAAATTTGAACACCTGGAGACCAAGATCTGGCATTGAACATTTATATCTTCAGTTTATTCATTGTGTGTTTTTTTGTTTTGTTCCTAAAATATCTTGTCACCTCCTTGATAGTGGAGATGGCTAGGTTTGTAATGCCAGTATTGCACTACTGCGGAACATTACAGGAAAAATGACAGGGATGAGTGACTAGCACAAAAACATAAATGTTAGTAATAGAAATAGTCGAGTTTATTTACTGTAATATGTTGTTGGATTAATTGTGTGGCAAAAACAGTTTTAATAAAGTAGTTTGTAGATCGAGTCCCTCTCTGTTGCCCTCAGGGTGAGTCTGAGGAGGAGGATGAGAACCTGCCAATCCAGGAGGTGTCCTTTGATCCGGAGAAGGCGCAGTGCTGTGTGGTGGAGAACGGGCAGGGTCTGACCCACGGCAGCGGAGGGAAGGGCTACGGCCTGGCCTCCACGGGGATCTCCTCTGGGTGTTACCAGTGGAAGGTACAGTCTGTTTATGTCATTTTCCACTGATAAAATATGGCCCAGATGTTGTGGCCTCAGCTGCCCTGGGGTGGACCAACTAAGACTATTTTGACTGTTATTCTGCGCTAGTACAAACAACTTCATACAAAATTAAAATTTCTTATATGATGGTGCAACAGTGTCTGGGTCAGGGGTGTCAAACATGTGACCCTCTTAAAATATTTTAAATATATTTAAATTTATATTTAATTATATTCTGCGCCGCTTTTCTGCGCAGCTTAGCATAGCAGTGTGTCCAGCGCCTCTGCGTGGTCGCATCCCAGGACCATCGTTTTGACTGTTGACCGCGACACCCTCATCAGCATAATGTTAAAGATCCCATGACATGGTACTTCTTGATGCTTTTATATGGCTCAATGGTTCCCTAATACTGTAAATTAATCCTTCTTCAAAATCAACACTCAGTGCATGAGAAACAGAGATAAGATGAGAAAGAGTCACAAATATCTCTCTCAAACTCTTTATTCTGGGCGTTGTTGCTTGAATGCAAATGAGGAGAAAAGAGCTGGCCAATAGTAGAGGGTGGGGGCGTGGCCAAACTCTCCGCTCAGAGCTCAGAGCCCACAGCTGATCCATTTCCTTGTTTTTGCACGGGGGAGAGATTTGAAGCGTTCCATTGAAAAATAAACACATTTCCACAGAAAATAAAATTAAACCACTGCTGTTCAAAGGTCCAGAGGCTCAGATAAAGGACTTCCGAGCCTAGAAACACTCGGACGTGCCTCCAGGCAAATAAAAAAACGCATTTCGCATTGCCTAGCGCATTCGCAGTCCAAACTCTCTGGGCGTGATTTACAGAGACGCTGAGTTCAGACAGACGGGGGTGGAACTGCATTTGCATTTCTTTTTTCGATCTGACGTCAATAAGGTGCCTTGTTCAAACTCGCCCGTTTGAGCTCCGATTTTTTGTAACGCAGAAAAGGATCGCAAATGCTCAGTTTAGATATTTCACAACTTTTAACCATGGGGGGGGGGCCTAAACATGGTAGGGGAGTTCACATTAACGTTCAAAAACCTCAGAAAGTGAAAATTTCATGCCATGGGACCTTTAAAAATGAGAAAAGTGGACGCCTAGTGCAGGATTTTCCAAGAAAAATGGACTAACTCCTATTTGTTCACGGAGGTGAATGGGAAACCTGTATGCTTGTGTTGAAATTGCATTTTTCTTAGTTTCAGGTTTGTAAAATTATTTTGTAAAAGAGTTTATCAAATAAAAAGACTTCTGTAATAGATTTGCGTTTCTCTGCACAAATATTTGGACATTGCCCAGTATGACTGTGGAGTGTTTTAGAGTGATTGGTGGTGGTCTGAGGGGTAATGCAGCCTTGCTTCTGGCACTCTACCCCAGGGCAGCTGTGATTACAGTGTGGCTCTTGTAAAACGTGTAATTATAGTGTAATTGTTATATTTAATCCAGTATTTTCTGTGTATTTCTTCTTGTAACATTGGGCTGCCATAAGCAATGCAAATACTGTAATACTCTCCATCGTACTCCCTCTGTGTCTGTCCCACAGTTCTACATAGTAAAGGAGAACCGTGGGAACGAGGGCACCTGTGTGGGCGTGTCCCGATGGCCCGTCCACGACTTTAACCACAGAACCACCTCAGACATGTGGCTGTACCGAGCCTACAGCGGAAACCTCTACCACAACGGGGAACAGACACTGACACTGAGCAGCTTCACCCAGGGGGACTACATCACCTGTGTGCTGGACATGGAGGCTCGGACCATCTCGTTTGGGAAGAACGGAGAGGTGAGAGGAGAGGAGAGAGAGGAGGAGGAGGAGAGAGGGAGCGAGGGAGAGGGAAGAGAGCTAGAGAGAGGGGACTACATCACCTGTGTGCTGGATATGGAGGCATGGACCATCTCGTTTGGGAGAGGAGAGAGAAGGTGGGGAGATGAGGACAGAAGAGAAGAGGGAGGAGAGGGGAGAGGTGAAATAGGGAGAGAGAGGAGCAGAGGAGGTAGGGGGAGGAGGGAGTGCACAGGGAGAGAGACATTCAGCTTCCAAAAAATTATTGCATATCCAAAATGTAGTCGAATAACAACTCATTTTTTCTGGGCCAACACAGTTATTTTGTGTATTTTTAGGAGCCAAAGTTGGCGTTTGAAGATGTGGACGCCACAGAACTCTATCCCTGTGTGATGTTCTACAGCAGTAACCCTGGAGAGAAGGTAAAATACATCTTCATTCGCTATTTCATATCAATGAAATTAATTAACAGAACCATACTATTACAACTATGTATTTTTATGTATACATACAAGTCATAGTTGTAATAGGTAGGATTTAACCCTCTGTTTATTAAGCTCTTTGTGTAAAAGTGTTGGGTTGAGTACTGCATATTGGATGAAATAAATAAAATGCCTAATTCTACATCTCCAAATTGTGTGAAAAAACTAAAACAAAAAACAAAAAATTGGATGGTTTCCCTGTATCTTGGAACTCATTTCTTTCTTTTCAGGTGAAGATCTGTGACATGCAGATGCGGGGCACTCCTCGGGACCTGCTCCCCGGGGACCCCGTCTGTAGCCCCATGGCCACAGTTTTGGCCGAAGCCACGATACAGCTGATTCGAATCCTCCACCGCACCGACCACTGGACCCACCGCATCAACAAAATCATGATCGAACGCCTCCACAAGATCAAACTGTGCTTTAAGGAGTGTGCCAGCTCTGCCACCGGGGGCAGCGTGGGGCAAAGGCTGAAGAAAAGCCGCTCTGTGCAAAGCAGAGAAGAACACGACGCACAAAAGGAGATACAGGTACGGATGATGTTGCCTTGTTGCCATAGAGATTAGGATGCACGATACCAGTATGGGATATTGTTTCTTAACGGGTATCGGTGCCATGATATCGGTTCACCAAATGTCTTTAATACTGGCTAATGTAGACCTAGAATGTCTCATAGAACTTAAATTCATACAAAGCTGTTCAATAGTTATTTGCAAGATAAATAACAATTACAGATTAGATAAAAATAAAATCTCACGCTCCATCCTCCCCTCACTCGTGAACAAGAACCCGAGATACTTGAATCCCCTGTCTCAAGTGGAGGAGTTCAAGTATCTCGGGGTCTTGTGCACGAGTGAGGGGAGGATGGAGCCTGAGATTGACAGGTGGATCGGTGCAGCGTCGGCAGTGATGCGGTCGCTGTACCGGACCGTTGTGGTGAAGAGGAAGCTGAGCCGAAAGGCAAAGCTCTTGATTTACCGTCGATCTACATTCCTCCCCTCACCTATGGTCATGAGCTCTGGGTAATGACCGAAAGGACGAGATCGCGGATACAAGCGGCCGAAATGAGTTTCCTCCGCAGAGTGCCTGGGCACTCCCTTAGAGATAGGGTGAGGAACACCTCGGGAGGTGTTCCGGGCATGTCCCACCGGGAGGAGGCCCCGGGGAAGACCCAGGACATGCTGGAGGGACTATGTCTCCCGGCTGGCCTGGGAACACCTTGGGGTCCCCCCGGAGGAGCTGGAGGAAGTGTGTCCGGGGTGAGGGAAGTCTGGGAGTCCCTGCTTAGACTGTTGCCCCCGGGCCCCGGCCCCGGATAAAAAGAATAAAATGGATGGATGGATAAAAATTAACTGCAGTTGGATCCATTTTGTAATAGGTTAACTGATTTTAGGGGGAAAACCCAATTCTCTGTCCTTACACTGGTATCGGTTAATTGGCTATTGGGAAATACTTGAAGCCAAAGTATCAATATTGATATTTGAGCTGAAAAAGATGGATCTGTGCATCCTGAAGTTTAATGCCATACTGTGGAACGTGGATAGGCCTGTCAGTACAATTACCATATCGATTTATCATTCTGTATATGAAAGCTCGACTGATATATTTTGGGGCTCAGTATTTATCGTGTGTACATTTTCTTTGTAAACGTGGGGAGATCTGGGGTATTCTTGTTGTAATTCAGTAAGATTAGAGCTTTAAAATGTAGAATAAGCGACTTCTATGGCCAGTTATTAACAGATAATAGTTTTTAGCGATAAACGTCTGTGATACTATATTTAAAAATGGTTTACTGGGATTATTCTTGCTTTGTTATTGTGTGAGAGGTGTAAAGTAGTAACATAGCGTAGCAATTCAAAACTTATTGTGGCAGGCGTACCCACAAGCAGGTGGCAGACTCCCTCATCAAAAAAGTTACATATTTCCTCTTTAAATTGGGGTGTTTTTTCCTCACGATAATCATAACACTAAATATTGTAACATCTTTAAATCCAGGACACGCCCGCGAGGCCCGAGGAGGAGCGGGGGAGACACGGGAGACAGCACGGGCTCGCAGATCTGTCCGAGCATCATCTGAAAACGCTTTGCACCGAAGTCTGGCCCGTGTTGGCGGTGATCGGGGGAGCAGACGCAGGTTTGAGAGTCGGCGGCAGGTGTGTGCATAAACAAACCGGGAGACACGCGACGCTGCTCGGAGTGGTGAAAGAGGGAAGTACATCGGCCAAAGTGCAATGGGACGAAGCCGAGATCACCATCAGGTATTGGCACCAAACACCTGTACAGAGAAGTATGTTTGTGTGGGAAATGTGTGATGGTGAAAAAAAACATGTATTAAAGCTGCATTGTGTAACTTTTCTGGTGGAGGGTCCATCAAGTGCTGTTCTTGCTTTGTCTGGAATGTTCCACAGTATGGCATTAAACCATTCTATCTTCATGGAGATGAAAACCAAACCAAGTATCAGGTCAGATCTGTGGATTTTTTGTGTGGTTTTTCTAGGTATTTTTGAGCAATGACACCAGCTGTAATTGAATAAATGCAAGGCAGAGCTGTTTAATGTCATACTGTGGAACATTCCAGGCAGAGCAGTGACAGCTCCATAGAAACGAGCAGGTGACAGACCCTCCACCAGAAAAGTTACACGGCGCATTAATTGACCGATGGGATGAAATTATACTATATTACACATATCACCATCAGCAATAACAGTTTTAGAAATATTGTTTTATTTAACGGTGCATTGTGTAACTTTTCTGGTTGAGGAAATGTTCCACAGTATGACTTTAAACAGCTCTACTTTACATTTATTCAATTACAGGTGGTTTTGTCGCTCAAAAACACTTCGAAAAACCACAAAAAATCCACAGATCTGACCTGTTACTTGGTCTGGTTGGGTCTCCATGACGGTAGAAAGGTTTAATGCCATACTGTGGAACATTCCAGACAAAGCAAGAACATCTCCACTGAGAAAAAACGTTAATTGACGAACCCTCCACCAGAAAAGTTACACGATGCAACTTTAACACAAGCTTATTTAGCACGGCATTTACGGACTTAACAATAACAAAACTACAAGAAATAACAGAAATAACAAAAATGTCGTGTTCTAACGGGTGTGGTGTGAATTTACAATATTTAGAGGCATATCCAAATGTTAACTTTTGCAAATCCTGTACTTTTAAGAGGCATATATGTATTTTTAAAATCTTATTACAAACATAAAGCACGTTTTGCCATACCCTGTAACAGTAGAGAATATTTTACAATTTTTTGGTGTTATGGATTTAGTTTAAATTGTGTAACCTTTTTTCATTGCATAGTTTCTTCCTTAACATGTTTGTATTCCCATAACATTGAGTAGCCCTAGTTCTGACCCATAACCTGCTACTATCCCTCCCTAACTCGTACAACTATAGCCGACATACCTGTGCCCTCATACATTAATATTTCATCGTAATTCTTCCATGTTTAACTTGCATGTGTGTAGTCAATTCCCTAATCATACAGACCCTTTAAATAATTGTGAACCAAAACGATCTGTATTCTGGTATGGAGGCAAAAAGTGAAGTGGAACGTAATGCAGTTTCAATGGGGAAAACAGAATTAACAACAAAATATGAACGATTATGTATTTATTTAGTTTATTTATGAGATGGAACGGTGCATAATCGACATCAGGGGTGCCCAACCAGTCGTTTGCGATCTACCAGTCGATCGCAGGCCGAGTGTCAGTCGATCACGTATGGCTACGTTCAGACTGCAGGGCTTAAAGCTCAATTCCGATTTTTTTGCGAGGTCGTTCACATTTCCAATTAAATGTGACTTGTATGTGATCTCCAGTGTGAACTTTAAACGCCCCAAAAGTGTCCCGCGTGCGCTTTGGAGGACACGACGAGGTCACGTGCAGCGAGCATGCTCACTGTTTACGGAAGTTGCCTAAAGTTGCTGTCGTACCGGAGCCAAAACATGTACAGCTTATTTGTTTTAAGGAGGAGACGGAGAAGGAGAAGGACAAGGTTTTTGGCTACGGCGTTTTGTGGGGTAGGGGCAGCAACGTCCAGAGAAAGAAACGTGTGAGTGTGGAGTCGCTTTACTTCGCCGCTTCACTGACACGGAGTTCATATACTATTTTTGCATGACGAGAAGAATGTTTGTGTACATTTGTGAGCGCCTACTTGTACCACTCTCACTGGAGGAAACACGGGCAGGTCGGATGAACACGACCTGGCCGTTCAGACTGAAGTCGCATGCCAAAAGATCGGATATGTATCAGTTTTAGGACCACATATCTTGGGCTGACCCAAATCCGATTTCCCCAGACCCCCCCCCCCCTCTTGGTAGATCTCGGTACACCATCAATCTCAAAAGTAGATCTCGGTTAAAAAAAGGTTGAGCACCCCTGATCTACATTAACCTTAACAGGAGAGATGCTTTGTGCAGGTTTTAGCACTAGAGCTCATTTCCACGTGTAGTCCCTGTAGTCCCTGGTGCATGTTTTTTAGGTTTGTTTTTTAGGATTGTTTTTTAGGTTTTATCATGGGAGGTTAGTCAACTGAGAACGACTCTGATACATGCGAGTGATATCAGAGCACAGATTTAAAGACACAAGTTCTTGTTTGAGGATCCGTCACCTGCTTGTTTTTATGGATATGTCATTTCTCTGCCTGGAATGTTCCGGAGTATGACTTTAAACAGCTCTACTTTACATTTATTAAATTACAGGTGGTTTTATAGCTCAAAAATACCTATAAAAACAGGTATTCTGGCTGTGAGCGGCCTGACCTGTCAGATCTGACCTGTCACTTGGTCTGGTTTGGTCTTCATGAAGATAGAAAGGTTTAATTCCATACTGTGAAATATTTCAGACAAAGCAATAACGTCTCCATGAAGAAAAGCATTTGATGGACCCTCCACAGGAAAAGTTAAACAATGCGCCTTGAGTAGAGAAAATTGTTTGCTTTTCTATTACAAAAGATGGAAAATAAATAAATAAAATTTTTTATCCAGGAAAATCTAAATTGCTATGAAAACTTAAATTGACAAGCATTTCAATCTGATGTCAGTTAATAATTTAAAGGTGCATTGTGTAACTTTTCTGGAGGGTCCGTGCAATGCTTTTCTCCCTGGAGATGTTATTGCTTTGTATGGAATGGCGAAAGGAGAAATTCAGTTTGTCAGCTGGACAAAAGTTTTTTTTTTTGTCTGGAATGTTCCACAGTATGGCATTAAACCTGGCATTAAATCTTCATGGAAACCAAACCAGACCAAGTTACAGGTCAGATCTGTGGAGAGGTGACCCCGCTCACAGTCAGAATGCCTGTTTTTATAGATATTTTTGAGCTCTAAAACCACCTGTAATTGAATAAATATAAAGTAGAGCTGTTTAATGTCACACTGTGGAACCTTCCAGGCAGAGCAATGACGTATCCATAGAAACAAGCAGGTGACGGACGCACAACCAAAAAGTTACCCAAATCATAGCTTAATTTTGCCTCCAGTTGCCTCTATTCCAGATTTTTTTTTACATTTTAAAGGGTCTACACTACTGTTTATTTATGTATTTATTTTTATTATTATTGTGATTTTGTGATTATGATTTGGTTGGATCATGCATGTGGACCTACTCCTGCCTGCCCTCTCCCTTACCTTGTGTTTCCTCTCCCTTTTGTCTCTTCCCTTTTCCCCCCTCTTCCCAAAAAAAACCCCCACCGAACTAAAGCTTCCCAACTTTCTGGTCGCCTAGTGACACACCATTATACAACCTGGAGCCCTGCGAGCCCCTTCCTTTCGACGTCATGCGGTTTCGTGGACTGACCGCCTCCCTGCTCCTGGATCTGACATATCTGACCAGTATTCACGAGGAAAACACAGCCAAACTAAGCTCTCAGAGACATTACAAAAAGCATAGGAGCCCCGCGTCGAGTGGACAAGAGCAAAGCAATACTGACGACAAAGCTGACAGCGACCAGAACGAAACCAAGGACTCTCAAAATAACGTTCCATCTTCTGATCTGAGAGTCTCCCACAGCTTGGACGAGGTCAAAGCGCACGCAGCCCCTAATTCAAAATCAGAAAGTGAGATTTCCCACGTAGCGAATGACAGTATTTTTAGCCCAAGTCCTCACACGGCGGCGGAGGGGAGCAGGAAGAAGGCGGGGCACGAGCACAGCGGGGGGCGGAGTCACGAGTCTGCGTGTGCGGCGGTGACCCAGTCGGAGATCCACGCCGTGCAGCTGTCGTATCTGTACCTGGGCGCCATGAAGGCTCTGAGTGCTCTGCTCAGCTGTAGCAAGTACGCAGAGCTGCTCCTCATCCCAAAGGTGGGCTAGAGATCTTTACTTTTTTGTGCTTTTTAATGGCAGATTAACTTTTCTGGTGAAGAGTCCCACACCTGATTGTCTCCATGAAGTTTTTAAAGCTTTATCCCAAATATTCAACAGTATAGCCTTAAATTATCAATCTCCACAAGTAACAGGTCAGAACTGTGGAGACAAGACTCCCACATTAAGACTGCTTGTTGTTTATGGTATTTTGCAGCAGTAAAAACACTCCTATTCAATTGCAAGATGGAAAATGAATGATTTAATGCAATATGGTGGAAGCTGTGACATCTCCATGGAGACCAGCAGTGTGTGGACCTTCACTAGAAAAGTTATATAACGTACCTTTAAATATATCTTATTCTCTACTATTCTACTTTTCGCACAATAAGCCGCACATGACTATAAGCCACACCTACCAAAAAAAAAAAAAAAAAAGATTTGTACATACATAAGCCGCACCTGACTATAAGCCGCAGGTGTCCACATTGTAACTTGAGATATTTACACAGAAATGGTACACAAAAGGATTTTTTTTTAATTTAATTAACGTAAATACCAGTATGTACTTTTTTCTAACAGCGCCTACGGCAGTAACACGGCAGTAAAACAGCTGTAAAATGGCCAGCCTGTAGCCTCTGGAAGCCTTAAAATAAAGTTTCAAGTTTAACTTTAAGGGTAAACCCTCCAAACTTTTTTGTTTTTGGGTTAGTTTTTCTGTTTTTTTATTTGTTTTTCAGTTTTGTTTTGTTTTTTGGTTTCTTTTTCTGTTTTTGGGTTAGTTTTTCTGTTTTGAGGTTACTTTTTCAGTTTTTTTGGTTTCTTTTTTTGGGTTAGTTTTTTCTGTTTTTGTGTTAGTTTTTCTGGAAAATGGCCAGCCTGTAACCTCTGGAAGCCTTAAAATAAAGTTTAAAGTTTAACTTTAAGGGTGAACCCCCTGAACTCAACCTCACGGAACTGTTGATACCTGTAGGAGATTTTAAGTGGCTAAAACAAGGCTTCCTTCATTCATGAACTCTCCTCACTTATTTACCGTAGGTATTTTCACCTACCAGAAAAGTCCCTGATCGCTATCTTCTTCTTCCTTAATAAAGAATTAATCCATACATAAGCCGCACCTGATTATAAGCTGCAGGGTCTGAAGTGTGAGAAAAGTTATAGTCCGAAAAGTACGGTAATTTAAAGTGTTTGTACTTCTGTTGTAAAAGAGAAAATAAATGTTTTTGCAGCTGCAGATGTTTTCTTCTTGTATGTCTTCCCCAGGTTTTACCGGAGCCAGCCCCCTCTGGTCATAACGCAGACCTGAACTCGAGTGCAGGAGCGCCCCCTGCTGCCTCGTCTCCTGTATGTCAGGAGGAGGTGGAGATGAGAGCGGCTCTTCAGTTCCTCATGAGGCACATGGTGAAGAGAGCCGTGATGAGGTCCCCCATTAAACGAGCTCTGGGTCTGGCCGATCTGGAGCGAGCTCAGGCCATGATCTACAAACTGGTGGTCAGTGGACTCCTGGAGGAGCCGAACACCGGGAAGACCAAAACTGGTGAGGAACATGAGAGAATGGGTTGACTACAGAGACAGTGTCTGTATTTCAAAAGTTTTTTTTTAGTTTTTTATGCAGAATTTCCATTGTTTATTCAAATTGTAATTTCAGTTTGATTGTGATTCATCTTGCAGCCCTATTACAAGTATAAGTATTTAAATGAATCTAAGGCTTGTGACTAAAGATTTAATTTGTTTTTCTAATTTATCTTTGTTCAAATTATATACATTTATTTTTCAAATAAAGTGTGGATCTGTTATTCTTATAAACAGTTTGAAAGCGTCTGTACAAGGACTGCTTCAGACCTCCTGGCAGTAATGAAAAGTAGTCAAATAACTCTTTGGTAAAGGGAAAATATATAAAAATCAAGGCTCTCGTATTATTAAACTTGACTTGAGCCCCACCCTGAGGCATCTGTAACGTTTTTTTAATTTTATATAAATAATTGACCCTGAATGTAAGACATATCCCAAAAAAGTTGAATCTTTGTTCTGTCTGATCATTTCTCCGTCTGTCTGTAGTGCGCAGTGAACCAGAGGGGGAGGCGGAGGGGGCAGAGGGGGAGCAGACCGCCCAGACTCCAGTCACCACCAGCCCCTCGGCCTCCAGCACCACCTCCTTCATGAGCTCGTCTCTGGAGGACACCACCACCGCCACCACCCCCGTCACAGACACCGAGACAGTCCCAGCCACAGAGTCCCCGGGGGTCATGCCTCTCAGCCTGCTCAGGTCAGAACAGGGAGGAAATACACATCACAACCCTGGTTCATAGGAAAAAGTTCTAAAGTTCAAAGTCAGCTTTATTGTCAAAAACCATATGTACAGGTTGCACACAGGATTTGAAATTGCAGCGCCCCTAGGCTCACAGTGAACATAAAACAAAAGTCGGAAGATTATGGCAATTTGTATTGAGTAAAAAAGGCACAACTGTGCTAGTAATTAACCCAGATTGAGGTCATCACAGTATTGGCCAATGCAATAATCAATACTGCATTAAAATAACAGTTCTCCATTTTACAAGTTTTTTTAAATACACAAAAAGCTGATTTTCTTCACGTTTTTCCTCATTAGGTTAGACACATCGAGTCTGTCTTGGTTTAGTCTGTTAAGTTTTTTATTTTAACACAGTTCGACTAATAAATATGAAGTCATGCACATTTTTGCTTTAATTTATTGTGCCAAAAAGTAGGCTATATTATGCCAAAATACAGCTCTAACACTGTTACTCAATCGGGGGTACTTGGAATGATTTCAGATTGAAAAGAAGATGGAATTGAAACAGTATTTGAGTCCATGATAAAAGAAGAAATTCAATTTGTCAACTGGACAAAGTTTGTTTGGTCGAAAACGTTTCACCGCTTATCCGAGAGGCTTCGTCAGTTCTGAACTGACATGAACTGACGAAGCCTCTCGGATGAGCGGCGAAACGTTTTCGACCAAACAAACTTTGTCCAGTTGACAAATTGAATTTCTTCTTTTATCATGGATTCTACCTGGACGACTGAGGGACTCTTCACGCAGTATTTGAGTCTAATAATGTATTTTAGATGTTTAATGATGTTTCTGTAGAAAAAAAAAATGACATAAATATAATTTTAAAAAAGTAAATCGAATAGTTGTTATTGGCTTTAATGGTTAAAAAAAATAAAAAATAAAAAAGCCGATACAGGGGGCACTTAAGACTGAGACAATGCTTTTAAAGTTGGGAAACACTGCCTTAATAGATGGAGGAAAACCACAAAAGCCATCACAAAACATCCTGAAGACTACAGTAAAAATATGTAAGAGAAGGAATAGTCAAATTTGAATCATATTTGATTTAAATAGCAGTTTTTTGGATATTCAGAGAGACACTTGACATCTATTATTCATTCACACCGCACCACAAGACAAGACAAGACCTCCTGATTCAATATCTGAACCCTTTAACAGTATTATAACAGGGTTTAAAGCTCACAAGAGTCAGTTTCATTTAATTTAGGACCTTTAATCTAACTCGTTCTTTTGTTTCTTCCTTCAGACAAATGTTCTCGAGTTATCCCACCACCACCCTGGGCCCTTCGCGCAGAGCTCAGACTCCCCCGGTCTCGTCTCTGCCCACCTCCCCCTCTGACGAAGTGGGACGTAGGCAGAGTCTCACCTCCCCTGACTCCCAGCCCTCCAGACCCCAGAACCGTGCCGGCACCTGTGAGTATAAAAACCAGTATGCCCCCCCAAAATGAAAATGCATTTGACAGGTTGGACTAAACATTTCACCAAAAAACAGCAAGATAATTGTAATGAAGGTTTTACAAAATATCGTGCCTTGTGTTTAATATCTTTTTCCTAAGTTTATAACCTGTATTTAAAAAACACAGGTATGACTGCACGAATAAAACATATACTGTTATTTTTAAGGGTTACTTGCGTGTAAATTGTCCCGGTATTTTGGATTAGATTTTCAGTGTTCATGTTTTAGAACTCGGCTTTACTTCCTGTATTTTTGTGCTTTTCTTCTCTACAAAGTGTCACTCAACTGATCTAAAACTGTGATCAAAATTTACCCCTGATACTGTTCCACCAAATTAAGTCAAATTAGAAAAAAATGAAAATCTGTCATTTGCACTTTAAGTAATTCTTCAAAACTCATACTAATCATATTAATATAAGCTATGATCACTGTAGTTTTTTTTCTACTGAATCTGTTCTCTTCCTTTCAGCCCTGTCAGACCCGACGAGTCGTCTGTCCACCTCTCCTCCTCCTCCCGCCATCGCTGTCCCTCTGCTGGAAATGGGATTTTCTCTGAGGCAAATCACCAAAGCCTTAGAAGCCACAGGTAGTTATTTTTAATAACTTGTCAATTTTATCTACGAACACTGGAATAGAAAAGTATACTTCATTTATATAGATAACATTGTATAGCATAAGTGTATTGTATAGAGTGTTTTCACGGACTCGAAAAATCCGACCTTGATGTTTTTCATTTTCATGTTGGAGATATTCCTCACTCAAAGTAAACACACTTATAAAGCAACTGTGCAGAAAAAAAAATCTAAATTTCGCGATAAACCTTCCACATCGGAGTCCAAAACTTCTGATACAGTTGACCAGTTGTACAGAGATAAGTTGGACGCCAAAGAAAAGAAGCGTTATATGAAAAAACTCAAATTAATTGGGCGAGAAGATCCATATGAGGTGGATTCAAGTTTGTTCAGTGACAGTGGCGATTTGTCGATTCTGCTGCTGGAAGCGATCCCGATATTGTGAATGACCTGGTCTTCTCCCCAAGCCCTGATACAGCACAAGACCTTCAGAGCTCTAAAGGTCTGGAGGCAACAACCAGTTTTCTTGTGGCTGGTACGAGAGCGCGGAAAGTGCGGAAAATTGTAGACGAGCATATTCTGATGGCAAAGGTCGGCATACTTGTATTACAGGTTGACGAATGAGCTCAGAAGCAGAGCAACCAAGAAACAATATTTCTACCTTTTACCTGAGGATGAGGCTCCCTTAAGGATAACTAAAATTAACCCCCCTAAAACCCTTTACACTCTCGAGGTTGGTGGTTACCCTTTTCTAGGAGTTTAGGCTAGGTGAAGTGGAAAAGACTTACCAGGCAGAAGCGACGATCGCTAAAAAGATGTCCTCTTGAAATTAAACTTTTTCAAAAAGTGGGCTCTCAGAACTGTTTGCTTTTATAAGCTTTGTACTTTATTCGTAATCAGTCACTGTCAAGGAACTTTTACAATTGATTATCTGCGTGGGTAATACGCTGCTTATAAAAGACCCATACATATGGCACCGAATGACCGGCTGACCTGCAACTATGTATCTAACAAGCTCTATCCTGACTTCCAGCCCTTAACATGGAATACTTTACGTACCCAGCCAGGCACAAGTCCGTTGCACACGCTAAGTCCGCTGACAGTCTAACTGATGGGCTACCGCCCCGGAAAGACTCACAGATCGGTTCATCCGTGCTGATAGAGCCCCGCTGCCGCAACTCAGTCATTCAATGGTATGCAAGGTCACCTACCTTGATACAGCGTAAAACACACGGATCTACTATGAGTCAGTGTGAGTGGGAGTACAAGCTTCAGCAAAATCTGAGACAAGACCCGAGAAGCGACCAGAAACCACGGCTTATATTCTCTTCAAAGGGGGTTTCCAAAAGTACTTCCCCCATTACCTCACTTTAGGCTATTGTGATTGGCCAAGGAACTGCCCACTGCCCCTCCTGAAAAACCGGTCTCGGCCGGTTCTGGGGGATTTCCAGGTGGCTGGTTTGAACTGTCATAACCTTACTGCTTGTACTATGCCCCAAAGTAACCCCGCCAGTCTGTCTCCAGCTGCCTGAGGTTACTCCCGAGCAAAACTCAAGGTCAGCTTCGGGCATGCCCAGACATGCCCCGGCATGTTCTAACTTGTCCAGTCTTACAGGCCTCACTTGAAGCCTGCCCTAGTAGTTTCATGATCCTCATGTCTTGTCTCATAACAATTTCATGCTTATATAAACTTAAAAGTGAAACTTAAACACAAAAAGTAAATGAACAAAATGAATACATGCCTTTATGGCTCATGCTCATAACTTCATAGCCTAACAAGATCAAATAATTTTTCATAGTTTCATACAATAAAATGAAAACTCTCTCCCTAAATCTGCTATCTTTTCGACACAACCGCTTGTCCAAAGTTACTTGCTAGTCTGCCTTCTCCTTATCTCTGTTGGGTCAGTACTCCCTTTTTCACAGCTCCTCATTATAATACACACACGCTCTTCATGTGAGTGAAATGAAATCATATTTAGAAAACATGAGTAACTTTAATAAAAATGATACGTGATATATAATAAGTATGATTAATAAGTTGATAAATGTCAACATGCAAGATTATAATATGATCATAATGAAATGATAACATAATAAATGATAACATGTTAAAACATCAAATCATAAAGGAAACATTACTCAACATCACAAGCTCAGAACATTAAAGGGTGAACCATGTTTTTATAACTTTTTATATTTTGTACCCTTATTGAGTATATAAGCGCTTTTACGTCTTAACATCGGAAAATGTACCTTTATTATACATTTAATAATTCCAACACTTGTATATGTTAAACAATAAGTCCTTTTAACTGTACCAGTATGAAGGCACGTTTACGCACCCTGTCGCCCTCTGGTGGTAAGGGCTAACTGTAACAGTGTAGAGGCACGTTTACGCACCCTCTCTCGCCCTCTGGTGGTAGGGGCGAGAATCTTCAACACAGGTGTAACGTGTTTAAGTACGAGTATTTTCCTTTTTGTTATTAACATTTTGCAAAGATTAAAATATGAACATTGTCTTTCCGCCTCTGTCGCCTCCTTTCCTTTGATATTCGTTCCGTCTGTTCACCCTGGTTTATTCACCCTGTTTCATCCTGGTCGGTCACTACATTAGGTAAACGATAGAACTGCAGGTGTTTTTCTCTGTCCGATCTATTGTGACGCCGAGGACCCGACAATAGTTGACCTTTTTTTTTTTTTTTTTTTTTAAACTTGGCAGCATAAGGTCTGCTTTGTTTCAAATATCTCCAACATGGCCGACATCCGGATTATTATTATTATTATTAGTGATACTCACATCACGTTGGGGGATTCTACATGCATGTCCATGGCCGAATGTTCAGCTGTTACCATGGTGACACAATACAGACATTAGCGGACACTGACAAAAATGTTTTTAGATAGTCCGATTTAAAGGTCCAGTGTGTAGGATTCGTGGCGCATAGGTGGATGGTAGCTATTGCACTTCCTCTTTTGGCTACGGCAGACCTCGAGGGTCACCGGGGCGCGCCGTAACGGGGACAGCTCGCGTACCTGCGTAGTTACCTGCGCCGACAACTACGGTATAAATAAAACGCGGCCCCGTTCACTGTTTTTTTTTTTTCTTTTCGCATGAAAACACACATTCCCGATCGTGTACCATGACAATCTACACATCAAATGAAACCTTACAGTCTCCTCTTTTTGACTAATTCATTTCCCGGCACAAGATAAGATAAGATAAGATAAGCCTTTATTGATCTCACACAGGAGAAATTTACTCGCCACAGTAGCTCCAGGACATTTGGACAAGAGGGAAAAAGTGCATGCAGGCAGGGAGGGGATAAAGTAAGTAATAAATAATACAAATAGTAATACGTAATAATAATAATAATGGGAAATAGTAATAATGATAATAGTAACAACAGGCATCAACATGAAAAAGGAGGATATTGCACGTCTGGCCTATATGTTAGAATTATACAGTCTGATGGTGGTGGGGATGAAGGATCTGCGGTAGCGCTCCTTCTTGCACTGGGGGTGTCTTAGTCGGCTGCTAAAGGAGCTGCTCAGCTCCTCTACAGTCCGGTGCAGAGGGTGAGAGGTGTCATCCTTAATGGACATGAATTTGGCCAGTACCCTCCTCTCAGCCACCTCCTCTACACGGTCCAGAGGACAGCCCAGGACAGAGCTGGCCCTCTTAACCAGTTTATTCAGTCTTTTTCTGTCCCGTTCTGTGCTGCTCGGGGCCCAGCAGACGACAGCGTAGAGGAGAGCAGAGGCCACCACAGAGTCATAAAAAGTCTTGAGCAGAGGCCTGCTCACTCCAAAGGACCTCAGTCTCCTCAGGAGGTGGAGGCGACTTTGGCCCTTCTTGTACAGGGCGTCGGTGTTGTGGGACCAGTCCAGTTTATTGTTGAGGTGAACACCCAGGTACTTGAAACTGTCCACAGTCTCTATGTCCTGCCCCTGGATGTTCACCGGTGAGTGAGGTAGTGGTCTCCTCCTGAAGTCGATCACCAGCTCCTTTGTCTTACTGGTGTTAAGGCTCAGGTGGTTGCGCCCACACCAGTCTACAAAGTCACTGATAACCGAGCGGTACTCCAGCTCGTTCCCCTCTGACACACAGCCCACAATGGCCGAGTCGTCGGAGAACTTCTGGAGATGGCAGCTGTCCGTGTTGTATGTGAAGTCCGAGGTATATATGGTGAAGAGGAAGGGTGAGAGGACAGTACCCTGGGGGGTACTGTCCTCTCACTCCCCGAGCACATGGGGCTTTTATACGGAAAAGCACAAAACGAGGTTTGTTACTTAGCTTACCTTTGAAGGCTCTGGACAGGTCAAACCCAGTATTTCACCATAAACTTGGTCTCAATCTGTCTGTAAGGATCCAGCGAATAAAATCCAGTAAAACAATTTAGTCCAAAACACGTGTTAGATCCATTACGACGTGTGATACAGCAGCATGCTTGTTGTTTACCCAAAACCACGAGCCCCCCCTCCCCGACCGGCACCTCTCTCCTTCTCTCTTGCGCAGCGCGCGCCGAGCGCTCCGCCTGCTTTGCCTCCGGTGCTACCACGAGCCTTGCCGAAGGCGGAGTCCAAATGTCCTTCTGCGGCTCTCGTATTCAAAATGGCTGCCTCTATATGGGGAAGATCCCCCTTTTATGTGACTATATCTAAGTTCAAAAGAATACTTTGATTTCATGATGGAAGTGAAAAGGCTTGGAAAACAATGTATTTTTGAATGGGTATCTTCAATTTCGGTAATTAACAGGTAAAAATCTTACACACTGTCCCTTTAAAGTCTAACTTGAGTAACACATTCAAACAGAGCAGTGCCTTCAGTTAGCAACACACCCTCAGGGAATGTTGATGACATCAGCTGTAAAGTAGCATTAGAAAAAGTCTGTTGCAAAATGTCACTGGGCTTTAATTCTGGTGTTTCTGTATCTTGTGTTTTCAGGAGCTCGTGGAGAAGCTGATGCTCAGAACATCACAGTTTTGGCCATGTGGATGATCGAGCACCCGGGGGAGGACGACCACGAGGAGACCAGACCCAGCAGCGTGGGGGGAGAGACGGACCCCTCGTGCCCAGGAGCCACTGCCTCTTCAGGGGGAAAGTCTCAGGACCGCAGCCCCTACCTCTGCTGCCCTGGAGACATCTCTAATGCAGACGCAGAGCTGGAGGAGGGCTTCAGTGAGAGGTACTGGAAGAACTGTAGACTATGACTTGTGTATTCTCTTTAGCGATAAGAGTTCTAACCCTTAAATGCTCATTTCAGTCCTGAGGGTCTGGAGCAGGAGAACGCCTCTGCCTCCAGTGGAGCTCCTCACAGGGGCAGAGCGGCCGGACGCAAACACAGATTCGACCTGGCTGCACGCACTCTGCTCGCTCGAGCTGGTGAGAGCTTTGTTGTTCTTATTTTTATCTTGCATAGGGACCTGACTTCTATTTTAGCAATTTTACAAATTAAAAGTCTAGGGTTGCAAAACAATACATGAAATGATCATTATTTGTGTAGCATCTGTCTCTAACCCTCGTCTCTCGTCTCCCCTCAGCTGGTCTGTACCGCTCGGTTCAGGCCCACCACAGTCAGAGCCGTAGAGATGTCCCCCTCCCCCCTCTGCAGCAGCAGGACCCTGGAGCTCTGTACGACTTTAACCTGGACGAGGAGTTGGAGATGGACCTGGACGAGGAGACCATGGAGGCCATGTTTGGACAGGACCTCAGCTCTGACTCCGATATTCTGGGAATGTGGATCCCAGAGGTACTGGACTGGCCAACCTGGGTGTGTGTGACTTTAAGCTCCCACAGGCTGCAGCTGCGCTCTGCTCTTGTCACTGCAGCTCGCTCATATGTGCTTTATTACAACAGGGCTGCACAATAGAACAGATTAACAGTTTAGTACAACTCAACAGAAGAAAATACATCAGTCTTGTAATGAGCTTTTGTAGACACCAAACCACAGCTATTCACGTCCCATTCGTACATAGACAAGATGTTTGGAGTGTCTTGATCAGTGTTCCTCAAACTGTTCCACATAGGGCTGGTGTGGCTGCAGGTTTTTGTTCCAACCAACCAAGGGCACACCTTCAGCTGTCTGAAGACTGAGATCAGTTGATTAAATGAGTCAAGTCTGGTGTGCTGCTGCTTGGTTGGAAAGAAACCCTGCAGCCACACCAGCCCTTTGTGGAACAGTTTGAGGAACACTGGTCTTGATCAAACACAAAATATGTCTGGGGTTTGCTGGAGTTTAAAGGCTACCCCAGTAAGATCAATATAAGTTTTATTGCAAATGTTTGAAATTAAGGCAAACATAACCCTTCTACCTTATGCAAATATAAGGTAGAAAAAGACTGAGTATAAATACAAAATGTACAATATACACAGTCAAACATTAATAATAAAGTGTAGCTAAAGTGTAACATGTTACACGAATTACTTGCACATTTATTTTACCCATTGTTAGGCAAATGTTTTTTTCTGATTTTATTTTAAATTTATTGTTAATAGAGCATTAAATTACCTGGCCAGACTTCCTTGTCAGAGCCTGATCTCGTCAGAAGCTCAGCAGGTCTGGGCCTGGTTAGTACTTGGTTGGGAGACCGCTGGGAACACCAGGAGCCACATGGGGGCGCAAGAGGGAAAACTGTAATTGTGTTCTTGGGCAAGACACTTCACACAGACCCCCACATTGCTTGGTACTTATCTATAAAAACGTTTTGTAAATACAAATCTTGTATTTTTGTATTGTGCAGCCCTAAATCAGGCACATATTTTTACTGTGTTGAACAGAACCAACTCAGTTTTTAATCTCATTTGTGGTTTCTGCTTGGCGCTAACTTCCGCTGCCATTATAACGTCTGTCACTGCATGAATGCCTTTCTAATCTCCCACTAACCACAAAGTGTTTTTGTTTTACTTTGTCGATACTTTAACACGTTCCTGTCCACATTCGCAGCATGTTTGTGAGGCAGACGACCGCGACGAGGTGGTGGTGTGTGAGCTGTGCGAAGCTAACGTCGCTAACTTTAACGCGCACATGAAGAAGAGCCACCCGGGCTGTGGGCGTAGCGCCAACAGGCAGGGTTACCGTAGCAACGGGTCGTACGTGGACGGCTGGTTCGGCGGCGAGTGCGGCAGCGGGAACCCGTACTACCTGCTCTGTGGAAGCTGCAGAGAGAAGTACCTGGCCATCAAGAGCAAAGCCAAAGTGCCCATAGTGGAGAGGTGAGGGACTGCACTTTTTTAATAATTGTGTTTCTTTTTAGATTTGAAATGGAATTTATTTTTACATTTTATTCTTGCTTGTATTTTATTCTTGTTAGATATTGATTTTGATACCACAATGACCATAAAAACACTCTTTTTTTTTTTTTTAGACAATAGAATGTACTACAGGGATGAAAGAGTTCCGCTTTTTAGCGGATCTCCGCTTTTTTTAGCCGCATGGTAATTTTATTTTTTTTTTTTTTTTTTTTTTTTCCAAATACGTTGAAATTTTGGGTGTGTATTATATATGTATAATTGTGTTTAGGGTTGCCAACCGTCCATTGAAAAATGTAATCGTCCCGTATTCAGAAACAAAAGTACATGTCTCGTATTAAGCTTCTACATGTGTGCGGGGCCGCGCGAGCTTGTGCGCTCTTCTGGTGCTGTGGACACCGCCCGTGGCCCGAGCTGTGCCGCGAGTGCGCGCAGCTCTTGTATTGTTTTATATTAATTTATACAGTTTTAAGTTAAGCAGGACAGATATTTACTGTTAATCTTATTATTTTGTATTAAAAATAAATTGCTAATAATTATGTCAGCGCTTCTTTCGGCTCGTTATCAGACTTTGATGTCGCAAAATCGGGGTCAGTGCCGTGTTTTGATATCAACTTTCGGCGCTACTACTGTAAGCGCACATGCAGCCCGGACTCCCGCTAACAACATGGCTTACAAAATATTGGAGCGTAAAGATGACTTACGTGTAAAAGGAATTGACTCCACTATCAAAAATCGTTTCCGATGGGATTGGCTTGATCGGATAGTTAAAACCTACATAGGAGGAAGCGAGGAGACCGTCAATTGCGTCCTTGGCGAGTGTTTTCGGAAAATTGATGTGCCGGGGAAGGTGTTGTGTCTGTTTTGCCAAGATTCTGTCAGTTACTCTTCACGTGGTGTGGCAGCTTTGGAGAGCCATGTCATTAGTAAGAAACATTGCAAAGTCTTAAAAACTAGACGGACGAACTACACTCTGCCAGGTTCGAGCAAGTCTGCGACTTCGTCGGCATCGGTATATGGCATTCATCCGATGTTCAGAAATGTCAAGTCAAGACCGGAGGTTGCCAAACCAATTGTGTCCGTAGATGACAGGTCAACAAATTTCGAAGTAAGTATACATGAAATTGTATTTTTGTAATAAAAAAAAAAAAAGAAAAGTAATATATTTGAACAGCTTTTTTATATATATATATTGAATTTTTTATCTAATTGTGTACTTTTCTGTTTGTAAGATTACAAAACTGGGTATTTGTCAGATTGCATTTAATATAATATAATTTTTAATATATAATATAGTATATATATTTAATATATATAATAGAATACATTTTCTTTTTCTTTCTTCTTTTTTTTTTTTTTTAACAGGGTATGATCCTGGCTGTCTTGGCAGAACATTCCCTGCCCTTCACAATGGTCCCAGTCCTCATCGACTTGTCGAGTGCCCTGGCTTTGGACCAAAAAGCTCTGCAATGTCTTAAGATGTCACGCACCGCTGCATCCTACAAGATGAAGTATGGGCTTGCGGAAACATTCCAGATGGAAACAGTTGACAAAATGCGGCTTTACAAGTTTTCCCTGAACATTGACGAGTCTACTAGCAACAACTTACAGAAAGTCCTGTGCTTTTTGGTCAGCTTCTGTGACCCGGAAGCTGGGCATGTTGTTGTGGAACATTTAGATTCCTTGTCTGTAACCAAAGTAGACTCACAGTCACTCTATGATGTTGTATGCGACTTGTTCACTAAAAAAGGGATTCCATGGGAGAACCTGATGTCCGTTTTGATGGACTCCTGCAATGTGATGAGAGGATCAAAAACTGGATTAGAGAAGAGACTGAGGGACAAGGCCACCCATCTCCTTGACATTGATGGAGATTCATGCCACCATATCCACAACGCCACGAAGAAGTTCTGTAAGCCGTTTGGCTACTGGGTGGAAGGGCTACATGGGGACATATACAATGATTTCAAGTGGTCTTCAGATCTCCGTGAGGCACTTGAAGAGTTATGTCTAATCCTTGGCATAAAGTTCACAATGCCAGCCAGGCATGTGTCACACAGATGGCTGTCCTGCTATGATGTGACTGTGGATAATCTGAATTTGCTGCCAGCTCTCACTGTCTTCTATTATGCCTTCATCCCTGTTACTGAGAAGCTGACATACCAGAGTATGATTATCAGCATCTATCTCAGTAAGGGACTCAGCATAGAATCGAAGGATCGAATCAGAGAGATTCAACACACGCTATCATCAAAGAAGATGACAGAGGATGGGAAAAACAGGAAAAAGCGAGTAGTTGAGAAGCTGTTTCATCGTAGGAAGAAGACCCGCCTCATCATGGGCCTGTACATGGGTGTGTTACCCATGCTAAAGAAGTATGTAACCACATATGAGCTCAAAGAGCCAAGAATCCATCTCCTGTATGAAGACCAGAGGCAACTACTGCTGGACTTCATGTCCTGTTTCTTAAAACAGGAGGTAATCATGGCCAACACTTCTAGCAAACGGCTGAAAGCTCTTCCACTCAGAGGCAATTTACTGAGCCAAACAGCAATGCTGGTTGGCAGTTCGAATACACAGGAGGTGCAGCAGCACAGCCGGAAGCACGATCCTGTTGTGGCTGAATTTCTGCAGGCAACCACGAAAGCCTACGTTGACTGCACTCTGCACCTGCAGAATAAACTGCCCTTAACAAGCAGCCTTCTGCGGTCTCTCACAGCGCTGGATCCTTGCGCCAGGTGCCACTCCACCTTACTGATGAGAATGAAAAATCTTCCTCATCTTGTAAGGAATGTTCTGTCTGAGGAAGAGAAACTGGAATATCTGTCAGAGGCTCACAGATACCAGGTCGACCAGTCACTTCTCTCACCAGTTGACTCCGAGGGAACCCCAGTTCGTGCTGATGAGTGGTGGTGCAAGGTAGCCAAGTCTGGCAGGTATCCCGCCTTATCCAAGATGGCCATGGCTCTCATGAGCTGTTTCCATGGCCCTCAGGTGGAGGAGCCTTCAATACTATGGGGGACATCATCGACCCCAAGTCTTGCCGTCTCAACATTGACACATATTCTGCTATCCAGACCGTGAAGTACCACTTGAGAGGGAAGGGACAGTCAGCCACACAGTACTTCATGAGAAAGGACATTCTCCATGACCCTGTCAATGTGAGGTTGAACAGAAACTTGAAGTCTGCCCACAAGAAGCACCAAGAATTCCTCAAGAAAAAGCGAGAAATTCTTGAAGAAAAGAAGACAAAACTGTCTATTATGGCTCAGAAGGAAATAAGCAAGCAGAGAGCACGAGTTCTTGTTGTGGCATCCGAGCAGAGAGCCAAGCTTATGCACAAAAAACGCCTTAAGCGACTTGCAGGGAGGAAGGATAAGTAGACAGTATGCACATGGTACCTGTCTATATGTAATATAGTTGTATATATTGTCAATAAAACCACTACAAATGTTAAAAAATGTGTTTTATTGTTATTTTTTTTCAACTTCCGGTTTTTTTTTTTCAACTTCCGTTTTTTTTTTTTTTTTCAACTTCCGGTTTTTTTTTTCAACTTCCGGTTCCCCCCCCCCGGGGGGGTGGGGGGGGGGGCTTTCAGCTTTTTTCATGACTTGGCACTTTCATCCCTGGTACTACTAGTCTAGTTATAATGCAATTTTTTTTTGTATTATTATTTTCTTATTTATTTATTTTGGGTAAGTAAGCAACTTGCATTCTTTTAAAAGTGCAATAACAGAAATAACAATGAACAGAAGTAACAACAAAAAACAAACAAAAACAAAACATTTGCCCAAAAACTTATTTAATCCCACCCCTCTTCTAATTTAGCATGATTTTTTTTTTTTTTTTTTTTTTTTTCAATCTTCCAACATTTTACATCAGACTTGAACTATTTACAAAAGGATACTCACAATGGTAAAGAAATGATGGATACCAACAATGGAACGCAGACGCAGATACAAGTAATGTGATGGGTTAGGGTTACAGAACAACAGAACAAACCAACAATGGTGCAGAAACAACAAGCATAAAGCAGCTCTACAGAAGTTAGTTTTGCTCTAATATTCAGACCCACTCTCTATAAACTGTGACCAGACCATATGTTTATAGAACAACTTGAATTTACAGATATTTTGGCATTTCTTGAGACGTGTATCCAGACTGTTCCAGAGTTTTACACCACACGTCGACGCACAGAAACATTTACGGGTAGTTCGAACATTTGGCAATTTGAAATTTGCATCCCCTCTTAAATTATGAGTTCTCTCTCTCGTTTTGAACAAGTTTTGTAGATTACTCGGTAGTAAATTGTTGAATGCTTTAAATAATATGATCAGTGTATAATATTTTACAAGGCCAGGAATCTTTTGGAGCTTAGATTGAATAAAAAGATTATGGGTGTGTTCTAAAAAAAACAACTTTATGGATGATTTGCAAAGCTCATTTTTGTGATATATTCAATGGATTAACTGTACAATGGATTAACTGTAAGTGTTCCCCACACTTAAACACAATATGTGAAATCAGATAGAACCAATGAACAGTTTGATGTACGAAGGGCATTTTGATCAAGGTAATAATTCACTTTGTTTACTACAGCAAGACTTTGACTTAGTATTAGGGATGCACCGATGTGAAAATTTTGGCCGATACGATATCCAATATTAATGTTGCTGATATCGGCCGATACCGATATTAGCCGAGAGCGATGTTTATTTATTTTTAATTCTGAGATAACATTTTATACAGACTGAAAATCATGCTAAATTAATTTTTGTATGTCTTCTTTTATTTTCAAAACGTGTTTTGACTCCTGATTTTTATTTTTATTTTTTTTTAAATAGTGTAACTTTTTTTTTTTTTTTTATAGTGTAACATTGTGTTCTGCTTCCTGATTGGCTAAGGGACCTTTGCCAGACCAGGAGTAAACACGGACTAAACCAGGACTGGACCAGGTCTAGACCTGGATTAAACCACCGCGTGCGGGTCTGTTTCCTGGTTTGTTATTAGCAGCAGTAGTTTCACCAGCTGACCCTTTACAACCGAACAGAGGCGCGTGAATTTGTGGAAATGCAGCCGGCGTATGGATCCCTCTGTAAACGATCTCTACCTGTTCTTTTCCTGCCTGATTTGCACTTAGTCGTGTTTTTGAGTCACGGCTGAGGCTAGCAGCGACGCACGCAGTCCGAGCACATCAAACCTCGGCATGAATGAACGCATGCAAGAGCCCGCAGTGGTTTAATCCTGGTTTAGATCTGGACTACAGGAGGCATGGTTTGGGCACGGGTCTCGTGCTCGCAGCCCCGGCGTGCAGGTCATACGCGCACACTTCTCCACCCTCCCCCTTCCCCCCACGCTTCACTATTAATACATTTTGTTGAAAATCTACAGTTTGAGTGTTTAAACGACAGAGAAATGTGAGAAAACATTAATTTGAGGGATTACTGTACTGACAAATATTGGTCGTTAATATCGACCCACATTTACACATCGACCTGATACCGATATGTTAAAATTTGGGCAATATCGGCCGATACCGATGTTAATGCCGATATATCGTGCATCCCTACTTAGTATCCATTGGTATCTGATTTTTTATATTTTTGATGTGACAACGTTACAGTGTAGATGTCAGCATTTTCAAGGCTGCAAACAAATTGGTGATTCTCGTATATTTACGTCATTACTCACTGTATGTTCATGTGTGAATTGTTTTATTTCCTCAGGTACAAAGGCCAAGCTCCTGACCTGCTCGGCAAACAGGACAGTGTCTATGAAGGTAAGATCCAAATGATTATAAATCTCCCTGGATGAAGAGGGTGTCATGAGGCTGAACAACAGATCAACAGGAGATGCAAAGAAAAAAACTCAAACTATTCTATATACCCACTTTTGAGACTTTTGCAATGTAAAGTGGGTGTCCAAGATGCTTTAATCTGTAATGTTAAATGCTATAATAATAATAATGATACGTAACACTTGTATAGAGCTTTTCAAGATACTCAGAGACGGTTTACATGAAGAGACAAACAGAAGAACCAAAAAGTTAATGAAATGTGGTTTTAAATCCTGTTCCCCCTGCAGAGGACTGGGACATGCTGGACGTGGACGAGGAGGATAAACTCACTGGAGAGGAGGAGTTTGAGCTGTTGGCGGGGCCTCTGGGTCTGAGCGAGAGAAGGATCGTCCCTGAAGCTGTCCAGTTTTCAGACAGTGACCCCCTCGGAGCCTCCGTCGCCATGGTGACCGCCACCAACAGCATGGAGGAGACGCTGCTGCAGATCGGTGAGACGTGAATTTATTACAGTCGAGCTACACCATTTTGCTAATGCCAGTTAGATTTGGAAACAAAGTGAGATGTTAAGTGAGAAATATTTCACTTTTATAACCGGTAAAATAAAAGAAAAAAGTAGATTGCTAAAAATCTTAAACTTTTTATTGTTCTGGTAACTCGTGTCAGTTAATTGGTGGATTTTTAGAGCTGTCTTTATGTCGTATTTGGAAGACAAATGCAAAACATTTTTAATCTTTTGGTTAATTTAACATTTTTGCTTTCCTTTTTGACATTAGTTTGCCATTTTTGCATAATTTATCTTGTAAAAACCTGCACAGGTGTGAACAGTCATAAAGAAATCACATGACTCACATATCAGATGTAAGATGTAGATCAGATGTTTCCATGACATTTAAAAAATCCGATAACTCCAGAAATCAGATACTGATCGTTATTTGGCGTGCACGGTGTAAACCTGTCCCCTGTGTGTGCACCATGTAAACCTGTCCCCTGTGTGTTCACGATGTAAACCTGTCCCCTGTGTGTGTGTGCACCATGTAAACCTGTCCCCTGTGTTCAGGCTGTCAGACGTCTGTGGATAAGAGCTCTTCGGGCAGGGTGACTCTGGGGGAGCAGGCGGCCGCCCTGCAGACGCCTCATGATCGAGTGATGGGTCTGAGGAGAGTGACGGCTGCAGCTCAGGTCCTGCTCGCAAGAACTATGGTCATGAGGGCCCTGTCTCTGCTCTCTGTCAGGTGGGTTCTGTATCTTCTTTTTCTTCTTCTACTACTTCTACTTCTTCTGCTGCTTCTTCTACTTCTTCATCATCTTCTACTTCTACTATTATTTCTTCTTCTTCTTCTATTACTTCTTCTACTATTACAACTTCTACTTCTACTATTACTACATTTACTTCTACTACAACTTCTTCTACTTCTACTTCTTCTACTATTACTTCTTCTACTTCTATTACTTCTTCTACTATTACTACTTCTACTTCTTCTACTTCTATTATTTCTACTATTACTTCTTCTTCTACTTCTACTATTACTACTTCTACTTCTTCTTCTACTTCTTATTGTTGTTTATTATTTTTATTTTATGTTACTTCTACTTTATTGTTACTATTATATTATATAATACATAGAATATATAATTTGTCAGTTTAATCTTTACTAAAACAAAGAAATCAATCAAATAAAAGTAAAAACTTTAAGCCCAAACTGAATATTTAACTGTTGCTTGAAGTTTACCTCTTTATGTTGAAGTTAAAGGGGCTGTACCTAATTTTGTTTCCCAAGTAATAAAGTAAAAGTAGTTTAGCTCCAGCACATATTTATTGTTAAAGCAGCTCTCAGGGTCAAAATGAAACTGCTGTGTACTGTCTGCATCTAATTGTAAATAATTGTTATAGTCCACAAACCAGAAAGAGCATTGTTAGCATGCTAGTTGTTGTTACTATTACTGTCATGACTTTTGTGAAACTTGTAACCCCTTCTCTCTGTGCTTCTCTTTGCAGTGGCTCCAGTTGTAGTCTGGCTGCAGGTCTGGAGTCTCTGGGGCTCACTGACATCAGGACTCTGGTCAGACTCATGTGTTTAGCTGCTGCAGGACGAGCAGGTCTCTCCACCAGCCCCCCCTCTGGATCCGGGCCCCACGAGAGGCCCCGCGGAGCAGCCAAGACCAGCAAACCCATCTCCTGCCTGGCCTACCTCAGCACCGCCGTCGGCTGCCTGGCCTCCAACAGCCCCAACGCAGCCAAACTACTGGTCCAGCTCTGCACACAGGTAAAGCTGAGGCAGAAAGGGTCAAATACAGATGACCGATTTCTCTATAGGTACTACAATTATTTAGTATTGAACTATAACATACATAGCAAACGTGATCAAAGGAGAAGTTCAGTTTGTCAACTGGACAAAGTTTGTTTGGTTGAAAACGTTTCGCCGCTCATCCGAGAGGCTTCGTCAGCTCTGGCCCTCATGCTGTTTCGACCCTGTTTATATCTAGCTGCAAAGGAGGAGCTATCTACCCTGAACAAAGCTCTGACCCCTCCCCGCTACTCTCTTTTGTTTTACGAATTCCTCTGGCGTCTTGTATTAGCATATCTATCAGCCCTAGGCTGGTTTTCAACCAAACAAACTTTGTCCAGTTGACAAACTGAACTTCTCCTTTGATCATGGATTCTACCTGGACGACTGAGGGACTTTTCACGCATACATAGCAAACGGAGAAATCAGCTGGACAAAGTTTATTTGGTCGAATATGTTTCGCAGCTCATCCACGCTACTTCTTCAGTTCTGGCTAGAGTGCTGGTGGACACTGCTTATAACTAGCTGCAGGGAGGAGCCAACTACAATGAAATTACTCTGAAACTTAACACCTGTTTGTTTTCAGTTTCTGTCTGGGATCTTGTTAGCATAGTCATTCATAATGGACCATTATGGTCCAGATCTGACCTGCTGCCCTATTGTTTTTTTCATTGTTTGTTTTGATTTAGGTTTGACGATAGAGTTGTATATGGGAGACAAATTGTGTCTGAGACCTCCATTTCTGTTCAAGGAAGGGTTCTCTTTCTTGACAAAAATGGCCTCTTTAACTCCCCTTTCAAACCCGTTTTTTTCCTCTCGCTAAGATCTGTACCTCGCTGTCCTCAAAGGAGTGGCCCGTGGCTTTTAGGTGGAGATGTACGGCAGACTGAGGTCCTTTTAGGTGGAGATATACGACAGACTGAGGTCCTTTTAGGTGGAGATATACGACAGACTGAGGTCCACTCTGGCTCTCTCGTCTGTGTTGGTACATCCTCTTTTGAAGTGGCTGTTTTGTTTCTCCAATGTAGCGCAGACTGAGGTCCTTTTAGGTGGAGATGTATGGCAGACTGAGGTCCTTTTAGGTGGAGCTGTACGGCAGACTGAGGTCCTTTTAGGTGGTAGTGTTTGTGGGTTTGAAATAGACTGGGATTTCACGTTGTCTGAAAATCCTCTTTAGTTTTTCAGAAAGGCCGGCCAGATAAGGAATAGCTGGATTCTGATTCTCTGTTGTCTTGTTTCTTGTCCTTGTCTCTCTTGGTTTTGTTGAAAGCCCATTTAGGATATCCACAAACAGAGAGGGCTTTCTGCACGTTGTTCTTCTTTCTCCTTACCCTCTGTGCTTGTAGGAACCACTTGGGCCCTGTGTTGTAACATTTATATATAATTATTTTACATTTTGTTCATTGTAAATGTTAAATTGATATAAAAGAAACTGATCCAACTGTTCCAAACTGCAGAACTGGTAATCCATTACATGTTTTTACCGTTGAAAAATGGTGTGAAATTCTTTGACCCTACATGGTTAACCCGAAGTCATATTTTATTTTATATTTTTATTTTAATAATGTCAAGTACAGAGTAGTGGAGGGAGGACAGGGCTTAGGTTAAAACAGCAATGCAGGACAATACAGGATTACTCAAACATGCAGAAATAAATTTAAAATACAATAGCAGAGAACACCGTTAAAACATGGTTAATAGCTCTAAAAATCAATCAAGGTAATCTCCTTTAATTGTACTTTCTTTGTTGTTTTCCTCCAGAACCTGATTTCTGCTGCGACCGGGATGAACCTGACCACGGTGGATGATCCGATCCAGAGGAAGTTTCTGCCCAGTTTCCTGAGGGGAGTCGCGGAGGAGAACAAACTCATCACGTCTCCAAACTTTGTGGTGACTCAGGCTCTGGTAGCTCTGCTCGCGGATAAAGGAGCCAGACTTAGACCGGCCTACGATAAAACCGACATGGAGAAGAGAGGTGAGGATCAGAGACGTGATTCAGACTCTTACATTATCTGACCATACCAGTGGTTCTCAAGGGCTGATATTGTTTTTATTTTTTTATATTATTTTGTTGAAAAGAGTTAAAATATCTTTAGGTTTTGTTGAGCGAAGTAGGGGTGAGTGATATGGCAAAATGTTAATATCACAGTTCAGTTTTTATCACCACATCGCCGAGCCCTAGAGAGAAGACTGTAGTCAGTTTTTCGGTCACTATATCGAATGGCAAAACTCTCAAATTACCTGTCAGTCTGCGTTCGACAAGGTCCCTGGGGTAGTCCTGTGTTAGTTCTGGTTTAGTTCTGGCTTAGTCTCGGTTTAGATCTATTTTCCTACTCTCACCTATGGTCCGTGGTTTAGTCGTGGTTCAGTTGTGGTTTTGTTGTGGTTTAGCTCTGGTTTAGACCTGGTTTCGATCTACGTTCCTACTCTCACCTAAGGTCCCTGTGTTAGTCCTGGTTTAGTCCTGATTTAGCTGTGGTTTAGTCGTGGTTTAGTCCTTGTTTTGTCCTGGTTTAGTTCTGATTTAGGCCTGGTGTTTAGATCGATATTCTTACTCTCACCTAAAGTCTCCGGGTTGGTCCTAGTTTAGTCCTGGTTTAGATCTACGTTGCTACTCTCACCCCTGGTCATGAGTTTGGGTAATAACCGAAAGGACAAGATCCCAATTATTTAATGTAATTCAGTAAAAATGTTTTTGCACCAGTACAGCTGTATAGTAAAAGCAGTTCTTAGAATTGTCTGCATTTAATTATAAAGTGTTTTATTCTCAGAAAAAGTAAGTGCGCTGTTGGCATGCTTTATTAGCGTTACTGGGACTCAGCTCCGCTCTGGCCTCATAAAGTTGTGCTTGTAAACACTGTGGTGAATAACTAGGATGAATGCATGGACACCTGTTTGCCTTTTGGGAGCCACTGGTCTGTCACTGTACTGCCCACGTTTCATATATCACAGGAATCACTTTTGTTATTCTGTTTTATCACCGACAGTACTGTTCAAGAGATGTAAATGTGATTACAGTAGATACTTGTTAGTCCATTTGAAGTGTGTAGTCCCTTTGTTGGACCCATGACTTAAAGGGCCCATATTACACTATTTTCTGATCTGTTCTAATGTTTCCTCATCAGAAACAGACCTGGAGTTGTGTATAGTTTCATTTATACATGGCTGAGGTCTTCACTCAAACAGAAAACACTTTGTTCCACCTTGTGATGTTATGTGGTAATACAGAAAGTGCTCCACTGTGTTTTTAAACCTTCACTAGTTTACGGCAAAAGGAGAAATTAAATTTGTCAACTGGACAAAAGTTTATTTGGTCTAATATGTTTTGCAGCTCATCCAAGCTGCTGCTTCAGTTTTGGTCAGACAAATTTCTCCTTTTGCCATGGATTCTACCTGGACGACTGAGGGATTCTACACACTTCACTAATTTAGTTTAGTTTAGGTTTTATTTGAAGGAACAGTGTACAGAGACATTAAGATCATAAAAAGTAGAGATGCTCTGCACCAGATTATAAATCTCTAAATAGCTAGTTTCCATCCACAGTCTCTCATTTACACAAATACACAAATTAGGGATGCACGATATATCTGCATTAACATTGGTATTGGCCGATATTGCCAATTTTTTTTTTTTTTACATATCGGTATCGGCCCGATGTGTAAAAGTGGGTCAATATTAACGACTGATATTTGTCAGTACAGTGTACAGTCGAATTAACGTTTTCTCACATTTCTCTCTCGTTTAAACACTCAAACTTTCGTAGATTTTCAACAAAATGTGACACGTGCGCTCATCATGCTCAAATCCGTGATAGCGCAGCATGACCGGCGCAGGGCTGCGAGCACGAGACCCATGCCCAAACCGTGCCTCCTCTAGACCAGGTCTAAACCAGGATTAAACCACCGCGTGCGGCTCTTTGCCTTTGCTGGTTTAATCCTGGTTTAGACCTGGTCTAGACCTGGTCCAGTCCTGGTTTAGTCCAGGTTTAGTCCTGTCCAGTCCAGGTTCAGACCTTGTTTAGACCTGGTCTAGACCTGGTTTAGTCCGCGTTTAGTCCCGGTCTGGTCCCGGTCTGGTCCTGGTCCCCCCCGCGTCCCCCATCTATAACATCAATTGGCAAAGGTCCCTTAGCCAATCAGGACGTAGAACACAATGTTACACTATTAAAAAAAAAAAAAAGTTGCACTATTAAAAAAAAAAAAGTTACACTATTAAAAAAAATTTGAAATTGGGGGGGGGGAGAAAGGAAAAATCAGGAGTCAAAACACATTTTGAAAAATAAAAGGCATTCAAAAATTCATTTTGCATGATTTTCAGTCTGTATAAAATGTTATCTCAGAATTAAAAATAAATAAATATTGGTATCGGCTAATATCGGTATCGGCCGATATCAGCAACATTGATATCGGATATCAGTATCGGCTAAAATTTTCACATCGGTGCATCCCTAACTCAAATGAAACTAGAATCATTTGGATGATTTCAGACCTGGAATTGCCAATCTCTACTCAACTAAAGGTAAAAGGAGCTGTAAACTTGAAAACTACTACATGGCATCACAAGGTGGAACAGAGCATTTTGAGCTTTGGAGATGTAGACAGACTATTAATAAGCCTTACTCAGATGTGTGAATGAAACAAAACAAAACTCCAGGTGTGTTTTTGATGAGGTAACAGCATTATAACATGGCTTAAAGCCCATAGAATCCATTTTGTGTAATATAGGACCTTTAAATAATCTCTTTTAGACCACAGTGCTGTACATTCACTTGTTTTTGTTTTTTTCTGTTCTCATGTGTCACTGGGTTTGAGTTGCTGTTCTGCATTGTCATTCTCTCACTCACCACTGCGTCTTGTCACTCTTTCGTTTGAGCAGGTCTAATTGCGCACTTGTATGCCCATCCTTCCCATAACCCCTCCGCTGTAGGCCCCCTGGAGCTGGCTAACGCCCTGGCCGCGTGCTGCCTCTCCTCGCGGCTCTCCTCGCAGCATCGGCAGTGGGCGGCGCAGCAGCTCGTCCGGACGCTGGCGGCGCATGACAGGGACAACAACCAGACCCGGCCGCAGACTTTCGCCGACATGGCGGGAGACCTGAGGAAGTGCTCGTTCATCAAGCTGGAGGCACATCAGAGCAGGGTGAGGAGGAGCAATCAATACTTTTATTTACTTTATTTGTCCCAGAAGGGCAGTTTAAAGGTGCACTGCGGAACTTTTTTGGTGGAGGGACCGCTGTATACCGGCTTGTCTCCATGGAAATGTTATTGCTCTGTCTGGAATGTTCCACAATATAGATTAAACCTGTCATCACGAGGGAGACATGCAGGTTACAGCACAACGCTACTTTACAGTTCAGATCTGTGGAGAGGCGCCCCTGTTCACAGAAGGAGTTACTGTATTTTTGAGCAATAAAAACACATGTAATGAACAAATGCTGGATGGATATGTTTAATGTCATATCATGAAACATTCCAGGGAAAATAACAACATCTCCATGGAGACAAGCAGGTAGCAGACCCTCCTCCAGACAAAGTTCCACTGTGCACCTTTAAGCACATTCACTGCGTGCACATGGACCAGTGTAATCCGATTGCAAATGGATTGGGATCGTATTGAATTCATGTGCACAGGCTAAGGATCGTATAGGGATTGGTTTCCCGAATCCGATTGGAACCACTGTCTTAGGCCGATAGTAATCCGCTCGGTGCCGCCTTGTGCACGATATTGGATCGGATTGGCGTACTGTGCATGTGCGGGAATTTTCGCCAGGGATTTCACCCGGAAGTGGCAGGAGGCGCTGACACCGTCATAAGTAGCGATTGTTGCTGGAAAAGTCAGACGAAATCATGACGGCGAAGAAAGAATGCACAACACCAATGCTGCTCCGTCAAATTCCTCGAGCGCCATCTTTGTATACCGCCACATAGTTTGTTGTGTTTTTATTGAGTAGCCATCACAAGGAAATAGTTGGACTACAGCCCCACATAGCGTAGTGGAGCCGGCCAGGTCGCTGACCATTATCTGATCATATCAGTTTCATGTGCACTTGGATTATAGGACAGACCACCCGCCGAGTAACGGGATCGGATTTGGAGAAATCCAATCCAATCCTTCCATGTGCATGCAGTGAGTGACCAGAAAAATACAATAATAGAAAGCTCAAACAGAAGTCTCAGTGCAGCTCGACAATCACGTATGGTCATCAGCAATGTTCCCCCTAATTTTTCATGTGTCTGAGCAAACACACGAACTCCCTGAGCGTTCCTTGGACTCCTGTGAGCAACATCCGACATGCACACTGTGGCCACACCAGTATCACACCTGAGATCATGGCAAGTTACAGCTTATGAATCAAATCACTGCTGTTATTTCTGTTAGATTACTTTTAATATAACTGATTTTTTGGTCCACTTCTCAAAAATCTTTTCATGAACTTTGTACATGTTGTATGTCAGTGTGAGGGCCCTGCTGTGGTCAGTGAAACATTGAACATTACAATATTTTGAAAAATAACCTGTGTATATACCTGTGTATAAACCTGTAAAACCACATGAAGAGAGATTTTTTCAGCTTGATAAATATAGCCTACATGTAGCTGCAGATTTTTAGGGATGATTGTAGGACCTATAGGACACTATAAGATGGGTCTTTCTCAAAATAATGATCTCCAAAATAAGTATACGTTTTTATCAGTTTATATCTTGCTTTTTAATCATTACCCAGTTTAAGTAATTCTGTGAGAGTGACAGAGCTCTGTGGTTTAACGCTCTGGGGAGAGTATTCACACTTCACACAGAGAGTCCCGTCTTTTTGCTCACAAAAACCTATGGCTTGGACAGAAACAAAGAAAACAGCCGAGGATTACATTATGGCTCTACCTGTCTCCTCTTCTGTTCTTCCCTACGTGGAGTGTGTGCGGGTGGCGCTCCCGTCGGCTGGTGCGGACCCGCCGCTCTGACCCACGGCGATGCGCACGACAACTATGGTCTTACTGAAGGAAGCGAGCGAAATGCGATCGAAATGAATCTGTTTGTAGTTGGCTTGTCCCTAACGCATGTGCAAACTGAATCTATCAGACTGGATTCCGTGTGTCAAACCAGCGCTGAGTTCAGGTTAGATTTTATTTTATGCGCTGAAAAGGATTTGATGTGCGCGCTGAACGTCTGGGCAATGCGCGATTGCGCACGCGCGCACCTTAGAGGGAACACTGGTCATCAGATCCAGCGTCAGGGCAGTTTGAGGTGAGCAACAGCCCTCAGGACAAAAGTGTCCATCCTCTGTGTCCTGCAGCATCACAGCAGCCTCTGGGGGAGCCAGGTGGACTCTGGACACACAACAAGAAACCTAAGTTTAAGGAGGATGGGGATAAGGCTGAAATCATTGTATTTTTAATAAGAGAAAAACTCTTATTGTGTAATAATGAATGTAGATGGACCAATGTTAGCTTATGTAAGATATTTTAGTCCAGAGCAGCTGATAGTCATGAATGAATCTATAAAATGCTCTATTCTCCATTATGAAGATATAACAAGGGAAAATTACAATAGTTATAAATATCAATAATCTGCAATGGAGCAATGTAACTACAGGTGCAGTACTTTCTTTGCATTAATATAAAACTTTGCCTTTCCTGGATGAAAGTTGCTTTTATGTGGGTGTGGTGGATCTAACCTAACCTCAGACCTAATTACTCTGAACTCACAGAAGAAGCAGATGGCTTTGTCTTTCGTTACCCCTTAGTTTACCCCTTGCTGTAAGAGAAAGTTTTAAAAAAGTGTTTCTAATCGTAACACAACAAAGAGTATTATTATGTAGTAATTGTGGGTGTTTTTGCAATGTTCTTATTTTTATTTCCTCTGTCCGTCTGATCTCAGGTGATCACTTGTGGCTGGTGCAGTAAAAAAGGACTTTTGGCGACAAGTGGAAACGACGGAACAGTTCGACTCTGGACTGTGACCAAAAATCAGTACACGCTACAACAGACCTGCATCTTCAACAAGAAGTAAGAGGATCAGCACCTCTGTACAAGGATAAATATTATATACATACTAATATATTTACTGACTCTTTGTCTGTTTCAACTTCCTTATGCACTGCACAGCTGGTTTGTTCCATTATACTTGATGTTTTCCGTTGTTTTGTCAGTGATGGTTCTTCAGAGGAGGGGATGTCTGGACTCGGATCCCCCAGTGACCCCTCCCTCTCCCCTTTGGCCTGGAGTGTCACCGGGAAATACCTCGCCTCTGCCATGGAGAAAATGGTCAACATCTGGCAAGTCAATGGTAAATGAGCTGCTTTTGGGAACAACAACTAGCATACAACAGCACACTTCCTGATTCTCAGACAGTGATGCATAGCAGACCTCACGAGCTGCTTATACAATCAATACAATCAAATTCTTCTCCAGTACAGTCAAAATGGTATAATCTTTAAGTCTACATGAATTTTTTAGCGGTTAGTAGAGGGCATTATATTTTATAAATAATTAGGGCTGTCAGTTAGCTGTATTCAAGAGACTACAGATGAAAAATAGCCCTTGGGCTGATTCTGGCATATTTGTATGTAAATGTTTATTAATGTGCATTGTCCCTGAAATAAATAAATGAATAAATAAAATTAATTACACTGCAAATTAACACGTTATAAAAATTAGCGCAATTAATTATGAGCGGCAATTCAATGCACGCGCATTTTAAATTTGGCGTGCAGCGAGAAAATCGCTGCCAGGGCCTTTGAACGGCAAGTTTTTTTTATAAAAAGAACAAGGACGGGACAATCAACAAGAACACCGTGATTTGGAGCTTTTGTCAAAAATAATTTTCTGATCACCGAAGCTGTTCCAGCCTGACGGCTCATTTGAACGATAAATATGTCCAGACAAGTTCCATTGTCACCGGTGATGGTGCGAGTGTGCACGCACTTCACCAAACCAACAAACCACGCTACAGAATTTGGGAAATGAATGAGCAAAGCGACCACAGAAAAACTGACAAACTCAATTGCAAAGTGGGTTGCCTCTCTCACGAGATTAAAATGTGATTAATTAATTACAAATCCTGTAATTAGATTATTTTTTTAATCGCCTGGCAGCACTATTAATAATTGCAGCCTTTTCTAATTGCCACATTTGAAACACTGATGTAAGTGTTGTTCCAGGGGGTAAGGGGCTGTTGGACGTGCAGCCTCACTGGGTCTCTGCTCTGGCCTGGCCCAGAGAGGAGGTGGAGTCTCTGTGGTGTGGGGAGCCCAAAGACCTGCTGCTGGTGGGACGCATGGACGGGACTCTGGGTCTGATCGAAGTCCTGGACACCTCCTCTATGCACCGCACTGAGCTTGAGCACTGCTACAGGAAAGATGGTAAGAACAGTCTCTATAATGGGGTTATAATAATAATCAGATAATCAGGTCGTTGCTCTAGAGAAGGACCACAGCGTCATCATCCTGCCAGCTGACAAAGGGAGATGCACAGTGATCCTGAACTCAGCTGATTATGAGGCTATGGTGAAGTGTCAGAAAAATCACCCTCTCTGAAAACACACACTCAGTAAAGAACCACAGCAAAACGCGTATTTGCAAGGGGAGACAGACACCGAGCAGAATGGTCAGATGCCTTTCTTTTTTTATTTCTTTTTTTAAATTTAACCTTTATTTAACCAGGAAAGTCCCATTGAGATTACTAATCTCTTTTTTCAAGGGAGTCCTGGCCAAGACAGCAGCACAGTAACATTTCAACACATCACAAAATGGATTCTTAAAGGGATAGTGTGTTTTTTTTTTATGTTAATCTGTATGACTTCCCCTTCAACAGTGTCCTGAGATTAACACAGACTTACCCCCTGACAGCTGATGTGGTCCCGATTATCCTCCGGTAACGTAGCTTGTAAACATAGTTCCGGTAAGTTCGCGGGGACAATTTAATAAAGCTTTTTTTTTCCTCTCAAAACAACATTTGTCCGAAAAGTGATATATTTGAGTCCCAAACAGTTGTCCGCTAAAAATTCAGCAGTCTAATTCGCACTGCCCCCATGGCAGAAGATACATCAAGGCCCGTTGTGACGTGAGCTGTCCTCCTGTGGACCCACCACCCGCGGAAGGATTCATGGGGTGCTGGTGCATTGTGTTCTGGGAAGCACAGCACTGCTTGGACTGCTGCCCCCGTGACCCAGAAAATGGAAAAGCGGAAGAAAATGAATGAATGAATTAATTAATATTTTCTCTCTCGATTCGTATCACTGCGCGTATATTAGCGGTATTAGCCTGTTAACTTTTAGCGGATGTGTACGGCGGCGACATGATTACAATGCACCAGCACCCCATGAATCCTTCCGCGGGTGGTGGGTCCACAGGAGGACAGCTCACGTCACAACGGGCCTTGATGTATCTTCTGCCATGGGGGGCTGCCAGTGTCCACAGACACTGGGGGCGAGGTGGGGTTAAGTGTCTTGCCCAAGGACACAACAGCAGCACTCATCTGTGGGAGTTGGGATCACATGCGGTCAACCCGTCAAGAGCGGGATTCAAACCGCCAACCCCTGGATTTAAGGCATATGCTCTACCAACTGAGCTACTGCCACCCGGAGAGAAAATATGCAAATATTCAGCAGCCGCTAAAATATCCGCTAAAAATTCAGCAGCATATTTTGCATTTGCATATGGAGAGAAAATATGCAAATGCAAAATATGCTGCTGAATTTTTAGCGGACAACTGTTTGGGACGCAAATATATCACTTTTTGGACAAATGTTGTTTTGAGAAGAAAAAAAAGCTTTATTAACAGGGATGAAAGAGTTCCGTCTTTTAGCAGATCTCTGCTTTTTTTCAGCCGCGGGGTAATTTTGTATTTTTTTTTTTTTATATGTGCAAATTCGTTGAGAAAGATTTTGGGTGTATATATATGTATAGTTGTGTTTAGGGTCGCCAACCGTCCCTTGAAAAACAGAATCGTCCCGTATTCAGAACAAAAGTACGTGTATCTCGTATTAAACTTCGTATTAAACTGCGGGCCGCGTGAGCCCTTGTCTGGAGCCGGGGACCGAGCGAGTGAGCGCAGCTCTTTCGCAACAGTGTGTACCATTGCGTGTACACAGGTTAAACTTTATAAAACATCCTATACCTCATCCTGCCTGCCCGTGCCTCACTTAACGCGTCGCTCCTTGCTTTTTCACCTGCGCCTTTTAGCGCGCATAAGCTCCTCCTCAATGCGGTCTGATTAGACGAAGTGCAAAGCAAAAACAAATCCAATATATACTACTAGTAGGCCTACCTGTTAATAAAATGTGTTTTTTTTTTTTTGTACTTTTATGTACAGTTTTACTTTATTGCTAACATATAGCATATAGAAATCCAAATTTCAGAAATGTAAAATTTTCCGGGGAAGGGGGGCGCCGTGACTTTCCGCTTTTTTCATGATTGGCCACTTTCATCCCTGTATTATATTGTCCCTGCGAACTTACCGGAACTAAGTTTACGGTCCATGTTAACGGAGGAGAACCGGGACCACATCACGCTGTCATGGGTAAGTCAGTGTTAATCTCAGAACACTGTTGAAGGGGAAGCCATACAGATTAACATAAAATAAAGAACACACTATCCCTTTAAATGCAATTACAAATCATAGATTTAATTTCCAAACCTTTCAACATAGATTTAAACTGAAGTATTGAAGTCAGTTCTTGTCATTTCAAGGCTTTTTGTAAATTATTCCATGTTGAAGGCACAGAATATTGAAATGCCAACTGTCTCTGTGCGGACACTTGGGACTTTCTCCGCTGGGCTCTTCCTTCTTGCCTCTTTTATTCATTCACAGATGGTTGTACACAAATATGTAAATTTCACATGATAAAACAATGTGACTTCTTTCCCAGAAACTCAAAACCATTTGCAGATTACAATGCAACTTCTTTCTGACTCCCTTTCCCAGATCCCATAACCTTGAGACATAATATTGCAATTTAAGTTGATCAAAACACATGAAGCAATGAATAAAACATTTACGGTTATTCTGACATGAACAGCCTACTCAGTGACACCGCAACCCACGAATTACTAAAACAAAAGAGTACAAAAAGAAGGTCATTGATTGATTGCAGAAGTTGGAGAAGGAAGAAGTCATTGATCGACAGGTGTATTACAGACTGTGCCCTGGTGACGCCATCCTTTGCATCTATTTCCTCCCAAAGATTCACAAACCACTCAGACCCATTGAATAATCAGATACTTATTAATTTTAAAATCTAACATCTAAACTAGATACTCATTCAGGAAGGTATCGAAACTCCTGTCTGTCAATTTGTGGCAACACAACATGGCAATACTGAATTTTGTATTGTACAATGAAGCTAATTTTGCCTGGCAAGTCTAGAATTGTCTCTGTCTCTTTTATACAGAGGGATATTTGTCTGTCCAGCCAGAACCATCACAAACAAACCATCACATTTGTTTATTTCAGTGATGCATGTGAAACAAAAGAGCTCATTGCTTCCCCATGATTTTAAAGTTGATTCTGTAGAAATCCACAGTGTGTTTCAGTCCCCTGTGATCATATTCCTTTTCTTTTTTCCCCTCATAAGGAGCCATATTTGTTTTAATTCATTCAAGTCGTTCACTGACTACTCCAGAACCTGTGTGTCTGACCCGTCCTCCTGTGTCTCAGTGGCAGTGATGCAGATCGCGTGGTTCAGTGAGGACAGACCGTTCGCTGTGGGATACGCCGACGGGAAACTGCTCATCGGGTCCAAAGAGCCTCTGGAGAAAGGTGCCATCGTGGTCATCGACGCTCACAAGGTAAAGTGGATCATATAACAGAACTATTATTTTTATTTAATGTAGTCAATCAACCAAATGTTTGATGCGTCTAAACCTACTAACAACTAATTTAGATTAGATTTATTAGATTTATTAGATTTAACGGTGCACTATGTAAATTTTCTAGTGGCTGCTTGTCTCCATGGAGATGTTATTGCTTTACCTGGAATGTTACAGAATATCACATTATAACATCTCACTTTTGCTTATCCAATTGCAGTAATTGTGCAATAGAGCAGGGTGGTATGACCAAAAATATATATCACTGTATTTTTCAAAATTATATCGGTGTCACGGTATTTGACGGTATTTTTTTTCATGTACTAAGTGGCTCCATGTCTTTGGCGAAGTGGACAGTGACAGCATTGGTAATATCGTTCCACCGTTTGCTTTTCCTTAGCAAACGCGTCTTTGAGTGACGTCTGAGTGGCGTTTTGTGTCGCGGCGCTGACTCAAACGTTCCCTGCAGACGTGGAAGAGGATACAGATCTTAGTTTCGTGCATTCTTCATATTCCAGGACATGTTTGTGACGGAGGTGGTGAAGCAGATCGCTCGTGTCGCTACAACTTTAGCCCAACAACATTTTACAGAATACGGTTGTTTGATCAGCGTCAGATTTTTTAACGCTCTTCCACACAACTGACACGGCTCCTCTTTTCGGTGTAAGTTCCTCTGTGTCTGTAACATTTTCTCCGTCCATGTTGTTCACCGCTCAACACACACTGAGCTTCTACCGCTCTCACGCAATAATAGCAACATCATTAAGACAAGCAGGTGGCAAACCCTCCACCAGAAAAGTTCCATACTGCACCTTTAAGCTGTGTTACTTCTTAGAATATATATATATATTTTTGTCACCTACAAATGGAAGTGTATTCATGACATAGTTTCCCTGTATTTTTCAACAAACATTAAATTAACACATTTAGTTGCCTACTTTTGATTTATTTCCAGGAGTCGATCACTAGTATGAAGTGGAGTCCGAACGGTCAGATGCTGTTGACTTGTGCCAAAGAGGAGACTGTGAAGCTGTGGGGCGCAGATCACAACTCTGGCTCCGGGTGGCGCTGTCTGCAGAGCATCAGGAACCCCTCTGTGGTGAATGGAGTGGCCTGGTGCGGTCTCCCTGGACGAGCCCCCAGACCCCTCGCCATGTTAGCCATGTGAGTGACCCTGGAATAAAAACATCAAACTGGAATATCTCAGAAATTATGAACTGAACAAAGTACTCAAAGAAACTACACAGACACAGGGAGAACATGCAAACTCCATTCTTAAACCAATAGCAAAAATCTTAATGATGACATATTTTAGGTTGGCACAATGACTTTCTTTTCGTTTAATCTGTTCTATAATCATTATCTAATTCTATAATCAAAATGGATTTGTATAGCACTTTACAACTTCCAGAAGGTACTCAGTGGTCTTCACAGAGGGAATGAAAACAAAAACGAAAAAAAATAGAAAGTACTTTACAGTTTACAAGGTCTTTTATACTTTTAATGAGTGATAACAACTATATTATAAGGTCCCATGGCATGAAATTTTCACTTTCTGAGGTTTTTGAACGTTAATGTGAGCTCCCCTACCCTGTTTAGGCCCCCCCCATGGTTAAAAGTTGCGAAATGTCTAAACTGAGCATTTGCGATCCTTTTCTGCGTTACAAAAAATCGGAGCTCAAACGGGCGATTTTGAACAAGGCACCTTATTGACGTCAGATCGAAAAAAGAAATGCAAATGCAGTTCCACCCCCGTCTGTCTGTACTCAGCGTCTCTGTAAATCACGCCCAGAGAGTTTGGACTGCGAATGCGCTAGGCAATGCGAAAGGCGTTTTATTTGCCTGGAGGCACGTCCGAGTGTTTCTAGGCTCGGAAGTCCTTTATCTGAGCCTCTGGACCTTTGAACAGCAGTGGTTTAATTTTATTTTCTGTGGAAATGTGTTTATTTTTCAATGGAACGCTTCAAATCTCTCCCCCCGTGCAAAAACACGGAAATGGATCAGCTGAGGGCTCAGAGCGAGAGCGGAGAGTTTGGCCACGCCCCCACCCTCTACTATTGGCCAGCTCTTTTCTCCTCATTTGCATTCAAGCAACAACGCCCAGAATAAAGTGTTTGAGAGAGATATTTATGACTCTTTCTCATCTTATCTCTGTTTCTCATGCAGTGAGTGTTGATTTTGAAGAAGGATTCATTTACAGTATTAGGGAACCATTAAGGAGCCATATAAAAGCATCAAGAAGTACCATGTCATGGGATCTTTAACTCTTTCTTTCGTGATAATTTGAACACGTTTCTCTTGTTCAGATGTTGCCAAAACGGTCTGGTCTCCATCTGGACTGTGCCTCAGGAAATCTCAGACTTCCCAGAATCCACCTGTGGAGTGGACGGCTGGTGGGAGAGCGACAACAAACCAAAGTTCAGGGTAAGGTTCTTTGTAGCTAATATTCGGCATATTTACATTTGTTTTATACTTATGTTCATTAATGTGCATTGTCCCTATCAAATAATAAAATAAATAAATAAATTCACATTATGAGTTTTTATAAATCTTTTCAAGTGCGTTGTGTGACTTTTCTGGTGAAGGGTCCGTCAAATACTTTGTGATTTATACTTTGTCCATCAAGATGTTCTTGCTTCGCCTGGAATGTTTCACAGTATGGCATTAAACCTTTCTATCTTCAAGGAGACCAAACCAGACCAAGGTACAGGTCAGATCTGTGGAGGGGCGACCCCGCTCACAGTCAGAATGGGTTTTTTTTTCTGGGTATTTTTGAGCTATAAAACCCCCTGTAATTGAAAAAATGTAAAGTAGAGCTGTTTAAAGTCGCACTGTGGAACATTCCAGGCAGAGCAGTGACATCTCCATAGAAACAAGCAGATGACTGACCCCCAATGAAAAAGTTACATAGTGCACCTTTAAATAAGTCATAATATTGGAGTTATATACACTCCTGATCAAAATTTTAAGACCAATTGGAAAAATTGCAAGAATTCACATTTCGCACTGTTGGATCTTTAGAAGGTTCTAAGTAGTGCTTCAAAATGCAAAAAGAAGAAATGTGAGTGAGACAAGCAAACATTTTGAGTAAGCAAGTTATTACAAACATTAAACTGAAATAGGCTGAAGTTTAAGGCCACATCTAAAAAAAAAACTAAAATAGAAATAAGATTTTTGCCATTCTTGTTAATCTCCTCACTCCCATATCTTCTTTTTGCATTTTGAAGCACTACTTAGAACCTTCTTAAGATCCAACAGTGCAAAATGTGAGTTCTTAAACTTGGACTTAGACAAACTTTATTGATCCACAAGGGAAATTATTTGGGTACAGTAGCGCACTCAACAAATATAATAACAGATTGTAAAAAATAGATGGAATAGCAACCAAAGAGCAATAGACCAGTGTCAGATGAGACATAATTATAAAAATAAAAATAATGTGTATATTTATTTATATGCAATAGATATATTTATAGTATAGTGTATAGAAGGGCCATTCAAAAAGTTCTAAGACAAATGCCATAAATTCAAAACGAGTCGAACTAGTTCAACAAAATGACCTTGAATCGTACCACTGATGACTTATAAACACATTTGACAAGTTTCGGCATTCTAGCTTTGTTATTCAAAGAGTTACGTTACATATTGCACAACCCACTTTTTTGACCCTCCAAAATGAGCCAATCTGAAGTCCGAGCAAACACAAAATTTCTAACAAAACTTCAGTGGAAACCTAAAGAAATTATTGAAGCTTTGCACAATGTTTATGGATGTTTTTTTTTCCTATTTCCAAACTTGAAAGAACATTTAAAAGGAACAAGATTTCAGTCCGTACTTGAAGCGAAGAGGGACGTTGTGACCTGGTTGACTAGACAAGCTCCAGAATTCTATCAAGAAGGAATTTTTCGGTGGAAACATCGCTTGGCGCAGTGTATTGACTTAGGTGGATGTTATGTAGAAAAATAATTTTGTTACTTTCAAAAATAAAGTTGTTTTTTAATTTGTCTTAGAACTTTTTGAATGACCCTCGTATTTACAAAGCAAAATTAAATAGAAAAGTAATAATAAAGTATAAAATACAATATCAAATAAGATGTACAATCATAGCTATATACAGTTATAGGGAATCAAGGGAGTATTATCTATTGCATAAGGGTGAGTTGTTGTACAGTTGTATGGAGTGTGGTATGAACGTAGTCCTTTTTTTCTTGCAATTTTTCAACTGGTCTTAAAATTTTGATCTTGTAGTATAGTAGTATAGAGTGTAGTATAGTTGTATTTATATATATTGTAGTACTGTATAAGTTTATGTAATGGACCCTAACTGTAGAATGCTCTTGGTTTGTAGTTTTATATGTGGGGATCAGATTTCAGACACCCTCATAAACCACAAAGTTACAAATACCTCATTATTGAAAATCAATGGTGGAAGCAGTACTCAGTTTGGTTACTTAAGTACCTACTTAAACTACCTATTTAAAATGTACTGAAAGAGTAAAAAGTAAGAGATCTAATACAGCTTCAAATGTAGATTTTGATGAAGATTTGTGCTGAATTTTGTTTAAAGATCCACTGTGTCACTTGCTTGTTTCTATGGATGTCTTAGAAACCACTGAATCTGTTGTTTTTTTGAGCACTTTTATTTGTATATTTGTGTTTGCTCAAACTATGAACAAAAAATAAACCCTCAGTCTTTTCAGCAGGTCTCAAACTGTAAGAAAAACATACTTACTTTTCAGTCCTGTTCAAATATGTAGTGGAGTAGAAAGTGCAGGTTCATCCTTTAAAATGTAGTGAAGTAAAAGTAAAAAGTAGTAGTAAAATGTGCTTAAGTTAAGTACAAATGCCTACATTTTAAACTGAAGTGTAGTACTTTACTACTTTTACTTTGTTACGTTGACCGCTGTTGAATATTTTTACTCATCGTCATTATTCATTACTTATCTCATATCTGACCAACCTCTGTCATGCCTTTATAACTTTCAAAACTTACATATTTTAAAGCTTACAGATAAAATAAATGGTATCTTTACAGCCGACATAACCCCCTCTCCATGTGCTGTTTTGTTGCAGTGCTCCGGGTGGTCAGAAGAGGGCGCCGTGTGTGTGTTCCAGCTCAAAGGTCACATCACTCCCGTTCGTACGGTGGCCTTCAGCCCTGATGGTCTGGCTCTGGCCTCTGGAGGTCTGGGAGGACTCATGAACATCTGGTCTCTGCGGGTGAGAGATTTTAAGTTAAACTTTCAGACATGGAGACAAATATGAAAACAAGACGCCCACATGTGACACGATATGGAGGGTAGAAAGTGAAATGAAGTAATTCTAACTTGCTGCACACATTAAAAGAGCAGATGTTTGTGTCATCCCTCAGTCGTCCAGGTAGGATCTATAAGCAAAGGAGAATTCTGTTCTGTGACTAGGCAAGTTTTTTTAATCAAATAAAAAAAGGAATAACACATCTATTGAAAAATTCTGATTTCTTAACATCATATACAATACTTTCTTATTATTGATACTGATACTGATACCATCGGCTTGTATTAAAGGTCCCATGGCATGAAATTTTCACTTTCTGAGGTTTTTGAACGTTAATGTGAGCTCCCCTACCCTGTTTAGGCCTTCCCCCATGGCTAAAAGTTGCAAAATGTCTAAACTGAGCATTTGCGGTCCTTTTCTGCGTTACACAAAACCAGTGTTCAAACGGGCGAGTTCGGACAAGGCACCTTATTTAAGTCAGATCGGCAAATGCAGCTCCAGCCCCTCCCTCTGTCTCCGCTCAGCGTCCCTGTATATCCCGCCCATAGAGTTTGGACTGTGAATGCGCTACGCAATGCGAAATGCGTTTTTTTATTTGCCTGGAGGCACGTCCGAGTGTTTCTAGGCTCGGAAGTCCTTTATCTGAGCCTCTGGACCTTTGAACAGCAGTGGTTTAATTTTATTTTATGTGGAAATGTGTTTATTTTTCAATGGAACGCTTGAAATCTCTCCCCCCGTGCAAAAACAAGGAAATGGATCAGCTGAGAGCTAGAGCCGAGAGCGGAGACTTTGGCCACGACCCCACCATCTATTATTGGCCAGCTTTTTTCTCCTAATTTGCATTCAAGCAACAACTCCCATTATGACCTGTTCTGAGGGAGAAAAATTACTCTTTCTCATCTTATCTCTGTTTCTCATGCACTGAGTGTTGATTTTGAAGAAGGATTCATTTACAGTATTAGGGAACCATTAAGGAGCCATATAAAAGCATCAAGAAGTACCATGTCATGGGATCTTTAAGCCGATACAAGTACCCCAGGTATTGGCTTAATACAAGGGGCTTGTTCTTACTCATCAAAAAGGTGCCGATACCAAAAACCGATACCACAATCTGCGCCTCATGTTATTGACTGTTCCGGCTCTCCTCTCAGCTGAAGAGTGTGCCCTGAGCAGAGAAGAGTTGAGCAAATACATCTAATTATAATGTAATAAGGTACTTCTAATTATAATGTAATTCTAACTAGTCATTTTAGTAGAAATTTATAACAGCCACTTATAGAAAACAACTGGAATGAATGCAATTTACTGCTGTATTAGAACCCTGTAAAAACATGCCTGGTATCCTGGTATCTGCAAATGCTGAGAAGAGCTGAGCAAATACATAATAGTAAACAATAAAGGTACTTCTAATTATAATGTAATTATAACTAGTCATTTTAGTAGAAATTTATAACAGCCCCTCAAATTAGTATTCTAAACTGAAAAAGTAGGCTATTTTATAAAAAATAATTGAATTAATGCAATTTACTGCTGTATTAGAACCGTGTAAAAACATGCCTGGTATCTGCAAATACTTAAAATGAGGGATTCGTATTCAAAGTTCAAAATTCAAAGTCAGATTTATTGTCGAAAAACCATATGTACAGGTTGCACACACAAGATTTGAAATTGCAGCGCCCCCTAGGCCCACAGTGAACATAAAACATGTGATAAACAAGACAATAAACACCATGACTAAAACATCACATATACTCGTAACAAAAGTACAAAAGGCTTGTGTATAATAGAAATAAGTAAATAAGTTAAACACACAATGTGGAGCGGAATAAAGCTCAAATTATGTCATTAAAGCAGCAGTGTCAGTGTCATTTAAGTGTCATTTAAGCAGCAGTATCATTGGGGGAGGGCAGGGAGAGTTCAGCATCCTGACAGTATTGGTTTTGGAAAAAATCAATACTGTTTTTCGTTACTGTTTGTGGCACCATAAAATAGGCTGCGGACCACTTATTGCTCTGAATATTGTTTATTTTATTGGTGTATAAGATATTATAGTACTTAAAGGTGCATTATGTAATCTTTTGGTTGGGGTCTGTCACCTGCTCGTTTCTATGGATACGTCATTGTTCTGCCGGGAATGTTCCACAATATGACATTAAACAGCTCTCCTTACATTTATTAAATTACAGTTGGTTTCATAGCTCAAAAATACCTAGAAACACAGACATTCTGACCTGTAACTTGGTCTGGTTTGGTCTCCATGAAGATAGAAAGGTTTAATGCCATACTGTGGAACATTCCAGACAAGGCAATAACATTTCGAAGGCAAAATAGTGGCCATAAAACAGTCGACAGTGTAATGTATATTTGATCAGGTCTGTTAGTTTTGACCCCACATTCTTTCACCCCTCACTGACTCTCACTCATCTGTTTGTGTTTCTCCTGTTTCCCCTGCGTCTCCCCCTGGTGGTCAGGACGGCTCGGTGCTGCAGACTGTAGTGGCTGGGTCGGGGGCCATCCAGAACATCGTGTGGGTCCCAGATGTGGGCGTCGCCGTCTGTTCCAACAGGTCCAAGGTAAAGCTCCAAGTCTGAACGTTCATTTTGGTCAAATAAAAATTACGATCAGCAAATGACAAAGGCTCCAGTTATGTTGTTGATTCACCGTCTTCAGCATGTTCTAAAATGTAAAAGTGCAACAAAAATGGTAATCAAACAAAAAATCTTTACTTGACCCCAATTTGAAGTAAAAAGGGCAGTATAGTGGCAGCTTGTTTTCTCCTACGCTACACCCACTGCTCCGTCCTTCCTTCCTTCCCATATTTTTTAAATTTGTGATACACCTAGCCTTCAGCAGCGTTGTGTAGTCATTATCGGTACAAATGAAAGTTTCTGCACGCATTAATCAGCAGTCTTCTTTTATTAAATCGTTTTAGATCTATATTGTTATTATATTATAACATAATGCTACACAAGTGTCATAGATTATAACTAATATTCTGGACTATAAGTCACACCAGCCAATAAATGCATAATGAAGAAGAAAAAAAACATACAAGTTGCATTTTGGGGGTGAAATTTATTTTTTAAATCAGAGACCAAGAACAGACATTTTATCTTGAAAGGCAAGTTATAGTAATAACAAAAGGATCGAGAACAACAGGCTGAATAGGTGTAACAAGTTCTCTCGATCTCACTCCAAATCACTAAATCTATTGAATTCTTCATCTTTGGTGTCACATCTGAGCATCTCCGCCAACTCTAGCTAAATCTAGCTTTTAGTCCACGATGAGCTTTTTTCTGTTTTCTTCATTGCAGTTTGAGCATCCTCTGCTTTTCCCCAGTCCCTCACAAGTTTCTCACTCACTCTAAACTTTCTTTCTGCTGCTCGATTGTTTTCAGCTGCATATTTCACCACTTGCAGCTTTTAATCTGCAGAATATGATTAACAGTTTATCGCCGTGTGATAAACATGATCCGAGACACCGACATGATCCCAGACATGATCCCAGACCCTGACATGATCCCAGACCCGGACATGATCCCAGTTACGGACATGATCCCAGGACAGCGGCTCTTTCTGCAGGGGATGTGCACAGTAGAGCGAGAGGTGACAGTGGTACAGGAGTAAAAGGAGCAGCAGATACTGGTACACAAGCCTCTGTGTCAGTGTGAAAATAACATGTGAAATTATATATTTTAATATACAAGTCGCACCTGAGTATAAGTCACAGGACCACCAAAACCATAAGAATGTCCAAAAAATATGGTATATAGCAGACACAAACAGTATGTCTTCTTTAAGTCCTACTAAGGGCAAAACATGTAATCATAACCAAATCATACTGTTATTGTAACCACCTTCATCTAAATACATTTTGTTATTTTCAGGATGTGTTGGTAGTGAACTGCTCCAAAGATTTCATGTCCTCGAACCACGTCCTGGCCACGTGCCGCTCGGCACTGAAGAGACAGGGGGTGGTGGGGCTGAACATGGCTCCATGTATGAGAGCTTTTCTGGAGAGGCTCCCCGTCATGCTGCAGGAACAGTACGCCTACGAGAAGGTCAGTCTCACGTGTTCTCAGCGTGGTCCACGTCGAGCCTTTGACGCATTATTTATAACACAATCCTGGTTCTCAGATGATAAATTGCTTTGTAAGACACATTTTTGGTTAAATACAGGGGGAAAATTCAGATACAGCTAATTTAAAGATACGCTGTGTAACTTTTCGGGTGAAGAGTCCGCCTCCTGCTTGTCTCCATGGAGATATTACTGTTTTGCTGTCATTATTCCACTGTAATTGAACTGTAATTGAACAAATGCATGAGAGATGAGATTAGCAAGTATTGGACCTAGGGCTGGGCGGTATACCGCTTCATACCGAATACCGGAGTTTTTTGTTTTTTTTAATGATATGAATTTTTCATTTATCCTAATCCCGGTGAGTGTGTGCGTACAAAATGTGGGGAACACAGGGTGGGGGAAGGTGGCACCGCGGGACATTGTTTTGCTGTGGCGTGAGGCGCTTTGTGTTACAATTTTGTATGAAAAGCGCCTTATAAATATTGTTTGATTGATTGATTGATTGAGAGTGGTGGAAGCTCAGCTTGTGTTGAGCGGTGAACAACATGGACGGAGAAAATGTGACAGACACAGTGGAACTTATACCGAAAAGAGGAGCCATGTCAGTCGTGCGGAAGAACTTCGGCTTTGAAAAATCTGTCGCCGATCAAACAACCGTATTCTGTAAATGTCGTTGGGCTAAAGTTGTAGCCGCAGGAGGCGAGCGATCTGCTTCACCACCTCCGTCACAAACATGTACTGGAATATGAAGAATGCACGAAACTAAGATCTGCATCCTCTTCCACGTCTGCAGGGAACGTTCAAGTCGGTGCCACGACACAAAACGCCACTCAGACGTCACTCAAAGACGCGTTTGCTAAGGGGACCGCCTACGACAAGAAAAGCAAACGGTGGAACGATATTACCAACGCTGTTACTGTCCACTTCGCCAAAGACATGGGACCACTTAGTCCTGTTGAGAAAGGAGCTTCAAGGAGATGATTAAAGCTCTGGATCCAGATATGTTTTACCAAGTCCAATTTACTGCAGTAATTATTCTGTAAATTATTACGAAATGGGGTTAACACCTAGTCATGCATGAAAAAATAAAAAATACCATCAAATACCATGACACTGATATCATTTTGAAAAATACCGTGACCGCCCAGCTCTACTTGGACCCTCCACCTCAGAAATTACACAGTGCACCTTGAGGTAATTCTGCTTTTCTATCCCTGTCTGTTTTGACTGTTAAATCTCTCTCAGCCTCACGTCGTTTGTGGAGAGCAGTTGGTCCACAGCCCGTACATGCAGTGTTTGGCGTCTTTGGCTGTGGGACTTCACCTGGACACGCTCCTCTGTCGCCCCCCGGTGCCGCCTCACCTCAGACACTGCCCCCTAGAGTCCGGGCTGGCCGCGTGGACCGCCAGCGAGTGGGCGTGGCTGGACTGCTTCTCCACCACGGTGAAGGCAGCAGAGGCTCTGGCCCGAGGACTCACTTTCCCAGAATCCTTCACTGTCCCCGACCTCGAACCAGTGGCCAAAGAGGAGATGGCTCTGCTGATGGTGCGTTATCCTAATTATGATTGTAATATAAGAATAAAGTTAATATATGTGTTTATATGTATTTTTTTGTTTTTTTCTTCAGGATAACAGTAAATGGGGGTCAGGGATGGACGAGCAGATCATGTCTTGGGCCACTTCCAGACCAGAGGTGAGTTTGAAGATCAATGTTTCTCAGACTGTGGTACGTAAGCTCCTTTAGGTGGATGGCTCTTCAGTTTATGTGCTTGTCCAGTTTAGACTTGGGCTGCGTCCCATTTCTCTGTCTTACCCCTTTGTCTTACCCCTACCCCTTGGTTTTGCGCGTTCATGTGAGGCCAAGGGGTGTCCCGATTCTGATTTTGATCAAGGGCTCGGGCCACGACCTCGGGCTACATACCCCTTGAAACGAAGTAAACTCTCGACCAGACTTGAAACGAAGGGGTACGCCTACAAGCTCAGGCAGGTTTTGGGATCAGGATGGCAGCGTCACATCGACCAGCCAAGCAGTGTCATAAATGTATTTTCAGCAGTTGTAATTATCGATTAACAGTTTAGCAGGTTTACAATCATGACGCTTATGTTCTACGTTACTTTCAGTGAACTGTTGTTGCGGTTTTAATTGTAGTGACGTCTGTTTAGCCGACGTTATCGTTTTCATCAAAATTGTATGTATAAACAAGCTAGTTTTTTTGTCGAGTTGAGGTACCCGATAATTCTTGACATTTGTTTACGTTTGTTTGCGTCAGTTGTTGTCGCCTCTGTAGACGTAGCACCCCAGGTAGAGAATGATGATGACGAAAACGGTAATCGAGTGGCGTTCCATTTCTTAGAGGAACGTTCGTACCCCGAGCCCCCTCAGCTCAGTATCGAGGGGCAAGACAAAGACGTAGATAAAGGGGAAGGGGTAAGACAGAGTAATGGGACACACCCTTAGAGCTTAGAACTACAGTGGAAACGATGATAGTCCACTTTTAGACCCGGTTTAACCCTGATTAGACCTGAAAGAGTCCTGTTTTAGACCTGGTTTAGATTTGGATTTACTTGGAAAGCCCCAAACCTTTTCTTTGGTGTGAAAAGTTTGAAAGCCACTGGTTTAGAGTTTGTTTATTTGCTCTTAAACCAAAAACATTGTGATGCAAACTAAACCATATCAGACACAAAATAATGATTAAAACATAATTTCACTTTCCATTTATTCCTTGAGATAATAGATTAGCATTATATTATTTTACTGTTTTAAAATGTGGTTAATTGCTCAACTGTAGTTGCCATAATACCATAATAGTAAATAGATATACAGTGAACCCTCGTTTATCGCGGGGGTTAGGTTCCAGAAATAGCCCGCAATAAGTGAAATCCGCGAAGTAGGACAATTTTATATTTTACAATTATTCTACATGTTTTAAGGCTGAAAACGATTCACCAGACACATTATACACCTTTCTGAGACTGGTATTAACATTTTCTCACATTTTTCTCTTGTTTAAACACTCAAACTTTTGTAGATTTTCATTAAAATATATTAATAGTGGGGCGGGGGCACGTGACACGCGGGCACGTGCGCGCGGGCACGTGCGCGCGGACACGTGCGTTTGTTTTGGTACCACATATCCATGCCATGTGCGAAAGTCGAGTGGAAAGCGACCTGGATATCATTTTGGGCAAGACTCAAGCCACTGCTAACAGTGCCAAACCGCTAACAGACGCCTCTGAGCACCACAAGACCAGGTAAGACCAACCTGCGCTCACAAGAGTTGGTTGCATTTCACCCCGGCTCCAAAATCAGACCGCTATCAATGCGTCGCCAATACTCCACAGCTCTCTAGGACGGGGTCGGGTTCATCCTCTCGTCCTCTCACGGGGAAGAGCCACTGTCTCCTCTGTGCGCGCGAGTGTCCTCTCCCCGCTGCGGCTCCCCCGGACGCCGCAGCGGGCCCGTCCATGTTGATTCTTGGAAGAGTCCATGTTGATTCTTGGCTCTTCCATGGTCCGGCTCGCACTCTCTTCCATGGCTCGTGCAAGTAAACAAAGGCCACACCCCCTGTCACCCAGGCGCTCTCGTGAAGGAAATCTGAGACTCTGTCCCTACCATCCCTGGTCTAGACCTGGTTTAGTCCTGGTTTAGACCTGGTTTAGTCCTGGTTTAGACCTGCTTTAGATCTGGTTTAGTCCTGGTCTAGTCTCTTAGCTAATCAGGGCGCAGGACAGAATGTTACACTGTAAAAAAAAAGTTACACTATAAAAAAAATTGAAGAAAAAAAAAAAAAAAAATTGGAAAAAAAAATCCGCGAAACAGCGAGGCCGCGAAGAGTGAACCGCGATACAGCGAGGGTTCACTGTACACATTTAGGAATTCTTTGTTGAATCAAACCAGATTTATTCCTCAGCTAATAAATTTGCATTGAAAACAGTTATTTATTAGTTTTTAGATTTTACAGAAAAGATGGTCAGAAGCAGAAGATTTTGAAATGTGAGGACGGATGCTTGACTTATTTATACATATTTAGTAGCATTAACGTTTTTTTATTTCTTGATTTTAGGACTGGCACCTTGGGGGAAAGTGCGACGCATATCTGTGGGGGGCGGGACGACATGGGCAGTTGGCCGAGGCCGGAAGAAACATCCTGGTGCCAACTATAGCGCCCTCTTTCTCCCAGGCTCAGCAGGTACAGGCACTGCACCACTGTGTTTACCGTAATTTCCGGACTATTGAGCACACCTGAATATAAGCCGCATCAACTAAATTTTCAAAGAATTTTATTTTTTTTTACATATATAGGCCGCACCTGTCTATAAGCCGCAGGTGTCCACGTCTTCAAGAATGTTTTCAAGTTCGGAGCATCTGCTTTTATCGCCTCTGAAAGCTTTTGACGTCTTTTTGTATTGAGTCAGTTCATCACGCTGCCGTTGCCAATGTCTCACCATCGACTCACCGATGCCAAGCTCACGTGCAGCAGCTCGATTTCCTTCTTTGACAGCTTTAGCTTAAAAGCTGCATCATCTGCATTTTTTCATGTTTTTTCCATGATTATTTTCCTTGGCGCATTGTCTCTTCACCCGGCTGTCTCGCTCTTGCATCCCGTCACTCCTGTAGAAAACGCCGCTGTCCTGACCATGGATCTGGTCCTGAGTGGGATCGTGTCAGTGTTTGGGATCGTGTCAGTGTTTGGGATTGTGTTAGGGTCTGGGATCATGTCGGGGTCGGGATCATGTCGGTGTCTGGGATCACGTCCGTGTCTCGTAGGATTTCAAAAGATTTCAGGCTCTCCTGGGGGGCGGGGATAGGTGTATCGATCAGGTATGAGTGGATGTCCAACTACTGAAGTTTGAGACGTTTCTTCTCGTTATTTATGCCTCACCTGCATTTAACACATATGGGCCATTAAGACCTATCCCACTCACTAATGTTCATTGAGCATCATAACTTATTTTATCACACGGCGATAAACTGTTTTAGTGCTGATAACAGCGCTCGCTCGTGTTGTACACTTCATTTTCACCGCACAGACGGCGGCGCTTTCTGCACTCAGGCTGCACCGTCCATATACACTCAACAAAAATATAAACGCAACACTTTTGTTTTTGCTCCCATTTTTCATGAGATGGACTTAAAGATCTAAAATTCATTCCAGATACACAATATTACCATTTCTCTCAAACATTGTTCACAAATCTGTCTAAATGTGTGATAGTGAGCACTTCTGCTTTGCTTAGATAATACATCCCATCTCACAGGTGTGCCACATCAAGATGCTGATCTGACATCATGATTAGTGCACAGGTGTGCCTTAGACTGCCCACAATAAAAGGCCACCCTGAAATGTGCATTTTTTTTTTTTTTTTTTTGCTTTATTGGGGGTCTGGGGACTCAGAACCAGTCAGTATCTGGTGTGACCACCATTTGCCTCATGCATTGCAACACATCTTCTTCTTCTTAGAGTTGATCAGATTGTCAGTTGTGGCCTGTGGAATGTTGGTCCACTCCTCTTCAATGGCTGTGCGAAGTTGCTGGATATTAGTGGGAGCTGGTACACGCTGTCGTATACGCCGGTCAAGCACATCCCAAACATGCTCAATGGGTGACATGTCCGGTGAGTATGCTGGCCATGCAAGAACTGGAACATTTTCATGTTGCAAGGATTGTGTACAGATCCTTGCAACATGGGGCCGTGCATTATCTTGCTGAAACATGAGGTGATGTTCATGGATGTATGGCACAACAATGGGCCTCAGGATCTCATCACGGTATCTCTGTGCATTCAAAATGCAATCAGTAAAATGCACCTGTGTTCTTCGTCCATAACAGATGCCTGCCCATACCATAACCCCACCACCACCATTGGCCACTCGATCCACAACATTGACATCAGCAAAGCGCTCACCCACACAACGCCACACACGCTGTCTGCCATCTGCCCTGAACAATGTAAACCGAGATTCATCTGAAGAGAACACCTCTCCAACGTGCCAGACGCCATCAAATGTGAGCATTTGCCCACTCAAGTCTGTTACGGCGACGATCTGGAGTCAGGTTAAGACCCCGATGAGGACGACGAGCATGCAGTTGAGCTTCCCTGAGACGGTTTCTGACAGTTTGTGCAGAAATTGTTTGGTTATGCAAACCAAGCGTTTCAGCAGCTGTCCGAGTGGCTGGTCTCAGACGATCTTGGAAGTGAACCTGCTGGATGTGGAGGTCCTGGGCTGGTGTGGTTACACGTGGTCTGCAGTTGTGAGGCCGGTTGGATGTACTGCCATATTCTCTGAAACGCCTTTGGAGACTGCTTATGGTGGAGAAATGAACATTCAATTCACGAGCAACAGATCTGGTTGACATTCCTGCTGTCAGCATGCCAATTGCACGCTCCCTCAATGCTTGAGACATCTGTGGCATTTTGCTGTGAGACAAAACTGCACATTTCAGAGTGGCTTTTTATTGTGGGCAGTATAAGGTACACATGTGCACTAATCATGATGTCAGATCAGCATCTTGATGTGGCATACCTGTGAGGTGGGATGGATTATCTCAGCAAAGCAGAAGTGCTCACTATCACACATTTAGACAGATTTGTGAACAATGTTTGAGAGAAATGGTAATATTGTGTATTTGGAATGAATTTTAGATCTTTAAGTCCATCTCATGAAAAATGGGAGCAAAAACAAAAGTGTTGCGTTTATATTTTTGTTGAGTATATTAGCCGCATCGTTGTAAAAGCCACAGGGTTCAAAGTGTGAGAAAAAAGGAGCGGCTTATAGTCCGGAAATTACGGTACTTTTAGAATTCACAGAACCACAGTTACATTCATAACTCGTTTTGGTGTATGGTGTAATACCTCTTGCGTCCTGCAGGTGGTGTGTGGTCAGAACTGCACCTTTGTCATTCAGCCCAATGGGACAGTGTTGGCCTGTGGAGAGGGGAGCTACGGCCGACTGGGACAAGGAAACTCTGATGACCTCCACGTGCTCACCGTCATCTCTGCTTTACAAGGTCGGACTTCTTATTTTGAAGGATTTTTTGGTTGTTTTTTTATGTTACAGAACTAATACATGTAAAAAAAATATATTGTATGTTCTGTTCTCTCTCTGAACACGTCAAAACCACTTCAATATTGATTTTAATTCTTAAAAAAAAAAAACATGAGCTGTGCTTCTGATGGACTCCTGATTCAAAAAAAATATAATTTTCATCTTTTGTATAGAAAAACTAAAGGAATTGATTAGAATAAAATGTTTAGAATTGAGTTATTGTGATGATGTATTAAAAGATGAGAATCACATTCTGAACATGTTAGGAAAAGGTATTAAATGTGAGGCACCTGACTTAAAGGCAAAGTAACGTTATTTTACAATCTGAGCCTTCTTTCGGTAATAAAACAAGTAGTTTTACTCACCCATAGCATTTTTCTGTCAATTGGAGCAGTATCGCAGAACTTATGTTGAGCCGTTCTGTTCTAGTAATGATCCCGTATCTGTTAACATGGTGCTGTATCATTTGCTCGGGGCATTACTTTGCGGTCTCCAAATAACACAAACTTTAGCACTTTTCAAATCATAGAAGCCCGATGTCTTAATGAAAAATTTCGTTTGAAGCAAAAGTGGCCTGTAATCCGAGATTTAGCCATAGTTTCGAGTAGATGAGGACGCCAGTGCGCATGCGCGGACTGCTCCGGGGACCCAAATAGGAAACGCAAAGCTGAAAACTATGGATAAACCTCGGATTACAGGCCACTTTTGCTTCAAACGAAATTTTTCATTAAGACATCAGGCTTCTATGATTTGAAAAGTGCTAAAGTTTGTGTTATTTGGAGACCGCAAAGTAATGCCCCGAATACAAATGCTAACAAATGCTAACAGAAACGCCACAACGTAACTTTCTTCAAACAGCTCCAAATGACACGAACGTGATATGGGTGAGTCAAACGACTTGTTTTATTACCGAAAGAAGGCTCAGATTGTAAAATAACGTTACTTTTCCTTTAAGTGTAAAATAGTAAAAGTAAAAAACAGGTACTCCATTATCAGACTACACATTGACCGTATTTGTGTATGTTTGTATAGGTTTTGTGGTGACGCAGCTGGTGACCTCTTGTGGCAGCGATGGGCACTCCATGGCCCTCACAGAGAGCGGCGAGGTGTTCAGTTGGGGAGACGGAGACTACGGAAAACTGGGACATGGAAACTCAGACCGACAGAGGAGACCACGGCAGATCGAAGCACTGCAGGGGGAGGAAGTGGTGCAGGTGTGTGAGATACAAAATAATCAAGAAGAAAGAGACTGACGAAGAGGGAGCTGACGAGAGAGAGCTGACGAAGCCTCTCAGATGAGCGGCGAAACATTTTCGACCAAACAAACTTTGTCTAGTTGACAAATTGAATTTCTCCTTTTATCATGGATTCTACCTGGACGACTGAGGGACTCTTCACGCAAGAAAGAGACTAATATTCACTAACTTGTTTTATTCGATGTATTTACCTTCACGACATCTCTAAATAATATTTTTTTCTCCTCTCAGATGTCGTGCGGGTTCAAACACTCTGCTGTGGTCACTGCTGATGGTAAACTCTTCACTTTTGGGAACGGAGATTATGGACGACTGGGGCTCGGAAACACGTCCAACAAGAAACTCCCAGAGAAGGTCACAGCACTGGAGGGCTACCAGGTCGGACAGGTGAGACACGAGATCATTTTTACGTTTAATATACCGTTTTTTAAAATAAAATCTTGATATTTGCGTTATTTCAATAACGATTTTCAGTCATTATTTTTAGAATGCATCAGGAATGTGCTACATAAACTGAAATAGAGCAGAAAATTACTGCAAATGACCAAAAAAATACTTTGTTTGGGAGATTACAGTAGACCTTTCTGTTTTATATTAATATAATTTTAATTTTAATTATAGACAATAAGCTTAATATTCAACAATAATGTGATATCCCTTTTCAATACACCTTCACTCCCACGTAACATGTAGGGGCAACCACCGGGTCCACTTAAAAGTATCAAAGTGAAGCGAAGATACTTGTCTCATTTTGCTACCTTATATTAAAGGTATGATAGTGCGTTGTTTTTTTTTGTTTTTTTTATGTTAATCTGTATGGTTTCCCCGTCAACAGTGTCCTGAGATTAACACTGACTTACCCATGACAGCGTGATCTGGTCCCAGTTATTCTCCGGTAACGTAACTTGTAAACTTAGTTCCAGTAAGTTCGCGGGGACAATTTAATAAAGCTTGTTTTTCTTCTCAAAACAACATTTGTCTGAAAAGTGATATATTTGCGTCCCAAACAGTTGTCCGTTAAAAATTCAGCAGCGTATTTCGCATTCATATATTTCCTCTCAATTCATATCACTGTGCGTATATTAGCTGTATTAGCCTGTTAACTTTTAGCAGATGTGTACGGCGACATCCGCAATAAGTGGATGTTTACAAGTGAACAGGCTAATACAGCTAATCTGTGCGCAGTGATACGAATCGAGAGAAAATATGCAAACTGTTTGTGACGCAAATATATCACTTTTCGGAAAAACAAGCTTTATTAAATTGTCCCCGCAAACTTACCGGAACTACGTTTACGAGCTACGTTACCGGAGGAGAACCGGGCCCAGATCACGCTGTCATGGGTAAGTCAGTGTTAATCTCAGGACACTGTTGAAGGGAAAGCCATACAGATTAACATAAAAAAAACAACAACAACAACGCACTATCCCTTTAAATCTTTGAGTCTGATTGAACAGTTATTGCCCATATAAATACCTTGTGCGCCCCCTCTACAGGTGGCGTGTGGTCTGAATCACACTGTGGTCGTGTCCGCTGACGGCATGATGGTTTGGGCTTTTGGAGACGGAGACTACGGAAAACTGGGACTCGGAAACTCCACGGCAAAGTCCTCTCCTCAGGTACAGAGGGAGAGGAGGTGAAATATTGGAAAGATAATTCTATACTCACTGTACCAAATCGTAACTTTTCTTTTTTGTTTTTGTTTAGAAAGTGGACGTGTTGTGTGGAATCGGGATAAAGAAAGTGGCCTGTGGGACTCAGTTTTCTGTGGCTTTAACCAAAGATGGAAAAGTTTACACATTTGGCCAAGGTACAGAACTTTTGTAATCTGTAATCTGTATCCTTATAGCAAGCAAACAATCAATGAAATTTAGTGCTGTTGGTGTTTTCTCTCAAAATAGTTATTTATAAATAAGTTCTGGTAAGCAGCAGCAGCTTTAAGTGGAAAAGTAGATTAAGCAGTCTGGTCTATTTATGTTTGTTATAATCCCATTAGTTATGTAATAAAAATGTGGTGGACTAAGACGCCATCGACTGATCAAATGACCAAAGGACTTCAAGCTCATTCACAAATTGGCGAGACAAACTGCAACTAATTTTCCACAGTCAGAGATTTTATTTGTCCCACAAGGAAAAAATTCCCAAAAAGGACATCAAAAAGTACAAAAAATATTCTAGATAAGTAAAGATAAAAACATGTAAAACACATATACATTATTTACATATTTATATGACATAATTATTATTTACTTTAATGGTTCGTATATTTCCCCTCCCCTCAGACCGTCTGATTGGACTCCCCGAGGGCAGAGCCAGGAACCATAACCGGCCTCAGCAGGTCCCCGCTCTGTCTGGGGTTCAGGTGATGGACATCGCCGTGGGGGCGGAGCACTCGCTGGTGCTCTCCTCCACCGGGGAGGTCTACACCTGGGGCAGCAACTCAGAGGGCCAGGTGAGACTGGGGGTTACAGGGGGGTTTTGGTATGTTTTTATTTTATTTTTTATCATGTTTATTTTCATTAATCTTGTTAGTTTGATGAGCTGTAAGAGAGACAAAGTTCAGAATTCTCTTGTCAGATTTTATGGCAGCAGGAGCCGGATGGTATTTTCTACATGCCTCATTTTAATTAAAGATCCCATGACATGGTACTTCTTGATGCTTTTATATGGCTCCTTAATGGTTCCCTAATACTGTAAATGAATCCTTCTTCAAAATCAACACTTAGTGCATGGGAAAGACACATGTACAGAGTCAGAGTCAAAAAATAACTCTCTGAACGACTCATTCTGGGCCTTGTTGCTTGAATGCAAATGAGAAGGAGACAGATTGGTAAGAGGAAGGGGGGGGGGTGGGCAAATGCGCCGCTGGTTCCTTGTGTTAGCGGTGCGCTGTGTGCTGGCCCCACTTCCGCGTGTGTAAGCACGAAGGAGGAAAGGACAGCCTTTTCAATGAAAAAAAACACATTTGTACAGAAAATAAAATTAAACCACTGCTGTTTCAGAGGTCCAATGGGTCAGGTAAAGGACTTCCAAGCCTAGAAACACTCGCACGTGCCTCCAGGCAAATAAAAAAATGCATTTCGCATTGCGTAGCTCCTCTGCGGTCCAAACTCTCTGGGCGTGATTTCCAGAGACAGGGGGTGGAGATCCAGACGATGGTGGAACTGAATTTGCATTTCTTTTTTCGATCTGACGTCAATAAGGTGCCTTGTCCAGAATCGCCCATTTGAGCTGTGTTTTTTTCAAACGCAGAAAAGGATCGCAAATGCTCAGTTTAGACATTACGCAACTTTTAGCCATTGGGGGGCCCTAAACAGGGTAGGGGAGCTCACATTAACGTTCAAAAACCTCAGAAAGTGAAAATTTCATGCCATGGGACCAAAGTGATGATAGTACTTCAGATTTTTAATTGAGATTCAAAACATCTGGAGCTTAAATCCTTGTCCTCATTTGTTACAGTGGATCACTTCTGGATGATGAGGATTTCATTGAGTCCACAGTAGTGTTAAAAGCCTGAATATGACGATATAAACGACCTTTAAATGTTGTAAACTCTCCGTGTCTCCACAGTTGGGTCTGGGCCACACGAACCACGTCCGGGAGCCCACTTTAGTCGCTGCTCTTCAGGGTAAAAACATCCATCAGATTTCAGCCGGACGCTGCCACAGCGCCGCCTGGAGCGCCCCGTCTGTGCCCCCCAGAGCCCCAGGTGAGACAGAGGTGTACGAATACAGTCTGCGCTGGGGTCTGCGGTGGGGTCTGTACTGGGGTCTGTACTGGGGTCTGTACTGGGGGTCTGTGCTGGGGTCTGTACTGGGGTCTGCACTGGGGGTCTGCGCTGGGGTCTGCACTGGGTGTCTGTACTGGGGTCTATACTGGGTGTCTGTACTGGGGTCTATACTGGGGGTCTGCACTGGGGTCTGTACAGGGTGTCTGTACTGGGGTCTATACTGGGGGTCTGTACTGGGGTCTGTACTGGGGTCTGTACTGGGGTCGGTACTGGGGTCTGTGCTGGGGTCTGTGCTGGGGTCTGTGCTGGGGTCTGCACTAGGGGTCTGCACTGGGGGTCTGCGGGGAAACAAGCAATTAATGTCAATGAAAATAATCAGACTCTTTTTATAAATTTAGTTTATGTAAAGCACGTGGCATAGGGCGCCCTCTGCATTGATCAGATGTTGGATTTATAAAACTTACTTGGCGCAGGACTCGCTGCTCCAGCTGGAACCCTGGCGTGGGCATTATGCTCAGTCTGGAGACACCAGGAAATGTATCTTCACACCACGGCGTCAGAATCACATTAAAAACCTCAAGACATAAATGTTGCTCTGACCTAGATCCCTGTCTCCCATAGATGCTTCATGTAAAACTGACACTTCTGATGTCGTGGTCTGAACGCACAGTGAGATTATTTTTTTTAACCTTTTTGCCTGGTGAAGCACTCTGTGTCTAAGTGCTCTACAAATAAACCTTAAATAGTAAGAACAGTAAGTAACCCTCCACATAGAAGATGCTGGCAGGAGAATACTGTATGTAATTGGCTGTAGTATGAAAGAGTTTATCTTGAGTTTTCTGTTCTGATGGTTCCCCTGTTCTCCAGGCTCCTCGGTTCCTCTGCAGTTGGGTCTGCCTGTGTCCGTCCCTCCTCAGTTCAGCGCTCTGAGGGAGGTGAGTATGGAATCTGTGCGAACTCGCCTCCGGCTGCTCTACCACTTCTCTGACCTCATGTACTCGTCCTGGAGACTGCTCAACCTCAGCCCCAACAACCAGGTATGGATACTACTACTACTGATGATAGTACTACTACTACTACTGCTACTACTACTGCTACTACTACTATTATTACTACTATTACTAATACTACTGCTACTGCTGCTACTACTGCTACTATTACTGCTACTATTACTGCTACTGCTACTACTACTGCTACTACTGCTACTACTACTGCTACTACTACTACTACTGATGATACTACTGCTACTACTACTGCTACTACTACTGCTACTACTACTATTATTACTACTATTACTAATACTACTGCTACTGCTGCTACTACTGCTACTATTACTGCTACTACTACTACTGCTACTACTATTACTAATACTACTACTACTGCTACTACTACTACTACTGATGATACTACTGCTACTACTACTGCTACTACTACTATTACTACTACTATTACTAATACTACTGCTACTGCTGCTACTACTGCTACTATTACTGCTACTACTACTGCTACTACTATTACTAATACTACTACTACTGCTGCTACTACTACTATACTACTACTGCTGCTACTACCATATTTTTGGGACTATAATGCGCATTAAACGAAACAATCAGATAAGTCAAACTTTATTCAACTCATTCACAATAATTCACAAATATTCAACAGTTGTAACAATACTCTCACTTTTTCAGTTCATTCCTCTTCCACAAATCCATCAAATTCTTCATCTTCAGTGTTTGAGTTAAACAGTTGGGCGATTACAGCATCCAGCACGCCTGGATCCCTCTCGTCATTATCCGAGTCAGTCTCATCACTGTTACTGTTCAGTGAGGATTCCGGCCTTTGTGAAAGCTCGGACAACACTTGAGACTGATACCTTAGCTAATATACATGAACACAGACAGTGGCTCCATCTTTTCTGCATCACTCGAGGAAAAACTAAAACGCAACACATAACTCACCCGGCGTTGCCTCCCTGTCTTGGTGAATGTGTGTTCGCCTTCTGTCATCGGCTCTCAGTTTAACTTTGAACGACCTGTTGACTCCAATATCTAGCGGTTGGAGTTTTTTGGTTAATCCACCTGGAATGATCGGAAGAGCCGAATTTGCCGAGTTTGCTTCACTTGACAGTATCGGTGAGATGGGCGCACATGGAGTCGCAGATCAATAGGGACGGAGATTTGTGGAAAAAGCCATACGGTCTCTTGACATAAACTTCTCTCAGACACTAACTCATCTCCTCGTCGTCCATCCAGTCCTTTGGGTTAGCCTTGATGATGATGCCGGCTGGAAACTTTTGGCAAAGTCTTCCTCTTGAAACTGACCATTGGTGGTAGTTTCTGACCATTAGCTTGGCAACCGAGAACTACATTATGGTGTAATACAGTACGCATTACTCGAGGCTCCTGACTACGGTAGCCGTAATGCTCCGATAATCCATCAAGCGGTGGGCCTTCGTAGTTTACTACGAACTAAAACATTTTTGAGCACATTTTAAAACATTTCCCAGTACCGTGTACCACATAACATCAGTTCGAGGTCAGTAAGCACAACCAGAATTAATACATTAGGCGCACTGGATTATAAGGCGCACTCTCGATTTTTGAGAAAATGAAAGGATTTTCAGTGCACCTTTATAGTCCAAAAATACAGTACTATCACCACCACCACAACTGCAGCTGCTTCTACTATTGCTACAAGTACTACAAGTAACTGTTAAGCAATTAAGTAATATCTGTTCAACTTCTCATGAAAGTTTTACTCTTTGACTCTTAACACTTTTGGGTATGAACATTTTTCCCATTTGTTTCACTGGTTTATATTTATTTAATTTGAAATGAGTAAATTGGGTTATCACTGCATTTTTATACTGATGCCTAACGGAAAGTGGCCCATGGCTACAATCGGGCATATTATTATGTTACAATAAATGTCAAATCCCCTGTGCAGAGGGACCTGGTCTCACCTCAATAAACTAAACAAAATAAATATACAGTTTTAATTTATTCAAGTCCTCAGTTAAACCCAAAACTATCCCTGTTTCCCCTCTCAGAGCTGTACGTCTCATTATAACGCCGGCACCTGGGGCATCGTTCAGGGGCAGCTCAGACCCCTCCTCGCCCCCCGGGTCTACACTCTACCCATGGTCCGCTCCATCGGAAAAACAATGGTCCAAGGAAAGAACTACGGGCCCCAGATCACCGTCAAACGCATCTCTACACGGTCAGTACCGCCGACCAGAACCAAGGGCAGGAATGGTGTTTAATCCAGTCTGACTTTTGTGTAACTGTCACTGTTTCTGCTTAAAAACATTTCTACAATCACAACTTTAACTTAGAGGATTTTTTGATTTGTTCACCAAAAACACACACGTTCATTATATTTTAAATACATCAACATCACGAGTGATATTTGTAAAAATCAATTTGTAAACAGCTTGAATGGACACACAATTAGGACATGTTTTTGGTTTGAAATTCCCTACGCACATTGAACTTGTTTTTGTATATTTATAGAGATTAAAGGAGCTCTGCGTGTTTGTTTTTTTTACACTACAGCATGAGTTTGTAGCTCCAAACTTAATCATCACTTAAAGGAATATTAAATTTTTTTACAATCTGAGCCTTATTTCTGCAATAAAACAAGTTGTTTTACTCACCCATAACACTTTGGTGTCATTTGGAGCAGTTTCGTAGATGTATTAGATTAGCGATATCTGTTAACGTGAGTGCTCGGGGCAGACGATTGCAGTCACCAAATAACACAAACTTTATCACTTTTCAAATTACAGAAGCTCAATGTCTTAATCTACACTTTCGTTTGAGTCAAAAGTGCCTCTAATCCGAGATTTATCCATAGTTTCGAGTAGATGAGGAGGACAGTGCGCATGTGCTCAGTCACAGCTGTTTCTCAGATAAGAAGACGCTCAGAACTTTTCTGTTGCGAGCGACACATGGCAGAAGATTGGGACTTTGAGGCTGAAGAGGACTTATGGAGGACTGAGGACTGAAGAGGAGTATACGGATGAGGAGACAGAATGGATACGGAAAGAATGAAGCGGAGACAGTTTTAGGGGCAGCAGAGAACAGCCATCGGTTTCGCATTACTTCTCAGAATCGTGCGCTGAATCCGTTGGCCTTTTTTCTTTTCCTTTGCTGGTAAAAAATCGTCCTGACTGAAGTGGGTACTGCAAACACGATGGTCCAAACGTCTTACAGCTTTGCCTTTCATGTTTGGGTCCCGAGAGCTGAGAGCGAAATCAGCTGTGACTGAGCACATGCGCACTGTCCTCCTCATCTACTCGAAACTATGGATAAATCTCGGATCAGAGGCCACTTTTGACTCAAACGAAAGTGTAGATTAAGACATTGAGCTTCTGTAATTTGAAAAGTGATAAAGTTTGTGTTATTTGGTGACTGCAATCGCCTGCCCCGAGCACTCATGTTACCGATATCGCTAAACTACAACATCTACGAAACTGCTCCAAATGACACCAAAGTGCAACTTGTTTTATTACAGAAATAAGGCTCAGATTGTAAAAAAAAAAGTTAATATTCCTTTAACTAACGCATTCCCAGCATCCTCTTTATTCACTCAAATGAGTTTATGGGCACTTTTCACAAACATGTGACATTCTAAAGGTAATCAAGGAGCTGTTTTTTACAATATTTACACATATATCTACAGGGGAAAGACAAAATGTACTTTATTACATGTAAAAATGATCGACATCCCTTTAATATCGCCTTCTTATTTTGGCTTTTGCCTTACAATACTCAGCTAAAAGATGCGTAGAACTAACCATAGAGCTCATAAATATTATTCTAATGGTTCTAATCCCGTTATAATAATCCGGTGCCCTCTTCCCGTTGTAGCGGTCGGAAATGTAAGCCCATCCTGGTGCAGATCGCTCGGCAGGTGGTGAAGCTGAACGCCTCTGACCTCAGGCTCCCGTCTCGGGCCTGGAAGGTGAAGCTGGTGGGGGAGGGAGCGGACGACGCCGGAGGAGTGTTCGACGACACCATCACGGAGATGTGCCAGGTACAGGCTGACGGTGTGCCCTCGAGCAAGACACACATTTACCCCGTGTGTGAATGTGGCGTGTGAGGAAGCGCCGATGCAAAAACAAACACTCTTCTACTTAAAAGGGAGAGAAAGACAAAGAAAAACGCTGCTGAGGACTTAATGTTTTTGTTTGTGTCCGTGGGCTTCAGCATTATGGAATATTGGGACTGTTGCCATGGCAATAGTATATCTTTTGAAAAAGTTTGATTTTTTGACTTGTTCCGCTGTTTTGATGCTTTGACCAGCTTCAATACTAGCGCTGGTATTGATTGTATTGATCGTGCGTTGTAGGAGCTGGAGACTGGAGTTGTGGACCTGCTCATTCCTTCTCCAAACGCCACAGCAGAGGTCGGATACAACAGAGACAGGTCAGAGACACTCTGTGTTTTTATCTCAAGTTTTGTGTACAAAGAATTCATAGCAGCTTAGGTCAATCAATCAATCAAACAAACATTATTTATAAAGTGCTTTTCATACAAAACAATGTAACACAAAGCGCCTAGGTCTGTTCTTTTAACTGAAAATAATAAAACACCTGTGTGTTTTTAACAAGTCTAATAATGCTTAAGATAGAACCTTTAATACACATAGACCTTAATCTCCTAAACTGACCATCTCCTCTCTCCTCTAGGTTCCTGTTTAACCCCTCGGCCTGCCTGGACGAGCACATGCTTCAGTTTAAGTTCCTGGGGATCCTGATGGGCGTGGCGATCCGCACGAAGAAACCTCTGGACCTGCACCTGGCTCCTCTGGTGTGGAAGCAGCTGTGCTGTATCCCCCTGAGCCTGGAGGACCTGGAGGAGGTGGACCTGCTCTATGTTCAGACGCTCAAGAGCATTCTGTACATCGAAGACAGCGGCATCACAGAGGAAAACTTCAACGATGTGAGGGTTTAAAGAAGTCCTCCTGTATTCAGCTCATCTAAACGCTGCAGTCTAACCTCCTCTGTCCCTGTGTCTCAGATGATCACTCTGGACTCCTTCGTGGGGCAGAGCGCTGATGGAAAGATGGTTCCCATAATTCCCGGAGGCAACAGCATCCCTCTGACCTTTTCCAACAGGAAAGAGTACGTGGAGAGAGCCATCGAGTACCGACTCCACGAGATCGACAGACAGGTACAAATGAACCAGCAGAAAGCACTGAATCTGTCACCAGAGATACGAGATACGGCGCTGTCCTGAGAGGATCTTCACTCCATCACACCAGTTCCAAAAAACTGAATTCTTTTTTAAAAACTGAAAAAATGTGCTAACGTACTACAGCTACATGGTTAAGTTGTTGAAGGTTTGGGTTTGGGGTCGATAGTTGAGGATTAACCCAAACTGAATCTGGAGATCCACTCATCATAACGCGCCCCATCAGCCAGATCCTTCTTGGACCTCTGCTTGTCTTCAGGGTTCAAAGATCTGTAGATACATGTTTTATTTTCATAAGTACTCTACCATTTAGTTCCTCATTCCCTCCAGGTGGCAGCAGTGCGAGAGGGCATGTCGTGGATCATCCCTGTGCCCCTCCTCTCGCTCCTCACCTCCAAACAGCTGGAGCAGATGGTGTGTGGCCTCCCGGAGATCAGCTGTGATGTTCTGAAGAAGGTGGTGCGTTATCGGGAGGTGGACGAGCAGCACGCGCTGGTGCAGTGGTTCTGGCAAACGCTGGAGGAGTTTTCAAACGAGGAGAGAGTTTTGTTCATGCGCTTCGTGTCCGGACGCTCCAGGCTCCCGGCGAATACAGCAGACATCTCCCAGAGGTTTCAGATCATGAAGGTGGACAGGGTCAGTGTCTCTACGCACTTTTGTCTTTCTGTTCATGTTTTTTTTTTATTGGGCACTTCATATTTTTATATTGTCTTGATAGTTGATTGTAAACGCACTCTGAGTCTCATTTTAGACCTGATTAATCCTCATTTAGACCTGATATTGGTCAGGTTTAGATCTCATGGTGCTCAAAAAGTCAAAAATCATCTTAGGTACTTCACTACTTGGTGTGGAAAAACTTTCAGAATCACTGGAAAAAAGGCCTAAAAATACAGATTTGTATTTGTACAAGTTTCAGAATATGTGTGTAGAATCCCTCAGTCGTCCAGATAGAATCCACGGCAAAAGGAGAAATTCAGTTTGTCAACTAGACAAAGGTTTATTGCTGAAGAAGCAACTTGGATGAGCTGTGAAACGTATTTGACCAAATAAACTTTTGTCCAGTTTGCAAATTGAATTTCTTTTGCCAAGTTTCATAATAAATCAAATTCTGCCAGCTGAACAAAGGTTTTAGATCGTTAACAGAATTACATTTTTCTTTTGCTGTGGCTCATACCTGGACAACTGAAGGAATACACAGACAAAAGTAACATACAATAAAATATAGTAATAATAAAAATATATCTAGGCGATAGAAGAGGTGGTGGGGCAGGATTCTTTGTATTACCTGCATCAAAAACGGTCAGAGTTTGGAAATCTGACAAGAAACGGACTCTTTTTTTCAAATTTTAAGCTATAATAATGAAAATATATCTAGGAGTGGTGAGGATTCTTACACTATGTTCAGACTGCAGCCTGAAATGACCCAAATCCGATTTTTTTTCACCCCTATACGACCTGTATCTGATCTTCTAATGACAGTCTGAATGACACAGATCCGATTTTTTTCAAATGCAACCCAGACCACTTGGATATGTGGTCCTAAAACTGATACATATCCGATCTTTTGACATGCGACTTCAGTCTGAACGGCCAGGTCACATTCATCCGACCTACACGTCATCAACAAGTGAGAGTGGTACAAGTAGGCGCTCACAAATGTACACGAACGTTCTTCTCGTCATATGAAAATGGTATATAAACTCATCACTGTATCAGTGAAACGGCGAAGCACGTAGCCATCCCACCACTCTTGGCCGCACCAACACGTTCATTTCTACGGACGTTGCTGCCACTGCCCCACAAAACGCTGTGGCCAAAAACCTCCGTCTCCTCCTTAAAACAAATAAGCTGGACATGTTTTGGCTCCGGTACGACAGCAACTTTAGGCGACTTCCGTAAACATTGAGCACGCTCACTGCACGTGACCTCGTCGTGTCCTCCAAGGCGCATGCGGGACACTTTTGGGGCGTTTAAAGTTCACACTGGAGATCACGTACAAGTCGCATTTAATTGGAAATGTGAACGACCTCGCAAAAAAAATCTGATTTCCCCAAAAAATCCTAATTGAGCTTTAAGCCCTGCAGTCTGAACGTAGCCATAGACCAGGAGTGCCCAACCAGTCGATCGCAGGCCGAGTGTCAGTCGATCGCGTATGGCTACGTTCACAACGTCCGTATGAACGTGTTGGTGCTGAGAGTGGTGGGATTGCTCTGTGCTTCGCCGCTTCACTGACACAGAGTTCATATACTATTTTCGCATGACGAGAAGAACGTTTGTGTACATTTGTGAGTGCCTACTTGTACCACTCTCGCAGGAGGAAACACGCCCCAGGTCGGATGAACCGTTCAGACTGAAGTCGCATGCCAAAAGATCGGATATGTATCGGTTTTACGACCACATATCTTGGGCTACGTTCACACTGCAGCCTGAAGTGACCCAAATCCGATTTTTTTCGCCCCAATGCGACTTTAAAAATAATCTCACTCCAAAAGCCCATATTTGCCATGTCTAGAATGCAGGAAAAAAGTAGATCTCTGCACACCATCAACCTCAAAAGTAGATCTCGGTTAAAAAAAAAAAGGCTGAGCACCCCGCCTTAGTGTTGTCTGTGTTTATTCTAATCCAACCCTCTGTGTGTCTGCCCCTTCAGCCGTACGACAGCCTCCCCACTTCCCAAACGTGCTTCTTCCAGCTGCGTCTGCCTCCGTACACGAGCCAGAGCGTCATGGCGGAGCGACTGCGCTACGCCATCAACAACTGCAGATCAATCGACATGGACAACTACATGTTATCCAGAAACGTGGACAACGCCGAGGGGTCAGACACGGACTACTGACCCCTCCAAAGAACTACCAAAAAAAAAAAAAAAAAAAGAGTACAAATCCCAACACAAACTCTGCTGCGATCACGCGGCGTTTTACCTGCATCGAAACAGCACAGCGTTCACCGTCTCCCACTTTATTATCAATTCATTTTTTTAACGACACATTTGAAAAGTGCATTAGTGAGTTATGCTTTGGTTTTTGCATGGACTGGTATTCGTTTTGGACAAAAAAAAATGTAAAAATCGTGTTGAAAGAGTGAGGAAAAAAGGGGATATCTTAAGTGTACATTGTGTAAAATTCTTCATTTGAGAAAAAAGATGTTTTACATAAAAATCCATATTTATTGTTTTCATTGCCTTTTGAGGAAGTCCCCAGAGCAACGACAATAAATGCTGCACAACGAAAAGTCTCTGTCCGAGTTTAGTGATTCCAAACTGGGAAAAACGCTAAAAATAAAACACTGTCAGTTTAACGCATTGTAAAAATTAACGCAATTAATTATGAGCGGCAATTCACTGTGCATTTTAAATTTGTCCCATTGAAGGACCTGTAGGCGACTTGGCAGTGGTGTCACTGCCACCTGCCTCGCTCAAACAAATAAATCCTGGAGGAAACTGACCTGGACTTGACTCAGGGCGAGGAGCGAATCGCCGCCAGGGCCGAAGAACGGCAACTTTATTTATAAAAAGAACGAAGACGGGACAGTCAACGAGAACGCCGTTATGTGGAGCTTTTGTTAAAAAGAATTTTCCGATCACAGAAGCTGCTCCAGCCTGACGGATCAATTGAATGATAAACACGTCCGGACAAGTTCCATTGTTACCGGTGATGGAGCGAGTGTGAGCGCACTTCACCAAACCAACACACCAACAAACCACCAAACCACCAAACCAACAAACCACCAAACCAACAAACCACCACACCAACAAACCAACACACCAACAAACCATGATTGTAGAATTTGGGTTCTCTCTCTCCTCCCTCCCTCTCTATCTCTTTCCTCTCTCTTTCTCTTTCCTCTCTCTCTTTCTCTCCTCCCTCTCTCTCTTTCTCTCCTTTCCCTCCCTCTCTTCTCTCCTTTCTCTCTCCTCCCTCTCTCTTTCTCTCCTTTCTCCTCCTTCCCTCTCTCTCCTCCCTCTCTCTCTCCTCCCTCCCTCTCTCTTTCTCTCTTCCCTTACTCTCCTCCCTCTCTTTCTCTCCTTTCTCCTCCCTCTCTCTCCTCACCCTCTCCTCCCTCTCTCTCTCTCCCCCCTCCCTCGCTCGCCTCTTTCTCTCTCTCTCCTCTCTGTTCTTTCTCTCTCTTGATTATAATGCAATTAATTAATTACAAATCCTTTAATTAATTAATTGCCTGACAGCACTAAAAACAATATATTATTAAATCCTTCTATATGAGAGAACACATCAAACGTGTGAATAAAACAAAAACAAACATAACGTTAAACATTTTGGTTTAAAACTCCCAAGAGAAAATGAAAGTTCTGTTCGAGTTTAGTGATTTCAAACTGGGATAAACGTCAAATATAAAAAGAAAATGTATTGATCTGAATTGGTTAGCGCGTTCTATACTGATCACATCACACTAGGGAGAATAGGGAGAATTCATCCGATAATCAATAATAATGTTTCCTTTACTGTTAATGCACTTTTTACAGGTTTGTCAGTGTCTGTCAAAGCCTCGACACCAAAAAGGAAACGCCAGAGATCTGAGGAAATATCAGTGCTTTTCGGGTTCTAAATGTGAAGGGGACAAGGGCCAGATTTCCCTTTGATAATGGTGAATTTTGCCATAAAATACTGCGGAATTTCACACTTTTGAGGTTTTTAACTCTGAAAAAAGATATTTCAATGATTTTTATTCAGAATTTTAGTTGTTGCGATTTTAGTTGTTGCGATTTTAAATATTTTTTCCAATACATTTCAAAGTCAAAATAAAAATGTACCCTCTCCTCCCTCTCTCTCCTCCCTCTTTCTCTCCCCCTTCTCTCCTCCCTCTCTTTTTCCCTCTCCTTCTCTCTCCTCCCTCTTTCTTCTCTCTCTCTCCTGCCTCTCTTTCTCTCCCCCTTCTCTCCTCCCTCTTTTTCCTTCTCTCTCTCTCTCCTCCCTCCCTTTCTCTCTTCCCCCTCTTTCTCTTCCCTCTCTCTCTCCTCCCTCTTTTTCCTTCCTCCCTCTTTCTCTCCTCCCTTTTTCTCTTCCCTCTCTTTCTCTCCCCCCTCTCCTCCCTCTTTCTCTTTTCCCTCTTTCTCTTCCCTCTCTTTTTCCTTCCTCCCTCTTTTTCCTTCCTCCCTCTTTCTCTCCTCCCTCTCTTCCCTTTCCTCCCTCTTTCTCTCTTCCCTCTCTCCTCCCCCTCTTTCTCTCCTCTCTTTCCTCTCTCCTCCCTTTCACTGATTTTTATTCTGAATTTTAGTTGCTGCGATTTTAAGTATTTTTCCCAATGTTTCAAATTCAAAATAAAAATGTATCTAGCGCAAATATTTTCAAGACTCATATTTCATCCATTCAAATTCAGAATAAAAACAATTCAAACTTTTTTTTAGACTTAAAAAATTCAAAGTGAGAAATTCAACAGCGTTTAAATTACAAAATCTGTCACTATGTCCAGTTTTAATCTTAAATATAAAAGAAAACCTCCGGGAGTCTGAAATTACACGAGCGAAAACCCAAACGAGTCAAACAGATTTTAATTTAAAAAAACAAACATTTATTCATCAGAGAAAGTACAAAATATGAACCAAGGCAAAGGTGACAGTTCATGTACAGGTCGTTCCAGCAGATGGCGCTGTAAACGTGGTGGATCTTGGTATAAATTAAGCTTCGTTTTTACGTCGGATGCCCTTCCTTTCAACAAAACACAAGTCCAGGTCTGTTTTTGAGGAGGAAACATAACTTATCTTAAAGATCCCATGACATGGTACTTCTTGATGCTTTTATATGGCGCCTTAGTGGTTCCCTAATACTGTAAATGAATCCTTCTCCAAAATCAAGACTCAGTGCATGAGAGAGCCTCATGAAGACAGTCAGAGTCATAAATATGTCTCTGAAACACTTTATTCTGGGCGTTGTTGCTTGAATGCAAATGAGGAGGACAGAGACAGGCCAGTGCAGCGGGTGGGGGTGTGGCCAAATATGCCGCTGTTTCCTGGATTAGCGGTGCGGTGTGCACTGTCACCCACTTCCGTGTTTAAAAGCGGAGGAAGATACGAGATGCGTTCCATTAAAACAAACACATTTCCACAGAAAATAAAATTAAACCACTGCTGTTTCAGAGGTTCGGAGGCTCGGATAAAGGACATCCGAGCCTGGAAACACTCTCACGTGCCTCCAGGCAAATAAAAAACGCATCTCGCATTTCGTAGCTCGTGTGCGGTCCAAATTCTCTGGGCGTGATTTCCAGAGACGGTGGGTAGACATCCAGACGGGGGGTGGAAACCTTTTCGCGAGTGTGACATCAGAAAGTTCCCTTGTTCAGAATCGCCCGTTTGCGATTTGCGGAAAAGGATCGCAAATGCTCAATTTACACATTTCGCAACTTTTAGCCATGGGGGGGGGCTAAACAGGGTAGGGAAGCTCACATTAACGTTCAAAAACCTCAGAAAGTGAAAATTTCATGCCATGGGACCTTTAAATCTCACAAGAGTCAGTTTTATGTAATATCGAACCTTTAAACCTTTTGTACAGAAAACTCGTTACAAATTGACTTGAGTTCTTGGAATCGTTCTTTTACAGCATCGTGTGTAACTTTTAGAGTAGAAAACTTTATATCGAGGTCTGTTTAAATAAGGCCGAGGTCTTGGTCCAGGTTCTAGTCCGGGTTTACGTCCGGTCTCGCCTCAGTCCGGGTTTGGACGATGCTTCCTTTCGCCTGAAGAAGTCGCTCCAAACACGGGCTCCTGATGGTGAACGAAGGGGGCGTACTGTCTGTAGGGGGCACCGTGCGGACGTCGGTGCTGGACGATACGGCGCTGTCCTGCGTCACCGAGGGGGCGGGGCATACGGGAGGAGGGGGGCGGAGCCAGTGCAGAGGTGCATCGTGGGAACTGTAGAGCCACTCCGGACCCACCGGACACAACTGACGTAAACACAAAAGATTTAATTACCACATAAAGCAGCGGTGTTCAATTCAAGGACTATTCCAGGTCTGAAATAGTCCTGTTCTAGACCTGGAATAGTCCTGTTACAGACCTGGTTGGAATAGTCCTGTTTTAGACCTGGTTTAGTCCTGGAATAGTCCTGTTTTAGACCTGATTGGAATAGTCCTGTTTTAGACCTGGTTGAGTTCTGGAATAGTCCTGTTGTAGACCTGGTTTAGCTCCAGTTTAGACCTGCAATAGTCCTGTTATAGACCTGGTTGAGTTCTGGAATAGTCCTGTTATAGACCTGGTTGAGTTCTGGAATAGTCCTGTTATAGACCTGGTTTAGACCTGGAATAGTCCTGTTATAGACCTGGTTGAGTTCTGGAATAGTCCTGTTACAGGCCTGGTTTAGACCTGGAATAGTCCTGTTCTAGACCTGGTTTAGCCCCAGTTTAGACCTGGAATAGTCTTGTCCTAGACCTGGTTTAGTCCTGGAATAGTCCTGTTATAGACCTGGTTTAGACCTGGAATAGTCCTGTTCTAGACCTGGTTTAGCCCCAGTTTAGACCTGGAATAGTCCTGTTATAGACCTGGTTGAGTTCTGGAATAGTCCTGTTATAGACCTGGTTGAGTTCTGGAATAGTCCTGTTATAGACCTGGTTGAGTTCTGGAATAGTCCTGTTATAGACCTGGTTGAGTTCTGGAATAGTCCTGTTCTAGACCTGGTTGAGTTCTGGAATAGTCCTGTTCTAGACCTGGTTTAGCCCCAGTTTAGACCTGGAATAGTCTTGTCCTAGACCTGGTTTAGTCCTGGAATAGTCCTGTTCTAGACCTGGTTTAGCCCCAGTTTAGACCTGGAATAGTCCTGTTATAGACCTGGTTGAGTTCTGGAATAGTCCTGTTATAGACCTGGTTGAGTTCTGGAATAGTCCTGTTATAGACCTGGTTGAGTTCTGGAATAGTCCTGTTATAGACCTGGTTTAGACCTGGAATAATCCTGTTACAGGCCTGGTTTAGACCTGGAATAATCCTGTTCTAGACCTGGTTTAGCCCCAGTTTAGACCTGGAATAGTCCTGTTATAGACCTGGTTGAGTTCTGGGGGCTTTCAGAAGACTTTTTTCTTTGCTGGGCGTTCGTGTGAAAAGATTTTTCCAGGATTAAAATGGTGAGATCCTGAAATGGTGAAGTGAAGATTTATTTCTGTATTTTCATCTCCTGCTTCAGCGACATCTGAGACGAGAGCGTCACTTCTGCACATCCACAAACCTGATCGGGTGATCAGATTTATGGATCCGACTTTCACCGGCCTCGAGAATATAAATACACCGAGGAGAGGAGAGGGGGAAGAGGAGAGGAAGAGGGAAGAGGAGAGAGGAGAGGGAAGAGGAGAGAGGGAAGAGGAGAGAGGGAAGAGGAGAGAGGGAAGAGGAGAGAGGGAAGAGGAGAGAGGGAAGAGGAGAGGATAGAGGGAAGTTCACCTTCTGAGTCTTGCTGACGCTCGGGTCTCTGATGTGAGGAAACCAACTCTGCAGCATCTCCTCGATCTTCAGCACCGTGACCAGGAAACGCCCCCTACAGGAAGAAGAGGAGGAGAGGGGGAAGGAGGAAGAAAGAGGTGAGAAGGAGAGGACAAGAGAGGAGGGGGTATAGAGGAGGAGAAGGAGACGGGGGAGAGACGAGGGGGAGAGAGAGGAAAGGATGGAGAGAGACACATGAGCTCCTGAGGTTTGACAAACTGTAAAAATGATAGAATAATGACATTTTTAACACGTCATAAAATTTATTACCCATAAAACTCTGAGTTTAATGTCATTTTACATTAAATATAATTCAGTGTAAAAGAGTCGAGAGTTCACTACACAATAACAATAAAAATATAAACTTAGCCCTAGACCTGGTTTAGTCCTGGATTAGACCTGAAATAGTCCTGTTACAGTCCTGTTTTTGTGGTCCAAAGCAAGAAAAATGATCTGACGAAGAAATGTAATTTAAAAATAAAAGATTGTGCTTTGCATTTATCCACAGAAACAAGGTGACGGACCCCCAACCAAAAACTTCCATCTTTACGCCTTTAAATCTGGTTTTGGGGGCAGAAAATGCAACAGAATTTTCCATAACTTCTTTTAATTACACATCTAGGCATCAGTCCGTTTATTTTCATGTATTCTGAATTAAAAAAAAACATGAAACAAATGAAGCGCTTGTGTTGTTTTGTTGTTTTCTTTAAAGTTGTAAACAGCAGCACATTCCTCTGTCGTGACGTGCGCAAACGCCGTAAATCAGGCGCTTCATCCTGAGCCGCAGATGCACACACATTCCCCCGTCAGACGGACCTGCCCGATCCGTGTCTATTACATAATTCCAGTCACATGACCCGCAGCGTGCTCCCGTACACATGTCTCCGTGGAAACGTGACTCAGGGCCATTCATGGGATTTAAATACTTTGCTGAAGGCCCCGCCCACTTTACTGAAGGACACGCCCACTCCCCCCGCTAAGCCCCGCCCCCAGCACATGCACACGCGACACAGACTCTGCATTAGGTAACCGAGCCGGGTGATACTGATGAAAAAAGGAAAAGCTCTGCATTTCTTGCAAAGCTGCACTATGTAACCTTCTTGTTTCTATGGAGACGTCATTAATGTGCCTGGAAAGTTCCACAATGTGACTTTAAACAGCTCGACTTTACATTTATTCAGTTACAGGTGGTTTTACAGCTCAAAAATACCTAAAAAACAAAACAAAACAGGCATTCTGCAGTGAGCGAGGTCGTCTCTCCACAGATCCGACCTGGAACTTGGTCTCATTTGGTTTCCGTGAAGATAGAAAGGTTTAATGCCATACTGTGGAACATTCCAGACAAAGCAATGACAAACCTGGAATAGTCCTGTTATACACCTGGTTTAGTCCAGGATTAGACCTGAAATAGTCCTATTTTAGCCCTAGATTACAACTGGAATAGTCCTCTCTCCTTATTTTTTTCCAGAGCTGTATGTGTGACACTTTGCACACTGTTGTTTTATTTCATTGTTTAATGTTTTGTAAAAGGGCTCTATAAATAAAGTTTGATTGATTGATTGATTGAATATTGCCCGGGAGAGGTCGTTAAATCACTCAGACATGTTTTTGATGAAGGAACAAGGTTATAAAACAGCACAAATCAAGTTAATTTCCTTCTGTTCAAAGCAAGAATTTCGGTATCGGCCTTTTGTCAATATTCCTCTCCTCTGTATAGAAACGCCAGAGCTCTTAATCAGATCTGAATCGAGATTAAATTGATGTCTAATGGTCAATGATCAACTTGGGTCTTTTTAATGAAGACGTCTACAGCCGTGTCAGTAAAAGCGTGTTTTTGGACGAAGAAATTTGACTTTGAAAATTGTCATGAATTATTCCGAGAAGGAAAAACGACACTGAAAGTTACACAGTGCACCTTTAATATTCTACATTTTTACCTCACATGAGTAAATACAGAGGAAATAGTCCCTGTAATCATTAATGAACTCGTTGATAAATATCCGGCTGGTTAAACACAGATCCATGCAGATATGTGGAATAAACAGAGCTGCATTCCTCACACAAAACTCAAACTGAATCCTGTGAAACCAAAATGCTCACGTTACTGTAAAAGAGGAGATTTTGTACTTTTACTTGAGTGCACATTTTCAGCACTTTTTCCACCTCTGGGACATGTTTTAAAACATGCAAACATGTTTTACACTGAACATGTAAAAATTGGGTTTAAACCCTGTAAAAGCCTGACGGTGCAGACTGGGGCTGGTTTACGAGGCGTTTGAGGACAACTTGTAAAGTACAGAACACACTTTAAAAATACTCAGCAGCCTCATTGTATAGATTAAGATTAAGATTAAGCCTTTATTGGTCTCACACACAATGACACACAGTGACACACGGGAGAAATTTGACTTCTGCATTTGACCCATCCTTTTCAGGAGCAGTGAGCAGCCATCTTTTTCGGCGCCCGGGGGGCAGTACCGTGAAGGGTCTTGCCCAAGGACCCACACTGGTTAGCTCATTGCCCGGGGGGGATTTGAACCCACAACCCCCAGGGGGAAAGTCAGTGACTTACCAGTTGAGCTAACCAGCCGGTTAGATCAGGGGTCGGTAACCTGCGGCTGCGGATCCCTCTGATGCGGCTCAGTACAGCGGTCCCTCGTTTATCACGGGGGTTACGTTCTAAAAATAATCCACGACAAGCGAAATCCGCGAAGTCGTTAGCTTTATATTTTTTCAATTATTCTCCATGTTTTAAGGCTGTAAACGCCTCACCACACACATTCTACACTTTTCTCAGACTGGAATTAACGTTTTCTCACATTTCTCTCTTGTTTAAACACTCAAACTTTCGTAGATTTTCAACAAAAAAGCACAGTATTATAGAACGAAACCAAAGTGTATTTCACAGTTCTTATGACCGAGCCTCTTCGTTCTGGCGCCGCTTCGCTGTGGCGGGTTTTGTCGGGGAGAAAACTTGCAAACATACAGCACTTCAGAGTCACACTGCGATCCAACATTTATATAAATCTGGCAAACTGAACATATCCTGTACAGGAGACACGGAGGAGAATAACTGACGAATCGGCAAAGGTCTGCAGTCCCTTAGCTAATCAGGACGCAGGATGCAAATGCAGGTTGATACACTATAAAAAAAATTGGAATAAAAAAATCCACGAAACAGTGAGGCCACGAAAAGTGAACCACGATATAGCGAGGGACCCCTGTATTTAATTAAAATGTATTTTATTTTAGTTCATTCATTTTCAAAATGTAATTCTATGGCACAAAGGCAAAAAAGTCGTTATATGCAGTGTTATTTCATTTTAAATTTCAAAAGGGTTTTGTGGCTCCCAGTGTTTTCTTTACTGTGTGAAACGGGTCCAAACGGCTCTTTGAGTGGTAAAGGTTGCCGACCCCTGGTATAGAACATACTCTGGGGGTTACATGTATGTGTATACCGGTTCATACTGAATACCGGTGGTTTTTTTTGTTTTTTTTTAATGATATGAAATTTTCATTTACCGCAATACCGGTGAGTGTGTATGTACAAAATGTCGGGAACACAGAGCGGCCGAACGTCACGCCGGGGGACTGTTTTGCAGTGGCGTGAGAGCGGTGGAAGCATAAGCTGTGTCCCAATTCGAGGGCTACAGCCTCCACTGCTTTTCGGCCACTCCGAAGGCTGCAAAAGCCTCCGCGGACCGCAAGGCTGTTGCCGAAATAGGACAGGTCCAGCCCACAGAGCCAAGACACGCAGCTAACGCTAACAACACACACCATGCAAATTACACACACGGATCAATAACCCTCAAATTGGGACACGGATACAGTGTGTGTCGAGCGGTGAACAACATGGACGGAGAAAATGTTACAGACACAGAGGAACTTATACCGAAAAGAGGAGCAGTGTCAGTCGTGCGGAAGTACTTCGGCTTTAAAAAATCTGACGCCGATCAAACAACCGTATTCTGTAAATGTCGTCGGGCTAAAGTTGTATCCGCAGGAGGCGACACGAGCGATCTGCTTCACCACCTCCGTCACAAACACGGGAATATGAAGAACGCACAAAACTAAGATCTGCATCCTCTTCCACATCTGCAGGGAACGTTCAAGTTGGTTAACGTGCGTACAACAGGTTCTGATGATTTGTAAATTTTGACTTAATTTGACGGGAGAATACTTGGTGTAAATAAAAAAATCATGAACCAAAACTACAGGAAGTAGAGAGTTGTATTTTAGATCACACTGGGAGAATTCTGTCCAAAATTTGGCACAATTTACAGAAGAAAAACTGTATTCTCTATTCTAGACAAATTTTGGCTCGTATTTAAAGCTGCACTGTGTAATTTCCCATGGGGAGGGTCCGCCACCTGCTTATCTCTGTGATGCTGTTAATGCGTTTCTGGAATATTCCACAGTAAGCCATTAAATCCATGTTTTCATCGCATTCATTCAGTTAAAGTTGTTTTTATAGCTCAATAATACCCTGAAGCCCACACGTTCTTACGGTGAGTGGGGTCACCTCTCCGTAGATCTGGCCTGTAACTTAGCTTGGTGGTTTCATGTGCTTGTTTCTATGGAAATGGCCAAATTTAATATACTGTCCAAAAGTTTGGAGACATTTACACACTTCTTCCCTATTTTAAAATTGTTTCCATTAAATAAATGTGTTTCTTATATTTTTATTTGTCTGTTTTATTATTGATAGAAGGAGAAATTCAATTTGTCAACTGGACAAAGTTTGTTCGAAAACGTTTCGCTGCTCATCCGAGAGGCTTCATCAGTTCTGTTTTATTATTATTAGGGGGCCAAGCACCGAAGGTGCTTAGGCACCCTATAGGAATTGCTTTGCGTTGCCTAGGCAAGTTGCCTAGGCAAGTTGCCTAGTAACCCTTTGATATTTCCTTTGATGTTCTGGTCTCCTGATTCTTCTTATTCTATATTCCTTTCACCATGGGGAGTCTATGGCAGCCCCTAGAACCGTCTGGTAAAAAGTTGTGAAATTTGGCATGCACATTCCAGCCAGTCTCCTCATTACCCACAGCGATTTATAGGTCCCCAGCCCCAACCGTCTAGTGGCACCAGCAGGTCAAAGTTGCAGAAATTTGTCAATTGCCTAGCAACGCACCTAGCAACCTTTGATCTGTCTTTGATGTGTCTGTTCTGACAGGGTTAGACCCTGATTGATGTTATAGAAGGGGGACGCGGGGGGGACCAGACCAGGACCAGACCGGGACTAGACCAGGACTAAACACGGACTAAACCAGGTCTAGACCAGATCTAAACCAGGTCTAAACCTGGACTGGACCAGGACTAAACCTGGACTAAACCTGGACTGGACCAGGTCTAAACCTGGACTAAACCTGGACTGGACCAGGACTAAACCTGGACTAAACCTGGACTGGACCAGGACTAAACCTGGACTAAACCTGGACTGGACCAGGTCTAAACCAGGATTAAACCTCCGTGTGCGGCTCTTTGCCTGGTTTCGTGCGGCTCTTGCGTTCGTTCATGTCGAGGTTTGATGTGCTCGGACTGCGTGCCTCCTCCTCAGGACCGTGGACGTGGTCTTGAGGTCATGCTGCACTATCACGGATTTGAGCACGATGAGCGCACACTCCCCCTCACCCCCACCCCCCCACGCTTCACTATTAATACATTTAGTTGAAAACCTACAAAAATTTGAGTGTTTAAACGAGAGAGAAATGTGAGAAAACGTTAATTCGAGGGATTACTGTACTGACAAATATCAGTCGTTAATATCGGCCCACTTTTACAAATCGGGCCGATACCGATGTGTTACAAATTTGGCGATATCGGCCGATACCGATGTTAATACCGATATATCGTGCATCCTTATTATTGGTAGTAGTAGCAGTAGCAGTAGTAGCAGTAGTAGCAGTAGCAGCAGTAGCAGCAGTAGCAGTAGTAGTAGCAGTAGTAGTAGTAGTAGTAGTAGTAGTAGTAGTAGTAGTAGTAGTAGTAGTAGTAGTAGTAGTAGTAGTAGTAGTAGTAGTAGTAGTAGTAGTAGTAGTAGTAGTAGTAGTAGTAGCAGTAGTAGTAGTAGCAGTAGCAGCAGCAGCAGCAGCAGCAGCAGCAGCAGCAGCAGCAGCAGCAGCAGTAGCAGTAGCAGCAGCAGCAGTGTACAATATGGCTGCTATTTAACAATGGTCACGATTAATTTAGAAAATTTTAAATGTTTTAAAATGTGAAACCAAAAAAATTCCCCAAAATCTTAAATAACTTTGGTGAAGTGTCACAACTAGAATCTGTGATAAAAATGGTGAGAATCAAACCCCCGACCGTCTTCTTCGTGGGTGTTCAACTTTGATTATTTAAAGTACATCTTTTAACGCTTAAATACTACTCGTCTCTTTACAGGTCTGGCTCAGGTTTTCACAGCCGTTTGCAGCACTTTTATAGATCGTCCATAAATCGCAGGGAGACAGTGTGAATCTGCTGACGGTTCAGACCTGGTCCTGTTTAAACCAGAGGGACTTTATGAGTGGAAATCTCCCCATTTCTACCCCCCTCTCCCTTTGCTTTTGGGTTTCCTGTCATAGGCGCCATTTTGAGGACGTTTGACCATTCAGGACTTCAGATTTTTTATGTTAAATTACAGCTGCAAAAGAATGGAGAACGTAATTCGCAAATCAAGGTCTGTAAATTATAAATTTTCTGTGCAAATAACAGAATATCCTGTGTTATTCTGTGTAAAAGCTGCTCATCCTGTAGTTTAAGCGTCTACAAACGTTCTGTTCTGAAGTACAGGGGATTCTTGTATTAGTTTATCAGTTCATATTTCAGTCTTTTCTAACATGTTTACACTCCTGGAATCGGGGTCTTGTTCACGAGGGGAGGATGGAGCTTGAGATTAACGGGTGGATCGGTGCGGCGTCGGCAGTGATGCGGTCGCTGTACCGGACCGTTGTGGTGAAGAGGGAGCTGAGCCGAAAGGCAAAGCTCTCGATTTACCGTCGATCTACGTTCCTCCCCTCACCTCTGGTCATGAGCTCTGGGTAACTCTACTTACATGTTATTTAATCCTACCTGTACCTCTGTACATTGTACTTTATTACATTTTATTACATATTTTTTATATTGTTTACTTCTCCCCCTGCACTTTTTGCAACACTTTTTTACCATGTACTATTATTGCATGTTATTAGTACTTCTGACTATCTTAGCGAGTCAACGGTTCTACTGATCCTAAGCATTTCATTGCATTGTTGACCTTGTGTTGATTCTGCATATGACAAATAAACAATCTTGAATCTTGTAATGACCGAAAGGACGAGATCGCGGATATAAGTGGCCGAAATGAGTGGCTGGACGCACCCTTAGAGATAGGGTGAGGAGCTCAGTCAGGTGGGAGGGGCTCGGAGTAGAGCCACTGCTCTTCCACGTGGAGAGGAGCAGCTGAGGTGGCTCGGGCATCTGTTTCGGACGCCTCTTGGACGCCTCCCTCGGGAGGTGTTCCGGGCACGTCCCACCGGGAGGAGGCTCCGGGGAAGACCCAGGACACGCTGGAGGGACTCCCGGCTGGCCTGGGAACACCTTGGGGTCCCCCCGGAGGAGCTGGAGGAAGTGTCCAGGGTGAAGGAAGTCTGGGAGTCTCTGTTTAGACTGTTGCCCCCACGACCTGACCCCGGATAAAAGGAAGAAAAGGATGGATGGCAACTCAAATTAGTGGCAAATATTACCGTATTTTACACACTATAAGGCGCATCAGATTATAAGGCGCACCTTCAATGAATGGCCTATTTTAAAACTGTTTTCATATACAGGGCGTACCGCATTATAAGGCACATAGAATAGAAGCTACAGCAGTGGCCGACTACAGTAGCCATGATTAACCAATATTGATCCATATATAAGGTGCATCGGATTATAAGGCGCACTGTCGGCTTTTAGGTGCGCCTTATAGTGCAGAAAATACGGTAGATATTTTTTCCCATAATTATTCAGCCTTATTTGGAATTGTTAATTGCTATAGCAGCAGCGCTCGGTCTCAATCAATCCAAAATCCACGACTAGAAGAATCTTTTATACAGTATGAAGTAACAGGTGTGGCAGAATTCGTATTATAGATGTGATACTTGATATTCAGATTTTGCATCTACAAATACCAATCACTGACACGTTCCATTCTTATAAATACACATCTGTGACGTGTCTTGCCCAAGGACACAAAAACAGAGGCTCCAGTGTTGATGACCTTAGCTGAACGGTGCCAATCTAAACTCATGTAAAAGCAGGAGCTGTATTCAGCACATCTTTAGGTCCCACTGGCAGCAGGTCAGACGTGGTTTAGTCCTGGTTCAGATCTGGACCACAGACGGACCCTGTGTGTGGTCCAGGTCTGATCCAGAGACCCTGGACCACGGGGTCTGACCGCAGCCCCACGAGAGCCACTGACGCTGGGGTAACTCCGGCAGAGGGAGGGGGTCACAGTCTGGAGACGTTTGTTTTCACTGCTGTAAATCCAACTTTTTATAAGGATTAGCAGCTCCACGTGTGGAAATGTAAACTTTAAAGGTCAGTTTTCTGGTGGAGGGTCCGCCACCTGCTCCTTTCTACGGAGATGTCATTGCTCTGTCTGGAATGTTCCACAGTATGGCATTAAACAGCTCTACTTTACATTTATTCGATTACAGGTGGTTTTAGAGCTCAAAAATACCAAGAAAACCAAACATTCTGACTGAACGGTGTCGCCTCTCCACAGATCTGACCTGTTACTTGCTCTGGTTGGTCTCCATGAAGATAGGTTTAATGCCATACTGTGAAATATTCTAAGAAGAAGTGAAGAAGAAGTAGTGAACTTTATTGATCTCACACTGGAGAAATTCTTCTCTGCATTTTAACCTATCATATATATATATATATATATATATATATATATATATATATATATATATATATATATATATATATATATATATATATATATATATATATATAGGTTAAAATGCAGAGAAGAATTTCTCCAGTGTGAGATCAATAAAGTTCATATATTGATCTCACATATATATATATATATATATATATATATATATATATATATATATATATATATATATATATATATATATATATATATATATATATATATATATATATATATATATATATATATATATATACATATATACACACAGTATATTTTAGGAGCAGTGGGCTGCACATTACTGCGCCCGGGGACCATCTCCATGATCTTCTTGCTTCGGTTTGGTCAGGACCTCAGCTGGAGGATTTTACCTGGTGCATGTTTTGGGTTGGTGGGGGAAACCGGAGTGCCCGGAGGAAACCCACCCAGACACGGGGAGAACATGCAAACTCCACACAGAAAGGCTCGGGCGACCCGGGGATCGAACCCGGAACCTTCTTGCTGTGAAGCATCGAACCCGGAACCTTCTTGCTGTGAAGCAAGAGCGCTAACCACTCAGCTACCGTGCCGCCTTAATATTCCAGACAAGACAATAACATCTCCCTCCACCAGAAAAGTTACAAAATGAACCTTTTCTTGCAACTCCTGGAGCAGCAGATTAAGTGACACAAGATACAATTTAGAGTTAAGTCAAGTTTAATAATCCGTTCACTTTTTTCTTCTTGTCTGGCCCGACTTTTTAAATGGAGGAAGATTTCATATTAAAGCTCTTTGGGTCGAAGCAGGAGGTTAGAATTAAAGTAGGGATGCACCGATGTGAACATTTTAGCCGATACCGATATCCGATATTAATGTTTCTGTTATCGGCCGATGCTGATATTAGCCGATACCGATATTTTTTTATTTTTAATTCAGATATAACATTTTATACAGACTGAAAATCATGCAAAATTAATTTTTGAATGTCTTTTCAAAACGTGTTTTGACTCATGATTTTTTTTTTTTTTTTTTTCAATTTTTTTTTATAGTGTAACTTTTTTTTTTTTTATAGTGTAACATTGTGTTCTGCGTCCTGATTGGCTAAGGGACCTTTGCTGATTGATGTTATAGATGGGGGACGCGGGGGGGAACTAGACCAGGACTGGAACTAGACCAGGACTAAACACGGACTAAATCAGGTCTAGACCAGGTCTAAACAAGGTCTAAACCTGGACTGAACCAGGACTAAACCTGGACTAAACCAGGACTGGACCAGTTCTAAACCAGGATTAAACCACGGCGTGCGGCTCTTTGCCTGGTTTCGTGCGGCTCTTGCGTTCGTTCATGTCGAGGTTTGATGTGCTCGGACTGCTTGCTGCGGTATCACGGATTTGAGCACGATGAGCGCACGAGTCTGCGCACCCCCCCCCCCACGCTTCACTATTAATACATTTTGTTGAAAATCTACAAAAGTTTGAGTGTTTAAACGAGAGAAAAATGTGAGAAAATGTTCATTCGACGGATTACTGTACTGACAAATATCAGTCGTTAATATCGCCCACTTTTACACATCTGATATGTTAAAAATTTGGCAATATCGGCCGATACCGATGTTAATGCCGATATATCGTGCATCCCTAAATTAAAGGAAGACCAACGCCGGAGCTAAAGGGTTTGCTCCAGACTACGGGACGAAAGACTCGCTCTTTTCAAACAGCGTGGGAAGAAATAATCTTTTCTGCTTTTCTTTCTTTTCTCGACCTGCTGTGATGATGTCTGGACTCAGATGGATATTGTGACCTGAAACATTTGCAAAGAAGCCTCGTTAAACATTCAGAGCCAGATCGCCCTAAAAACGTCGCTATTTTAATTTATGACGCTGCTCGGTGCTCTGGAAAATGCACTGAACAATAATAATTAATTTTCAGCTTCACATCAAAAATATTCCGAGCTCCAGTCACTTACAGGGAGAAAAACTGGCCCTGGTTTACAGATTTGTATGACGTCACTGATTTAAACCAAAAACATTTAAAACATTTGTTCCTCGACAGTCTTTTACTGACAGGGTTGGCTGTAGACTGACCATTAGAACTGCCTGAATCTTGAATAAAAATTCAAGTTAGGTGTTCAGCTGTAGCTTGAAAGAATGTTATAATGTTTCCTCATAAAACAGATTTGAAATAGTGTGTTTTTTTGTTCGATTCATCGTCGTTCACAGCTCTAATCCCTCATCCCTCCCTCATTAACCCGGTGCATCTGCCGCCTTCGATAACGTCGCCTCTGATTTAAACCCGAGCACTTTGTGGAGTTTCCTGTTTTTGTTGAGCCTCTCTCTGCTCCATTGTCCCTGAGACCTGCTCGTCCATCTGGGATCAGACGCGCCCAGGGACATGGAGAGGGGCATTATGGGATTGTTTGTAGTCTACGCAGGGGGGCAGGAACAGGAAAATGTAAAAATTTATGACGCGATTGTGAACTTGGCCACCTGGGACGGGTTAACTTTTTAAAACCTTTTGCTAAAATAATGTTTAGTTTTCAAATGTTTTAAAATAATACTTAATGATGGGTTTTTGTAATATTGTGTAGAGGTGTTTGGATAGAGACGAGGAAAAAATGGTCAAACAGCTACAAATTCTGAGGATTCCAAACCCCAGATACCAGCTCTTTTGTTTACTTTATATGATTAAACATCGGAATATTCTGGATTTTCCCCCTAACATTTATTTTATGTTAGACAACGGGATGTGGGGGACAAAACTCTATTACAGTACGGATACTAAACTTGATTTTGATACTAACAAATAGACTCAATACTGATACTGAAGGGCACAATTCAAATAAAGCTCATATCACATATTTATCCTCCTGAGACCCATTTATTTGTGTCCTTTATCGTGGACATTGAGTCAACCAGTCTGTCTTTTAAGTGTTTTGAGACAGACTCTAGTTTGTGGCTGCACTATGATTAAAAAATAAATAATTAAATAAATATACAGTCATACCTCACTCAAATTAATTCATTCCAGAAGTGGTTTCGTAACGTGAATTTTTCGTAAGTTGAGTCGCTATGGGGGACTCGGGCTGCTGCGAAGCCGAGCGCGCATCAGAGCGCGAATTACGCACATTTTTGAGATTTCGCGTTTCGTATAGGGATGTCAACAATTAATCGATTAACGGTTAATTGTCGATTAAGACGTTGGTCGATCAAAATGCATTAATTGTAATTAACCGCGGACACGCAGACACGCACCCGCGTGGTCATGAAACAAGGCAACCGCGCTGCGCCAAGCTCGACTCACAGCCGACCGCAGGCGCCAACGGCACTGCTCAGCAGCCCCGGGTGTACGCGCGAGGCGAGATCGAACCCGGAATGCGTGCCGTTGCTGATGGTTTCGCCGCGGCCCGTGCCCCGAGCCCCGCGCGGCTGGCCTGCAGCTCGGGGCGCGGGCCGCGGCGAAACCAGCAGCGGCACGTGGTGGTTTAATCCTGGTCCAGTCCAGGTCCAGACCTGGTTCAGACCTGGTTCAGACCTGGTCCAGTCCACGTTCAGTCCTGGTCTCGTCTCTTAGCCAATCAGGACAGAACACAATGTTACACTATAAAAAAAAAAAAATGGATAGAGCGAGGGATTACTGTATTTTGTTATTCAGCATCAATACATTTGTCTGCTTTTTACTAAGGAATAATTAATTGAGGAATATACAATATAATAATACTATGATATATTTATGACTCAGTGTTATGTTACTATAGCTTATATTCTTAAAGATCCTATTGAAACACTCAAATTCAGGTGAAAAACGCCGCTTATCAGTTAATCGTTAATCGATCGATAAGGTCAATCAACTAACATGAATTTTCTTTCGTATTTAGAGACGAAAATTGTACGTAAATGCGTTTCGTAACTTGGATTATTCGTTAGTTGGGTCTTTCGTAAGGTGAGGTATGACTGTAATAATAAATAAGTAAATAAAAAGTAAATCAAATAAAAAGTTAAAAAGTAAAAAAAATATACATAAAAAATAAATAAATAAAATGAAGTAAATAATAAAAAAGTAAATACAATAATAAATAAATAAATACAAATTTGAAATTAAAAGGGAGTCTAAAATTTTTTGAGGCGACTGTAGAAGCTTGTCAGAAATGTTGGTCATCAAAAAAAAAAAAAGTTTTTGTTAGGTTGTTAATTTCACGTGGATTTAACACTATTACAGTCCATTACAGAGGACATGTTGCAACATAAATAAAATAATAATAAAATTAGCAAAATGTAAATGCTAAGGTGTTTACCTCCAAATAGAAAATCACAAAAAACAGACAAAACAAAACAAACAAACAAACAAACAAAAACACTTTTTTTCTTCGGGTCCCAGGAGGATATAGTATACTGCAAGAAGACTTGAAAGACAATAACATGGACATCAAAGAAAAATGGGAGCTTGAAATGAATGCCATCATCTCAGATAAGCAATGGGCAGATCCCTGCAGACGTGGACATAAATGAACCAGTCCCAACTGGAAAGAGTTTGGATGGGAGATTAGAATGAGGTACTTCAGGTACTTCAGGTACTTCAGGACCCCACAGAGTACATCAAAAGGGAGTAATACCTCAGTACAATGCTGGAGAGGATGTGGTATGGTTGGGGATCATACACATATTTTTTGGGACTGCCCAATACTCTCAGAATACTGACAAAATGTACAAAAAGAAATTAAGAAATGTTTATCAACAGACATACCACTAGAACCATCATACTTCATACTAGGTGTACTTCCGGATGATCTTAAAGAAAATACTTATACAGACATATTGCAAATGCAGTCATACCTCACCTTACGAAATTAATTCGTTCCAGAAGTGGTTTCGTAACGTGATTTTTTCATAAGTAGAGTCGCAATGTAAAAGGCCTGATTCGTTCCAAGCCAATGGGAGGCCAGCGGGGTGTTGGGAGAGTGTATTTACAAGTGTATTTACGTTGCGGGGGATTCGGGCGGCTGTGAAGCCGAGCGCACATTATTTGAAGTTTTGAGATTTCGCGTTTCTCAACTTGAATTTTCTTTCGTATTCAGAGATGAAAATTTTACGTAAATGCGTTTCGTAACTTGGATTATTCGTTATTTGGGTCTTTCGTAACGTGAGGTATGACTGTACTTCTTTTGATTGCTAATAATGTTATTACGGCAGCATGGTTACAACCACATCCCCCAACGATGCACAAGAAAGAATCCAAGAGGTTTATAATATGGAATATCTGGCTGCATTATTACAACTAAAAACAGATACTTTTATAAGTAATGTATGATCCATGATTTTCTCTCCATTTTATTTTTATTATTACATATTGTTATTTTATTTCTACAGGGGGTCCTCGACTTACGCCGTTTCGTGGTTACGAACGCGCCCCTATAAAAAAATATATATATATATTACGCGTCATTCCGTCTTACGTGGTTTAGCGTGGCAAGCGACGTAAACAAACGCGAACGGCGCGCGGCGGAAGAATACGCTTTGTTGTGGTTGTAGGGCGGAGAAGAGGCCCTCTGTGGGCGGAAGTACCTGATGTGGCTCTGATCTGCTCCTATGAAAGCGACAGTGATAACCAAGCAGCGTAGTGGTCTAATTATTGAGATGGAAAGGTTATTGGTGCTTTGGTTGGAAGATCAAAGTCAAAATCCGACTTACGACAAAATTCGGGTTACGACGCGTCTTAAGAACGGATCAACGTCGTAACCCGAGGACCCCCTGTATTTTATTTTTATTTAATTATTCCTTCCTTTTCATATATAACAAGACTTTGAGATACTGGTGTGAATTGGTGGAGTATTATCTGAACAATTTTCATGTTGTGGATTAATCCAATGTACAGGAAAAAAAAAACAATCTGTGAATTATGGTAGATGTTCTTATTTTGCTCCCACTTAAAGGTCCAGTGTGTAGGATTCGTGGTGCATAGGTGGATAGTGGCTATGGCACTTCCTGTTTTAGCTACGGCAGACCTCGAGGATCACCCGGGCGCGCCGCTGCGCTGTGCGAGCTCTCGCCGACAACAACGGTATAAATAAAACACAGTCCCGTTCACTTTTTTTTTTTTTTTTCGCATGAAAACACACATTCCCGATCGTGTACCATGACAATCTACATATCAAATGAAACCTTACAGTCTCCTCTTTTTGACTATGTAATTCATTTCCCGGCACAACAATCACTCCCCGAGCACATGGGGCTTTTATACGGAAAAGCACAAAACGAGGTTTGTTACTTAGCTTACCTTTGAAGGCTTTGCACAGGTCAAACTCTGTATTTCACCACAAGCTTGGTCTCAATCTGTCCGTAAGGATCCAGCGAATAAAATCCAGTAAAACAATTTAGTCCAAAACACGTGTTAGATCCATTACGACGTGTGATACAGCAGCATGCTTGTCTTATTTACCCAACACCACGAGCCTCTCTCCTTCTCTCCCTCTTGCAGCTTGTGCCGAGCCCAAATGTCCTTTTGCGGCTCTCGTATTCAAAATGGCTGCCTCTGCATGGGGAAGATCCCCCTTTTATGTGACTATATCTAAGTACAAAAGAATACTTTGATTTCATGATGGAAGTGAAAAGGCTTGGAAAACACTGTATTTTTGAATGGGTATCTTCAATTTCGGTAATTAACGGGTAAAAATCTTACACACTGTCCCTTTAAGTCCGTGACATATAGAACCAGCAACCAAAAGACTGAGAACTCTCCAAGGACTTTATACATGTGGATGTACCTATCTGTTCCACTTTGTGCTGTAAATGTGGTGCAGTGTATGACAGCGCATGATAACTGAAAATAAAAAGAAGTTACAAAAAAAATACTAATACTGATACCACAGTGATAATAAAAAACACTCTTCATAGAACTTTATTTTATATTTTTTTATATTCCCATGTGGTCCTATAATGTTGTCTTGTCATCCCTCAGTGGTCCATGGACATATTCTGGTCTATGTGCTCTTAGACTTGTTTTCATGAAATCCAGGTAGAATCCACGGCAAATGAGAAATTCAATTCTGTCAACTGGACAAAAGTTTATTTGGTCGAATCAGTTTCTCAGCTCACCCAAGGTGCTTCTTCAGTTCTGGTCAGACGCTGGAGGACACTGCCTATATCTGCCTGAAGGGGGCGCTAACTACAATGAAATGACTCTGAGACTACCACACCTACTTGTTTACAGTTTGTGTTTGTTAGCTCGGTGTAAACTGTACCAGAGTCATATTATCACAATCATTCGGGTCCCTGATGGGTGCTTCACACCTCTGAGCAGACCATCCCTCGTGTTTTCTTTGTTTAGATTTAGGTCTGAGGATGGAGTTGTAAATGGGAGACAAATGATGTCTGAGCCCTCCATTTCTGCTCAAAGATGGATTGTTTTTCCTAACAAAAATAGCTTCTTTAACTTCCCCTCTTAAACCAATTATTTTCTCTGGCTCAGATCTGTACCTCAGTGTCCTCAAAGGAGAGATTAGTGGTTTTGAGATGGAAATATACAGCAGACTGGATATCCCCCTTATCTTCACCAGCGTCTGACCAGAACTGAAGAAGCAGCCTGGATGAGCTGCGAAACGTATTCGACCAAATAAACTTTTGTCCAGTTGACGAATTTTCTCCTTTTGCCGTGGATTCTACCTGGACGACTGAGGGATTCTGCACACATCCTCTTGTGAAGTTTTGTTTCTCCAGTGTGGCGCTCGCTGCACTCTTCACTACACTGAATCGAGCAGACCACGTCGGTTTGTTTGTGACTCTGTGTTTTGTCCTTGTTTTGATGCAGCTCAAAATCATTCTAAAGCTTTTCAGGAGAGGTTCATTTCTGTCCTGTGAATGTGACTTTTTAGTATCGATACCTCCTCACATCTACAATCTAGTTTCGGTACTTGTTTGTTGTGTTTGATTTTCGATACTTTTGACAACCTCAGTAAACATGATCATACCATCCCTATCTAAATCATGTGGTATAGAGCAGGGGTGTCAAACATGCGGCCCTGGGGCCAGATACGGCCCTCCAAGAACTTTAATCTGGCCCTCGGCTGATTTTCTATTAAAATATTTTAATTATATTTCAATTTTCTATTAAAATATTGGTAATTTTCTGCACCTCTTTTCTGCGGAGCTTAGCATAGCAGCGTCTCCAGCGCCTCTGTGCGTGGCCCCTCCCACCAGAGCAGCACAAATGAAGACTCGCCTCTTTCCAAACGCTCTAAAAGGACCATCGTTTTGACTGTCGACCATGACGCCCTCATCAGCAAAACGTCAAAAATGAGAAAAGTGGACGCCGAGTGCTGGATTTTCCAAAAAAATGGACTAATTCCTATTTGTTCACGCAGGTGAAAGGGAAACCTGTACGCTTGTGCTCAAATTGCATTTTTCTTAAAATTTCAGGTTGTTCATAATATTTTGTAAAAGAAAGAGTTCATCAAATAAAAAAGACTTCTGTAATAGAGTTGTGTTTCTTTGTACAAATATTTGGACTTATTGCTATTTTTGGGGTATATTTGCCATGAGTTTTCTGATCCGGCCCCTTTGGGATCAGAGTAGGTTGGATATGGCCCCCGGACCAAAATGAGTTTGACACCCCTGGTCTAGAGACTCTTGTCCAGCAGTGGAGCCGTTCTTACCCTGAGGCTGGACTCTGCAGAACTCCCAGGATCCTCTGGATTCGGTCCATGGCCAAACTCTCCTGGAAACTGCTCAGACCTGAGACACAGAAAATCACTTTACATCCCGATTCTCTGATTATGTGAACTGTGAGCTCATAAACAAGGGCAGATTTCCTCTAAAGCTCCTCTCTCTGCTCCAGCTCCTCACCTTTTCTCCACTTTCATTACTCCTGTGCTTCTTTATCATCCAAGCTACAGAAAGGAAACGACTGTTTTTCTCACCGTTTATGGTTGAAACTTAAGTCCCAGTTTAGCCAACGGTAACACGCACATGCATTTGGGTTTAAAGGGATATGCCACCCCCAGGTCAAATTTGGGCATCTCCCCACAGTCCAGAGACTAAAATAAGTGGTGGAAAGCGTTTTCCTGCTCACCCAGCCATTGTCCGAGTCTGTCACCACTGACCGCCGCGGTATCTGCAGCTACTCCGCCTTAGACTGGAGTCTAACGTCGCCAGAGAAAGATTTCGGCCAAAAGGAATTAATTTGCTCGATGCGTTTCCCAATTACTTTGTGTGTAGTGCGCATTCATATCGAGTGCAAATAAATGTGCAAATCAACACGGAGAGCTTGACTTGGTCATTTTGGGTGGGAACTATTTTCCAGTGCGTAAGAATACAGCCGTATCACGCAGCACGCTGCCAGGGGAATCCCAGTTACGCACCGGGAAGGGAGTTCCCCTGTTGCACAACGTGGTGCGTGATACGGCTGTATTCTTACGCACTGGAAAATAGTTCCCACCCAAAATGACCAAGGCAAGCTCTCCGTGTTGATTTGCACATTTATTTGCACTTGATATGAATGCGCACTACACAGAAAGTAATCGGGAAACGCATCGAGCAAATTAATTCCTTTTGGCCGAAATCTTTCTCTGGCGACGTTAGACTCCAGTCTAAGGCGGAGGAGCAGCAGATACCGCGGCGGTCAGTGGCGACAGACTCGGACAATGGCTGGGTGAGCAGGAAAACGCTTTCCACCACTTATTTTAGTCTCTGGACTGTGGAGAGATGCCCAAATTTGACCTGGGGGTGGCATATCCCTTTAACATATTGTACAAACTCATTCCAAACTTTAAATGGGAATTTCTGTGGAATTTCATATCTTTATGACTGAAGTCCGCATGTCTATGTTTTTAATAAGATGGAAGAAGATCGAATCGAAATCGATCAAAAAATAAAATAAAATAGTGGGACGCTTCCGGCTCCATCGACTCTGGCTCCAGTTGACTTTACATTGAAAAACTGTCTCCCCTCTCTCTGTAACTGCTGCCTCGTCATTTTGGTCTTAAAATGTTTGTATTAACCCGCTCTACATGATCCTTTTTATTTTACTGTTTTGTTCATATACAGTGGTCCCTCACTATAACGCAGTTCAACTTTCGCTGCCTCGTTGTTTCGCAGATTTTTTAAATACCATTTTGTTTATAGTGTATCGACGCGCATCCTGATTGGCTAAGGGACTGTAGACCTTTGCCGATTCGTCATTCTCCTCCGTGTGACTCTGAAGTGCTGTATGTTTGCAAGTTTTCTCCCAGACAAAACCCACAATGTCGACGAAATACACGTGTGAGTCACTATTAATCATGTCTTATGTGTCCATGCTCGTAGGTTGATCATTAAAATTTGTTATTTCTAAATGCGGTCAAATTATTTTTTCTATAGGAAAACGTTTATGTTTTGATTTCTCAAACAAATATGTTTAGGGCCTGAAAACAGGTTTGGATCTTTGGTTTCATTCTATAATCTACGAAAGTTTAAAGAGTGTTTAACTGTATTTACTGTTTTACAAAACTAACTAAAACTAACTGAAATGATAGATAAACTAAAGCAGGACTAAACTAGGACTAAACCAGGACTAAACCAGGACTAAACCAGGACTAAACAAGAACTAAACCAGGACTAAACCAGGACTAAACCAGGACTAAACTAGAAATAACCAGGACTAAACTAGGACTAAACCAGGACTAAACTAGGACTAAACAAGAACTAAACCAGGACTAAACCAGGACTAAACTAGGACTAAACCAGGACTAAACTAGGACTAAACAAGAACTAAACCAGGACTAAACTAGAAATAACCAGGACTAAACTAGGACTAAACTAGGACTAAACCAGGACTAAACTAGGACTAAACAAGAACTAAACAAGAACTAAACCAGGACTAAACTAGGACTAAACCAGGACTAAACAAGAACTAAACCAGGACTAAACCAGGACTAAACTAGAAATAACCAGGACTAAACTAGGACTAAACTAGGACTAAACCAGGACTAAACTAGGACTAAACAAGAACTAAACAAGAACTAAACCAGGACTAAACTAGAACTAAACCAGGACTAAACTAGAAATAAACCAGGACTAAACTAGAAATAAACCAGGACTAAACTAGGACTAAACTAGGACTAAACCAGGACTAAACAAGAACTAAACCAGGACTAAACCAGGACTAAACTAGGACTAAACCAGGACTAAACAAGAACTAAACCAGGACTAAACCAGAAATAACTAGGACTAAACTAGAACTAAACCAGGACTAAACTAGGACTAAACCAGGACTAAACAAGAACTAAACCAGGACTAAACTAGAACTAAACCAGGACTAAACTAGAAATAAACCAGGACTAAACTAGGACTAAACCAGGACTAAACTAGAAATAAACCAGGACTAAACTAGGACTAAACTAGAACTAAACCAGGACTAAACTAAGACAATTAAATGGAAAAAAACGATAACTGAAACTGTATTGTGTGTTTACAAAACTAAAACTAATTGAAATTATCGATAAATCGCTCTTCGTTTTCACCTTTTTTGGAGTTGGTAAATGTATAAATAAACTAAATAAATAAAGATCACCACTACTGAAACCTTCTCTACTGTGAACTGTTATATCCACTTTAGTTATTTGAATAAAACGTACGCCTTGTGCTTGTATCGTGTATCGAGGCTTCTCAAAATGTGGTGGTAAAACCTTCTAAACTCTGCGGTGGCGAGATCCTCCCAGCTCCAGAGCCGATTAGGCCAAGACGATACTAAACTGTGATGTTTTTAATCCCTGTCCTTGAAAAAAGCAGCTCGGACTTCAGAGTAAAACCACAATCTGACGTGTGTTTGTGTAACTGCCGCTCTGACCTTGAGACTTTTCTATCGACTGTACGACTCCTGAAGAGGCGCACGAACGCTCGCTTATGAAACGATGATGAAAATGTTGCATCAGATCTACTTCATTAATCTGTTTTTAACCACTTATGTAAAGCAGACAGGCTCAAATCAAATCAAATTAAACGAAAAACCCAGAGAGAAACATTTTGACCTTTTTGGCAAATGGAGTATCGATGCATAATAACGTCATTTGAACTAATAACGGACATTAACGGTCCCAGATTACACTAAATTGACTCTCATAAGCTCTAATTCATGTTCTAATGTTGTTTCCTCCTCAAAAACAGACCTGGAGTTGAGTTTTGTTTCATTTCATTCCACCTTGTGATGTCATGAAGTGGTAGTTTTCAAGTTATCAGCTACTTTTGCCTTTCGTTCAGTAGAAATTGGCAAATCCAGAACTGAAAATATCCAAATGATTCTAGTGAAGGTGTGTGGAGTTTAAAAACACAGTGGAGTTTCTGTATTATAGTTAACGAAAACAAACGAAAACTAAAATTGAAAAAATATTTTCGTTAACTGAAATAAATAAAAATGACAAAACAAAAAACAATAACTGAAACTGTATTTACCAGGACTAAACCAGGACTAAACTAGGACTGAATAAGGACTAAACTAGAACTAAACCAGGACTAAACTAGAACTAAACTAGGACTAAACTAGGACTAAACAAGGACTAAACAAGGACTAAACTAGAACTAAACCAGGACTAAACCAGGACTAAACTAGGACTAAACTAGGACTGAACCAGGACTAAACTAGGACTAAACTAGAACTAAACAAGGACTATACAAGGACTAAACTAGGACTAAACTAGGACTAAACAAGGACTAAACAAGGACTAAACTAGGACTAAACTAGGACTAAACAAGGACTAACCTAGAACTAAACAAGGACTAAACAAGGACTAAACAAGGACTAAACTAGAACTAAACAAGGACTAAACAAGGACTAAACTAGGACTAAACTAGAACTAAACTAGGACTAAACAAGGACTAAACAAGGACTAAACTAGGACTAAACAAGGACTAAACAAGGACTAAACCAGGACTAAACTAGAACTAAACTAGGACTAAACAAGAACTAAACCAGGACTAAACTATGACTAAACTAGGACTAAACCAGAACTAAACAAGGACTAAACCAGGACTAAACTAGAACTAAACCAAGACTAAACTAGAAATAACCAGGACTAAACTAGAACTAAACTAGGACTAAACTAGGACTAAAATAAGACTGAACGAAGACTAAACTAGAACTAAACCAGGACTAAACCAGGACAATTAAAAGAAAAAGCCTTTTTTGGAGTTGGTAAATGTGGAAGTTTTGGTGTGTATTTTATTTTACTTTCTTTTTGAATCCTGCACTTGACAAATAACCCAAAGTATAACCCAAAAACTAAAACTAAAACTAAGAAAAACTAAACTAAAACTGAGCAGTTAGAAAAAAAACTTAAACTAAAACTATCAGAGCCGCTCTAAAAACGAATTAAAAAAGAGGGGGAAAAAATAACTAAAACTGAACTATAATGAAAAATCCAAAACTATTATAACCTTTGTGACATCACAAGGTGGAACAGAGTGTTTGTGACGAAGAAACATTAGAACAGACCAGAAAACAGAGTAATATGGGTCCTTTAAAGCCACACTGTGTAACCTTTCTGGTGGGGGAAACATGACCTTTATTTCTACTGGCGTGTTTTTTCTTTGCCAGGAATGTTCCACAATTTAACTTTATTTGTGTGTTTACTATTACGAGACATACATGAAAAGAGCATTCTTATTTTAACTCTCCACCTCTCCACAGACCTGACCTGTAACTTGGCCTGTTGGTGGTGCCGGTCTCCATGGAGACAGACAAGTTTAATACCAAACTGTGGACCATTTCAGGCAAAGCAATAAAATCTCCATGGAGACAAGCAGAAAGTTACACAGTGCATATTTCATCTAAAAACATGACAGATCTTTAAAGCTGCACTGTGTAACTTTTCTGGTGGAGACGTTATTGTTTTGTCTGGAATATTTCACAGACGAATTTAGTGACTTTAAGATGCATATTTTTAGTATTTTAGTAGTATTTCAGTATAGTAATAGTATTTTAGTATAGTAGTAGTAGTATTTCAGTATAGTAGTAGTAGTATTTCAGTATAGTAGTAGTAGTATTTTAGTATAGAAGTAGTTGTATTTTAGTATAGTAGTAGTAGTATTTTAGTATAGTAATAGTATTTTAGTATAGAAGTAGTAGTATTTTAGTATAGTATTTTAGTATAGTAGTAGTCGTATTTTAGTATAGTAGTAGTAGTATTTTAGTATAGAAGTAGTTGTATTTTAGTATAGTAGTAGTATTTTAGTATAGTAGTAGTATTTTAGTATAGTAGTAGTAGTATTTTAGTATAGAAGTAGTAGTATAGTAGTAGTATACTAAAATACTACTACTATACTAAAATAGTACTACTATACTAAAATACTACTATACTACTATAGTATTTTAGTATAGCTGTAGTATTTTAGTATAGTAGTAATAGTATTTTAGTATAGAAGTAGTAGTATTTCAGTATAGTAGTAGTAGTATTTTAGTATAGAAGTAGTTGTATTTTAGTATAGTAGTAGTATTTTAGTATAGTATTTTAGTATAGAAGTAGTAGTATTTTATTATAGTAGTAGTAGTATTTTATTATAGTAGTAGTAGTATTTTATTATAGCAGTAGTAGTATTTTATTATAGCAGTAGTAGTATTTTATTATAGTAGTAGTAGTATTTTAGTATAGTCGTAGTATTTTAGTATAGTCGTAGTAATTTAGTATAGAAGAAGTATTTTAGTATAGAAGTAGGAGCATTTTAGTATAGTAGTATTTTAGTATAGAAGAAGTATTTTAGTATAGTAGTAGTAGTATTTTAGTATAGTAGTAGTATTTTAGTATAGAAGTAGTATTTTAGTATAGAAGTAGTATTTTAGTATAGTAGTAGTTTTTTAGTATAGTAGTAGTATTTTAGTATAGTAGTAGTATTTTAGTATAGAAGTAGTAATATTTTAGTATAGAAGTAGTAGTATTTTAGTATAGTAGTATTTTGGTATAGAAGTAGTATTTTAGTATAGAAGTAGTATTTTAGTATAGAAGTAGTATTTTAGTATAGAAGTAGTATTTTAGTATAGAAGTACTATTTTAGTATAGAAGTAATATTTTAGTATAGAAGTAGTATTTTAGTATAGTAGTAGTATTTTAGTATAGAAGTAGTATTTTAGTATAGTAGTAGTAGTATTTCAGTATAGTAGTAGTATTTTAGTATAGTAGTAGTATTTTAGTATAGTAGTAGTAGTATTTCAGTATAGTAGTAGTAGTATTTCAGTATAGTAGTAGTAGTATTTTAGTATAGTAGTAGTATTTTAGTATAGTAGTAGTATTTTAGTATAGTAGTAGTAGTATTTCAGTATAGTAGTAGTATTTTAGTATAGTAGTAGTATTTTAGTATAGTAGTAGTATTTTAGTATAGAAGTAATATTTTAGTATAGAAGTAATATTTTAGTATAGAAGTAGTATTTTAGTATAGAAGTAGTATTTTAGTATAGAAGTAGTATTTTAGTATAGAAGTAATATTTTAGTATAGAAGTAGTAATATTTTAGATGAAGTTACAGGTCAGATCTGTGGAGAGGCGACCCCGCTCACAGTCAGAATGTTTTTTGTTTTTTTTAAATATATTTTTGAGCTCTAAAACCACCTGTAATTGAATAAATGTAAAGTAGAGCTGGTTAAAGTCACACTGTGGAACCTGGACATACTGTATCCATAGAAACAAGCAGGCGACAGCCCTCGAATCAAAAAGTTACACAGTGCACCTTTAAAGTTGCATAAGGAAAAAATAATACTCTGACACTTTCCCCTGTAACTCCATGTTCCAGGATAATAATAGTAATAACTCGCGTTTAAATATCTTATAGCAGCGGCTACAGCACAGAGCGTAACCATGACGACGGCACTTACGGTCGGAGTACCTGCCCGACTTCAGCCCTCTCAAGATGGCGGACAGCGGGGGGAGGTAGCGCTGCAGCTCGGAGCACTGCGAAGGAAAAGGAAAAGGACAACTGTAATTAGGAGGACAATCAGAGGGTGTAAGTGCAGGTCTGAGCGCAGAGGGCGGATCATTACAGTCCGCCGACGCCACGGACGCCACGAACGAGCATGATGAGCGCCAATTAACACGGCAGGATGAACCGAGGCTCTGCTCTATTTTGGTTTAGCAGAACTTTTATGGAAAATCTTTTAAAATTCAATTCAATTTAATTATATGTACTGTACATCTCTGGAAAAAATCAGAGACCACTGCAAAATGATCAGTTTTTCTGATTTTACTACTTATAGGTTTGTGTTTGGGCAAAAGGAACATTTTTGTTTGAGTTGATAAACTACTGACAACATTTATCCCAAATTCCAAATAAAAATATTATCGTTTATGTTTTGTTTTTTTTTTTGTTTTTTTTTTGTCTCCATGAAATAATATAGGCTAAATGGCATTATGGAACTAAACCAGGACTAGACCAGGACTAGAACACGACTAGACCCAGGACTAGAACACGACTAGACCAGGACTAGACCAGGACTAGACCACGACTAAACCAGGACTAGACCAGGACTAGACCACAAGTAAACCAGGACTAGCAGTGAACTAAGCCAGAACTAGACCAGGACTAGACCAGGACTAGAACACGACTAGACCAGGACTAGAACACGACTAGACCAGGACTAGACCAGGACTAGACCACGACTAGACCACAAGTAAACCAGGACTAGCAGTGAACTAAGCCAGAACTAGACCAGGACTAAACCAGGACTAGAAGTGGACTAAACCAGAACTAAACCAGAACTAGAAGTGGACTAAAACAGGACTAGAAGTGGACTAAATCAGGACTAAACCAGAACTAGAAGTGGACTAAACCAGAACTAAATCAGGACTAGAAGTGGACTAAACCAGGACTAAAACAGGACTAGAAGTGGACTAAATCAGGACTAGAAGTGGACTAAACCAGGACTAAACCAGGACTAAACCAGGACTAGAAGTGGACTAAACCAGAACTAAACCAGAACTAGAAGTGGACTAAACCAGGACTAAACCAGAACTAGAAGTGGACTAAACCAGGACTAAAACAGGACTAGAAGTGGACTAAATCAGGACTAAACCAGAACTAGAAGTGGACTAAACCAGAACTAAATCAGGACTAGAAGTGGACTAAATCAGGACCAGAAGTGGACTAAACCAGAACTAAATCAGGACTAGAAGTGGACTAAACCAGGACTAAAACAGGACTAGAAGTGGACTAAATCAGGACTAGAAGTGGACTAAACCAGGACTAAACCAGGACTAAATCAGGACAGTCAATACAGCGATGACTAAACCAGGACTAAGGAACATTTTTGTTTGAGTCTACAAACTACTGACAACATTTCCCCCAAATTCCAAATAAAAATATTATCGTTTAGAGCATTTATTTGCAGAAAATGACAAATGGTCAAAATAACAAAAAGATCCATGTTTTCAGACCTCAAACAATGCAAAGAAACAAGATCAAATTCATTTTAAAACAACATAATACTAATGTTTGCACTTAAGAAGAGTTCACAAATCAATATTTGGTGCAATAACCCTTATTTTTAATCACAGCTTTCATGCGTCTTGGCATGCTCTCCACAAGTCTGTCACATTGTTCTTGGGTGACTTTATTCCACTCCTGGTGCAAGAACTGAAGTAGCTCAGCTTTGTGTTTGTGTTGGAATTCAACAGACGCTGGAATGGAATGGCTGTAATACATGTAGAGATGCTGATTTCTCAAAAAAATGCAGTGGTCTCTTATTTTTTCCAGAGCTGTATGTGAGTGTCAGTGACGTGCAGTGAGGGGAGGCAGGGGAGGCTGTGCCCTGTCATCACAGAGAAAAAAGTAAAATTAAAAAATAAATGGTTATATTTATGATGCGTGAAGAGTCCCTCAGTCGTCCAAGTAGAATCCATGATAAAAGAAGAAATTCAATTTGTCAACTGGACAAAGTGGTTATATTTATCCAATGATTTGTACTATAAAGTTATTTTCTAGTTAACTTCACCATTTTAATTCTTTTTTTTTTTTACTTTTACCGTTCAAATAGTCTTTCGTCACATCACGTCACGAACATGCAAACTCCACACAGGAAGGCCCGAGCAACCTGGGGATCGCCCGGAACCTTCTTGCTGTGAGGCGTGAGTGCTAGTCACTCAGCCACACTGAGTGCTAGCCATGCCACACTATGGAATATTATAGCCAAAGGAACAACATTTCCATGGAAACAAGCAGGAGGAGTCTCTCCTTCAGGCCAAATAAGAGTCAGGTTTGTGGAGATGCGAGCCCGAGTAAGGACTCAGTGAGTCACAGTCACATACTGCGACTTTAAGATGCATATTTGGTATTATTTTAGTAGTATTTTAGTATAGAAGTAGTAGTATTTTAGTATAGAAGTAGTAGTATTTTAGTATAGAAGTAGTAGTATTTTAGTATAGAAGTAGTAGTATTTTAGTACAGAAGTAGTATTTTAGTATAGAAGTAGTAGTATTTTAGTATAGTAGTAGTAGTATTTTAATATAGTAGTAGTAGTATTTTAGTATAGTAATATTTTAGTATAAAAGTAGTAGTATTTTAGTATAGAAGTAGTAGTAGTATTTTAGTACAGAAGTAGTATTTTAGTATAGAAGTAGTAGTATTTTAGTATAGAAGTAGTAGTATTTTAGTACAGAAGTAGTATTTTAATATAGTAGTAGTAGTATTTTAGTATAGTAGTAGTAGTATTTTATAATAGAAGTAGTAGTATTTTAGTATAGAAGTAGTAGTAGTATTTTAGTATAGAAGTAGTAGTATTTTAGTACAGAAGTAGTATTTTAGTATAGTAGTAGTAGTATTTTATAATAGAAGTAGTAGTATTTTAGTATAGAAGTAGTATTTTAGTATAGTAGTAGTAGTAGTAGTAGTAGTATTTTATAATAGTAGTAGTAGTATTTTAGTATAGAAGTAGTATTTTAGAATAGAAGTAGTAGTATTTTAGTATAGTAGTATTCAAATCTAGTTTAAAGGTGTATTGTGCAACTTTTCTGATGGAGAGTCCATCAATTTGTCTCCATGGAGATGTTATTTCTTTGTCGGGAATGTTCCACAGTATGGCATTAAACCTTTCTATCTTCATGGAGACCAAACCAGACCAAGTTACAGGTCAGATCTGTGGAGAGGCGACACCGCTCACAGTCAGAATGTTTGTTTTTCTAGGTATTTTTGAGCGATAAAACCACCTGGAATTGAATAAATGCAAAGTAGAGCTGTTTAAAGTCACACTGTGGAACATTCCAGGCAGAGAAATGACATAAAACAGACAGAAACAAGCAGGTGACGGAGCCCCAACCAAAGTATGATCCAAAAAGGTTAACTTTGGGAAGAACTACAGCCTACGCAATTAGCATTTGTAATTAATACGGTTGTAATTTGCGGTAAAACGAGGTTGCGGGTTAGATCCTGATCTCTCTGAGCGGAGTTAGTTTCTAGTTCATTCATTTATTTCGGGTAATTGCCTAATGAGTGTAATGCAGTGTTCTTGTTAATGTTAATATTTAATGTGGTTTGTGCTTCTCAGTATGATCCTGACCTAAACTCACCGAGCGTACAGTACAGCGCCACGCCCGCGATACCATCAGTGAAAGAGGATCAGACGGTGCCGGTTTCCAAAGTCCTGGTCAAGTCCCGGGTCCAAACCAGGATCTGAGGAGGACTCTGTCTGCCATATGGTCGCGGTATCAGCTTTGGTCATTAAAGGAGTGGGTTTGGTGGTGTCAGTGGTGTGTGTTCGTTAGTGGACACGCGAGTTTAATGAGAAGTCCATTAGTGGAGGACACATTAAGGATGGACAGTGTCGTGGTACACATGGTACAGTGTTTGGTGTTGGGTTTAGTGGAGGTGATCTGCTGCAACTTGATTTCAAAATAATTGTTTGAAAATAAGGGTATTTTTAAGTTTTTCAACAAATAAAAAATAGGGCTGTCAGTTCAACACGTGAATTAGATTAATTAATTACACTGCAAATTGGTAAATAAATTTATTAACTTTCCATTTCCATGGAATCACAGTTAACTTTCAACTCGAAAAAATTACATATTATCACTTTAACAATGAATATTAGTCTATTTGCAGTGTTTGTTTTTGTGCGTTTCAGTATTTCTTATGAAAATCCCACATTTTTTACAGAAATACACACTCATCAGATTTTAACACTGTTAGAAGTGCACAATTAATCATGATTGAATCGAAACTGCAATTTGAATGAATGCAATTAGAAAATTGCAAAGGCTGCAGTTTTTGAAGTACCATAATTTCCTCCACAAACAACAATATCTCCTGTCTTATCCTAGTATTTTAGTATAGTAGTAGTTATTTTAGTATGGTAGTAGTAGTAGTATTTTAGTATGGTAGTAGTAGTAGTATTTTAGTATGGTAGTAGTAGTAGTATTTTAGTATGGTAGTAGTAGTAGTATTTTAGTATGGTAGTAGTAGTAGTATTTTAGTATGGTAGTAGTAGTAGTAGTATTTTAGTATGGTAGTAGTAGTAGTAGTATTTTAGTATGGTAGTAGTAGTATTTTAGTATGGTAGTAGTAGTAGTAGTATTTTAGTATGGTAGTAGTAGTAGTAGTATTTTAGTATGGTAGTAGTAGTAGTATTTTAGTATGGTAGTAGTAGTAGTATTTTAGTATGGTAGTAGTAGTATTTTAGTATAGTAGTAGTTATTTTAGTATGGTAGTAGTAGTATTTTAGTATAGAAGTAGTAGTATTTTTAAGTTTTTCAACAAATAAAAAATAGGGCTATCAGTTTAACGTGTTAATTAGATTAATTAATTACACTGCAAATTAACACGTTATAAAAATTAAGGCAATTACTTATGAGCGGCTATTCAATGCACGCATTTTAAATTTGGCGCACGGCGAGCGAATTGCTGCCAGGGCCTTTGAACGACGAGTTTATTTATAAAAAGAACAAAGACAGGACGATCAACAAGAACGCCATGATTTGGAGCTTTTGTCAAAAAGAATTTTCCGATCACCGAAGCTGCTCCAGCCTGACGGATCATTTGAACGATAAACACGTCCGGACAAGTTCCATTGTTACCGGTGATAGAGCGAGCGTGAGCGCACTTTACCAAACCACCAAACCACCAAACCAAAAAACCAACAAACCACCAAACCACCAAACCAACAAACTACGAAACCAACTAACTACGAAACCACCAAACCACCAAACCACCAATCCACGCTCGCAGAATTTGGGAAACGATTGTCAGTTTTTCTGTGGTCGCTTTGTTCAAACTCAGTCACAAAGTGGGTTGCCTCTCTCTCAGTCTCTCAATCTCTCTCTCATGAGATTAAAATGCGATTAATTAGATTAATTAATTACAAATCTTGTAATTAGATTATTTTTTTTAATCGCCTGACAGCACTAATAAAAAAACAAAACAAACAAACCAAAAATGCGGTGTCCTTGCCCCCAATTTACACCAAACCGTAACAGCATGTAAGCGCAGGTTTGGCTTTCCATTTTAACCAGTCGGACAATGTACACCAACAGTGTCATACGCACGTCCAACGGGCATTATTACGCTACGAGCTGCTCAAATTAGGTTGGAGTTCTAATTTTGCAGTGTGAGCGGAGCGTCTCCTGGCTTTTTAGCAGGAGAAAGACAGGAAATGGGCACGTGAGGTCAAAATAAACTTCTGATGCCCTTTCAAAATATGCTCTCTAAAAACAGTCGCCTAAACACCGTGAGTGGAGCTCGGGGAATGACTCATGATGGACTACAGAAAGTTTACAGCAGTTTACAGTAGTTTCAAACAACAAAATCTCCTGTCTTATTCTACTTAAAAACGTCTAACCCTGTAGTTTAGATCTGATTTCAGTCCTGTTATTAAAACATAAATCACAAATCTTCTCACCAACACAAGCAAACACTCATGTAAAACAGAACTTAAGAACGTCTGTCGTACCTTGTGTGAAAACAGTTCATTCTCTGTGTCGTCCGCCGGGTTTTGGCTCCTTTTCCTCTTGCAGCCCTTCAGCAGAGAGTCACTGGAGCGCCCCCTGTGGCAGACGTGGGCGTTACATTCGTAGTGGTGGTCCCTGGTTGGGAGGGGGGGCCCCGGGGGGGTACAGGGGGCAGTTTTCGGGCCGTTCCGCTCGTCTTCTCTGGGCGCACGGTCACTGACGGAGCGCGACATGGTGAAGCTAAACTAACAGCGACCACACAGGAACTTCATATCTGCAAAATATACAAGAGAATATACAAGAATAATAAGAACACATAAGATAATGAATAATGAATAAGAATACAAGAATATACAAGATGTTAAAGGGCACGTATTACACCATTATTTGTGTTCTAATGCACATTTAGGCTGAGTTCTTCTCTCAAACAAAAAACATTTTGAGTTTTGGAGATGTAGACTTATAATAAACGTGTGTGAATGAAACAAAACACCACTCCAGGTATGTTTTTGAACATTATAAAGTGACTTAAAGTTCACAAGAGTCCATTTTATTACTTTAAAAAAGGCTTATGATGCAACTAGGGCTGTAGTCTCTGTAGTCTGGCCATGTAACTGCATTCAGACATGTTAGAACATGCAAAAACAAACTTTATACAGAAAAGTACAAGGAAAAAGTGCATTTATATATTAAAAAAAGCAGCTTAAAACAGGATTCACTCCCAAATCTTCACATCATTTCTGCAGATCATTTATAATCTAAATACAATAATTAGCTGGCTAATACTCTCACTGTGTGGTATGGCACCTGCACCGTGTCCAGACGGAAAAAGCTACACCGAGTAGTGAGAGCAGCTGAGAGAATCGTGGGTGTCTCTACCGCACCCGCCTCACCCACAAAGCCCTCTGGGTGATCCCACCCACCCATCCAACTGCCTCTTCAGTCTGCTGCCATCAGGAAGGAGACTGAGGAGCCTCAGGGCCAAGACCAGCAGACTGAAAGACAGCTTCATCCACCAAGCTGTCAGGATGCTCAACTCTCTCCCAATGACACTGCTGCTTAGATGACACTGACACTGCTGCTTAAATGACTCAATTTGAGCTTTATTACATTACACATTGTGTGTTTTACCTATTTGTATTAAATACAAGTTTACTGTACTTTTCTATGGGTATATGTGATGTTTTAGTCATGGTGTTTATTGTCTTGTTTATCAGATGTTTTATGTTCACTGTGAGCCTAGGGGGCGCTGCGATTTCAAATCCGCTGTGTGCAACCTGTACATATGGTTTTTGACAATAAAGCTGACTTTGAACTTTTGAACTAATACTAATTTTGGTCGACTAAGGCACTGGTGACCTATCAACTAAACGATTACTTAAAGGTGCACTGTGCAACTTTTCTGCTTGTCTCTATGGATATGTTATTGCTTGGAATGTTCCATGGTATGACATTAAACACATCTATGTAGCATTTATTCATTAAAGGAGACCTGGACCTGACCTGCTGCCCTATTGTTGTCTTTGTTTTGAGTTAGGTTTGAGGAGAGAGTTATAAATGGGAGACAAATCATTCATAACACCATTATGGCCCTGAATGTTTCTGCTAACAAGACCCACACTCCACTCCCACTGCAGATCTAATAGGCCCACCTAACCAACACAAACTGTAAACAAGTAGGTGTGCTAGTTTCAGAGTAATTTCACTGTAGTCAGCGCCCCCTTCAGGCAGATATAGGCCTCCAGCGTCTGAAGAAGCAGCTTGGATGAGCTAAGAAACAGATTCGACCAAATAAACTTTCGTCCAGTTGACAAATTGAATTTCCACGGATTCTACCTGGACGACTGAGGGATTCTACACATGTATTACAGGCTCATGTCTAAACTCCCTGGAGAAACGTGTCCTCCTGCAACTCCACTCATTTCTAGAAGCACATGGCACTTTGGACATCTTCCAATCGGGCCATCAGGCTTTACACAGTTCAGAGTCTGCACTTTTAAAGGATTTAATGACCTGTTTTTAGTGACTGATTCTTGTGATTCTGCCATTAATGCTTTTAGACTTGACAGCTGCTTTTGACACAGTTTAAATCGTTTGGAAAACTGTTGGTGTCAGGGGGACTGCCCTCAAGTGGTTCAGGTCATACCTCAGGGGGAGGAGCTGCTCCGTCAGACCAGGGTTCAGTTCTCACGCCTGTTCTTTTTGCTCTGTACCTCCTCCCACTGAGTGAAATCTTTAAAAAAACGTGGCATTCAATATCACTTCTACACAAACGATTGCCAAATTTACCTGCCACTTAAAAATCTTGCTTCCTGACACCTCTTCTTGTTTGTTTTAGTGATGTCAAGGATGGGTTGGCCCAAAACATTTTAAGTCTAAACGAGGGCAAAACTGAGGTCATTGTGTTTGGCAATACCGCCCCCTTCGCTGCCTTCAATGACCACTGAAACAGCATGTGAAAAGTTATTTTAAATTTGACAAACAAGTGAACGCGGTTGTTAAATCTGGCTTTTATCATTTGCGGCTTTTATCTAAAGTTAAACCTTTTTTTTATCATGTAAATCATTTGAACAGGTCAGGCATGCTTTTTTCTCCTCTAGTTTAGACGACGGTAATGCACTTTTTTCTGGCGTTTGCCTCCATGTACTTTCTGGCTCACAGTTGGTCCAAAATTCTGCTGTGCCTTTTAACTGGACCCAAAAAACCTGACCACATTACCCTGATTTTAGCATTGTTGCACTGACTTCCAGTTCATTTTAGAGTTGATTTTAAGATTTTATTGTTTGTTTTTAAAGCTTTGAATGGAGTGGCCCCACAGTGCGTCTCGAGGTCCAGCTCCAGCTCGTGGGGACAAAGTCGAGACTCAATCCACACATTTTCTGCAAAAGCTATATACAATTGTGACAAATGTTGGTTAAAGGTCCCATGACATGGTACTTCTTGATGCTTTTATATGGCGCCTTAATGGTTCCCTAATACTGTAAATGAATCCTTCTTCAAAATCAAGACTCAGTGCATGAGATATGACTCTAACTGACGCTTTATTCTGGGCGTTGTTGCTTGAATGCAAATGAGGAGGACAGAGACAGGCCAGTGCAGCGGGTGGGGGTGTGGCCAAATATGCCGCTGTTTCCTGTCACCCAATTCCGTGTTTTAAGCACGGAGGAAGATATGAGACGCTTTCCATTTTAAAAAAAACACATTTCCACAGAAAATAAAATTAAACCACTGCTGTTTCAGAGGTTCGGAGGCTCGGATAAAGGACATCCAAATAAAAAAATGCATCTCGCATTTCGTAGCTCGTTCGCGGTCCAAACTCTCTGGGCGTGATTTCCAGAGACGGTGGGTAGACATCCAGATGGTGGGTGGAAACCTTTCTGCGAGTCAAAAAGTTCCCTTGTTCAGAATCGCCCGTTTGGGCTGTCTTTTTTTCAAACGCAGAAAAGGATCGCAAATGGTCAGTTTACACATTTCACAAATTGTAGCCATGGGGGGGATAAACAGGGTAGGGGAGCTCACATTAACGTTCAAAAACCTCAGAAAGTGAAAATGTCATGCCATGGGACCTTTAAAGCACTTTGTTCAAGGGTCATCGTTTTTCCCAAAAGCAGCGTTTTGCTCGTCCAGACGACAACGCGACTTCCGGCGTTCTCAGATTTCTCCACTCTGGAACCTGGTTTCAAAAAACACAGTTTTCGGCTCCCCAAACGCCGGCGCCGTGTGTACGAAAGGCCAAAACGAATACAAGCTTCTCAGTTTCCACCAAAAAACCTTGTCATGTGGACGGGCCCTTAAAACCAGGACGACGGGACCTTCAACCCCAAGGTTCTGGGACGCTCTGCCCAGACAGTGGAGTGTTTTAAGTCTCGTCTTAAGAACCACTTTTATTCTCTGGCTTTTAACACCGCGTGAGTTGTGTGGTCCTCTGTGTCTTTTATTTATTACTGCTATTTTATGATTTTATGGTTTTGGTTTTATATGATTTTACTGTTTTATTGTTTTAGGACTGGTACGATCAAATTTTAGCAATTTACCTTTTTGTTGTCTTCGTTTTATGATCTCTGTGCAGCACTTTGGAAACTGCAAAATGTGCTATATACATAAAGTGGATTTGGATTTGGAAAATTAATGCTAAACTAGGGCTGGCAAAAATATACATCTCAATATATTTTCTTATATCTCGATATACGATATATATCTCGATATCTGTACAGGAAAAATAACCCCACAAAACAAATATGCCAAATTCCACAAGGTCTTTATTTTTTTTTATTTTTTTTTTTCATTTAGTAAAATTGCGTGAAAAGTCCCTCAGTCGTCCAGGTAGAATCCATGATCAAAGGAGAAGTTCAATTTGTCAACTGGACAAAGTTTGCTTGGTTGAAAACGTTTCGCCGCTCATCCGAGAGGCTTCGTCAGCTCTGGTTATTGTACTGGTTAGACCCTGCTTATATCTAGCTGCCGGGAGGCGCGTCCTACAATGACAAAGCTCTGAAAACAATCCCCCCTAATCTGTCTCTTTGTTTTTCAAATTACTCTGACGGCTAGTTTCGACCCCCTATTCAACGTCTAACGACCCTCTCCACCCCTCTGCCCTGGCTCTGTTTGACTGGTCTAAGAATCGCATTATAAATGTGAGACAAGTTATGTCTAACTCCCCCATTTCTGTTTAATGACGGATTCTCTTTTTTTGACAAAAATAGCCTCTTTAACTCCCCTCTCAAACCAGTTCTTTTCCCTGGCTAAGATCTGAACCTCACTGTCCTCAAAAGAATGGCCCGTGGCTTCTAGGTGAAGATGTACAGCAGATGCCGGTCCACTCTGGCACGCCCGCCTGTGTTGGTACATCCTCTTGTGAAGTGGCTGTTTTGTTTCCCCAATGTAGCGCTCACTGCAATCCTCACTACACTGAATGTGGTCTACTCCATTCAGTGTAGTGAGGACGTCGTTAGACGTTGAATAGGGGGTCGAAACTAGCCGTCAGAGTAATTTGAAAAACAAAGAGACAGATTAGGGGGATTGTTTTCAGAGCTTTGTCATTGTAGGACGCGCCTCCCGGCAGCTAGATATAAGCAGGGTCTAACCAGTACAATAACCAGAGCTGACGAAGCCTCTCGGATGAGCGGCGAAACGTTTTCAACCAAACAAACTTTGTCCAGTTGACAAATTGAACTTCTCCTTTGATCATTTAGTAAAATTATTTGCACCAATCTGAAATATTTACTTTCAGGAACCAAAGAAAGCGTTTTACTTTTTACTCTTACACAGAAATGTAATTATTATGATTATTTTCTTAATGGTGCGTTGTATTGTTGTAGTCAAGACCGCACTAATCGAGACCAAGACGAGTCTGAGACCACAGAGTCCCGAGACAAGACCAAGACCTCTGAGGGTCGAGACCGAGACTTTTAAAGGTCGAGACCAAGGCCCATCAAGACCAACTCGAGACTTTAGAGAATTATCGACATTTATTTGTATTTTACATTTATTTTGGCACATATATCAATGATTTTATAAATCTATTTCAATTTGATCTGAAAAATGTTAATTTAAGCTTAAAATAAGCCAAGCACTGCACTTCAACACTCTGCACCCCTTTTCTGGACGCTCACCCACAGTTTGAGAACCATTTTTTTAAGCCAACTTTCACTGGCTCTTTACCGAAAACTGCTTTAAAGTGAAGAAAGTGTGTAGGATTTTTAAACCTGTTTTCCTAAGTGGAGTTACGTGATTTTACTGCACATTTACAAACGTATGTCGTGATAAATACAAATGCATTGGATGCACACATTTATTAGGCAAACTTCAGCCACATGTTGCTGATCACCTGCTCTGTGCTGTACACCTGCTCTGTGCTGTACACCTGCTCTGTGCTGTACACCTGCTCTGTGCTGTACACCTGCTCTGTGCTGTACACCTGCTCTGTGCTGTACACCTGCTCTGTCTTTGTCAGTACTATAAATACCTTGCTTTAAAAACAAATAAAAGTTCTGTCACACAGGCAGAGCACTGGGAGCTGTCCTTAATAAGGTCGAGCTGTACAGGGATCTTGGTTATAAAACGTTCTGTCCATGTTTATTGTCATTTGACAAAATGTGTTGCAGTTCCTTTTCTTGGCAATACACAAAATGGCCTCCAAACCTGAAGTGTATGTGGTGATATGGGAGCCGTGTGAAATGCAGATTAAGAGTGACATGGTGATTTATCATCCTTGTGGGGTTTTTTTTTAAATCTAAACTTTTTCACAGGGGTTTTGTGAATAAAATAAGTCAAGTTTCATGGAGTCAAAACACGTTTTGAAAATAAAATAAGACATTCAAAAATTCATTTTGCATAATTTCCAGTCTGTATAAAATGTTCTCTCAGAATAAAAAAAAAAATAAAAAAAATCAATATCGATTATCGGCCATAACAGCAACATTAATATCGGATATCGGTTAAAATTTTTCATATTGATGCACCTAGAGACAAGCATCATTCAACTTATCTACACTACAATATTCAGCTATACTCGAGAGTCTATTTTTATTTTTATTTTATATTTTATATTTATTTATTTTTATTTTCACATGTGTCAGACAGAGACAGCAGAGTAAACAGAAGCATCTGACCTTTACGAGTCTAACAGTGTTCCCATGTCACAGCGCCCCCCGAAGGCCCCGTCTGCATGTGCGTGCTGTTACATAACACTTTACCGTCAAACCCACACTAACATTTACAAGGACAACTCACTCCTACAGCACTGAAAGCTCTAGTAAACAAGGCTATAATAGTTTGGGATTTTTCATTATACCGTAGTTCAGTTTTAGTTATTTTTTTCCCCTCTAATTCAGTTTTAATTAGTTTTTTGAGCGGCTCTGACAGTTTTAGTTTTAGTTTTTTTCCTAATTGCTCCGTTTTAGTTTAGTTTTTATTAGTTTTAGTTTTTCGGTTATACTTTGGGTTATTTGTCAAGTGCAGGATTCAAAAAGAAAGTATTGTGTTGTCAAAATTACAACAAACAAATACAATTTTTAAAACATTTATTCAGGTTTTACCCCCACAACAACCAAAGCCGTCCACAAGCTGCAGCCTTAAGTGCAAAAAACAAATAAAAACACACACCAAAACTTCCACATTTACCAACTCCAAAAAAGGCTTTTTCTTTTAATTGTCCTGGTTTAATCCTAGTTTAGTCCTGCTTTAATCCTTGTTTAGTTCTAGTTTAGTTCTAGTTCAGTCCTAGTTTAGTCCTGGTTTAGTCCTGGTTTAGTCCTATTTTAGTTCTAGTTTAGTTCTGGTTTAGTCCTGGTTTAGTCCTAGTTTAGTCCTGCTTTAGTCCTTGTTTAGTTCTGGTATAGTCCTAGTTCAGTCCTGGTTTAGTCCTGGTTTAGTACTGGTTTAGTCCTATTTTAGTCCTAGTTTAGTCCTAGTTTAGTCCTGCTTTAGTCCTTGTTTAGTCCTGCTTTAGTCCTTGTTTAGTTCTGGTATAGTCCTAGTTCAGTCCTGGTTTAGTCCTGGTTTAGTACTGGTTTAGTCCTGGTATAGTCCTGGTATAGTCCTAGTTAAGTCTTGGTTTAGTTCTAGTTTAGTCCTGCTTTAATGTATCTATAATTTCAGTTAGTTTTAGTTAGTTTTGTAAACACACAACGTTTTTTTCTTTTAATTGTCATTTTAATTTATTTCACTTAACGAAAATATTTTTTCAATTTTAGTTTTAATTTTTTCATTTGTTTTCATTAACTATAATAACCCTGCTGGTAATCATACTAAAACATCAACTTGTACAATTTACAATTTATTTATAGTTTTGTACAGATATATTGCTTTAGCTTTGGGTCAAATTTAATAAAGATTTCATAACTAATAAATATAAATTCAGCCAGATGTGTCAGCAAAATAATCGTTAATTACAACTTTAAAGTACAATATTGTAAATCATATTTTTGGGTGGGAGTCCGTCATCTTCCTGTTTCTATGGAAATGTCATTACTCTACTTGGAATGTTCCACAGTGTGACATTAAACAGATCTACCTTTCATTTATTCAATTACAGGTGATTTTATAACTCAAAAATACCCAGAAAAACAGACATTCTGACTATGACTGGGGTCGCCTCTCCACAGATCTGACCTGTATCTTGACTTGGTTTGGATTCAATAACAATAGAATGGTTTAATAATGTCATACTGTGAAGCAATAACATATCGATGGAGAAAACCTGGTGACGCACCCTACACCAGAAAAGTTACACAATGCACCTTTAATTTAAACAACCCAGCTCAGGCACAGATATAATTAGTAAAATATTATTAAAATAGTAAAAGAAGTAAAACTCTGCAAGCCAATACAGTGTTTCCCATAGAACAATCTGTGGGGCAGCGACAAGCCTCCACTGACATCCACTCAAGTTTATGGCCATACTGTGGAATATTCTAGGCACATCTCCACGGAGACAAGCAGGTAACGGACCCTCCATCAGAATTTAATACAGTTAAGAATGTGAACTCTTTGGGCTGGCAGCTCTCTCTGTGTTTTTGGACAGGGTAAAGTTAGGGATGCACCGATGTGAACATTTTAGCCGATACCGATATCCGATATTAGTGTTTCCGTTATGGCCGATAACCGATATTAACCGATATCAATTATTATTTTTAATTCTGAGATAACATTTTATACAGACTGAAAATCATGTAAAATGAATTTTTGAATGTCTTTTATTTTCAAAACGTGTTTTGACTCCATAAAGCTTAACTTATTTTATTCACAAAACCCCTGTGAGAAAGTTTAGATAAAAAAACAAAACAAAACACAAGGTTGATAAATCACCATGTCACTCTTAATCTGCATTTCACACGGCTCCCACATCACCACATATACTTCAGGTTTGGGGGCCATTTTGTGTACAGTGGTCCCTCGCTCTATCGCGGTTCACTGTTTTGCGGATTTTTATTTTTTATTTTTTTAGTGTATCAACATTGTGTTCTGCGGGATGCAGCAGGGAGCACCGCGCTCATCCCACAGCACTGCCACGTCTTGGGACGCGCAGGTTCTGAACTGTAGTGAGAACGCTTCCGAGCACTCTCAGGACTGGTTCCGCCGCCTGGACTCCAGGTTCCACCAGTTCGTTCTGCGGAAACAGACCGTGTTTCTTCTTGGGACCGCGGCCTTGGTCTCGTACTCGCAGCCCCAGGTGAGGTGCACGGATTTGACCACGATGAGCAGGTGCACGTGTCCGCGCGTACACTTCTCCAGGTGGTCAATGCGGGAGGTAGCGGCAGTGTTTCCGGAACCAGTCCTGAGAGCGCACGGATGCGTTCCCACTACCGTTCAGAACCTGCACGTCCCGGGACATGGCAGTGCTGTGGGATGAGCGCGGTGCTGCTCGTCCCTCTGTGCTCACACTGTGTTTGAATGAGAAGCAGTCAGAGCTGCACCGGGCTCCGGGGCCAGATGCACGAGGAGCGGAGACATGAGTCACTGGATCCGTAGAAGTCCAGACCGGGACTAAGACATGAGGACCAGACTGGGACCAGACCGGGACTAGACCGGAACTAGACCAGGACTAGACCAGGACTAAACGTGGACTAAACCAGGACTAAACCAGGTCTAAGCCAGGTCTAAACCAGGTCTAAACCAGGTCTAAACCAGGTCTAAACCAGGTCTAAACCAGGTCTAAACCAGGACTAAACCAGGATTAAACCACCACCTTGTTTCGTGACCACAAGTGCACATGTTCTGTGTCTTGGAGAAGTTTGTATTTGGGACCTCAGGTGATGAACTCTCGACTGTTGAATGGACTCTATTCACTTTACAACGCAAAACCGGAAGATGTTTGGAAACATGTAGATGACGACTTCCTTTGGGCTCTGTTGGTGATATGAACTCTGACAAAATCTGGAAAAACTGAGGAAATGGTCCGGTTTTCTTCATCTAGATGTCATTGTATTCTTTCTTTTTTGCTTTTATAAATTGCCTATTCATTTGTGTATTAGAATTTGTCTAACTTAATTTAAAAAAAAGATGCGATTGTAGCATTCCGTTATGTTCTGCCGATCCACAGTTCCATCCAGCTGTCTTTAGTTGACGTCGATGATCCGTTTAGAGTCCCATCCTCCATGGAAAGCTTTGGCAGGTTGTGAAGACGCTGCTACTGGATCCACGGTTTTATTGTTTTATCACATGCCCAGAGTCGGGAACTACACCGGAAGTCGCCATCCGCATGTTTCCAAACGTCTTCCTGTAAGCGTGAATAGATCTCAAGAAAGAAGAAAGAATCAGTTGGATATTTTCCAAAAGTGTTCAGATTTTGGAAATGGACGTCGATAGAAATGTAAATGAAATGAAATGACGATGAAACAACTATAACTAAACTAGGGATGCATGATATATCGGCATTAACATCGGTATCAGCCGATATTGCCAAATTTCAACATATCGGTATCGGCCCGATGTGTAAAAGTGGGCCAATATTAACGACCGATATTTGTCAGTAGTAGGGATGCAAATTATCGATTAATTCATTAATCTATAGTTGATTGACCTTATCGATCGACTTATGATTAATTGATAAGCGGCGTTTTTCACCTGAATTTTAGTGTTTCAATAGGGTCTGTAAGAATATAAGCTATAGTAACATAACACTGAGTCAAAAATATATCATAGTATTATTATATTGTATATTCCTCAATTAATTATTCCTTAGTAAAAAGCAGACAAATGTATTGATGCTTTATTGAAAATAAATTGAGGACGTTTTTTGTAAAAACAAAACTCACGCTTTTATTGCGGCTATTGTACATGCGGCTTGACGCAGAGCTCCGTGATATGAAATGATAAAAAAAATGAATTGATCGGGGAAAACATTTCACTCACACACACGCACAGTCGCACACACATCGGGCTGCTTCCACTGCGCTTTCACGTGGAGCCTGTTACGGCCCAGAGCGGAGGAGCACGTGCAGCGCGCCGCACACGTGTTCTCGCAGACAGCGGGACGCGGAGAGAACCAAGCCGCAAAAATTGGGTTCGCAGGAGAACATTTTACACTGCTTCTAGATCCGGCCGCAGATGTAACGCTATGGTCCTTCTCGCGAGTGGGTTTGCATCTCGTGTTCACATTCCAGAGTAGCGCCCTCTCCTCTAGCGATTAGTTACAATTAATGCATTTTAATCGACCAACATCTTGATCAACAATTAATCGTAAGTCGATTAATTGTTGACATCCCTAGTCAGTACAGTAATCCCTCAAATTAACGTTTTCTCACATTTCTCTCTCGTTTAAACACTCAAACTTTAGTAGATTTTCAACAAAATGTGGGAGGGGGGGAAGATAGCGCAGCATGACCGGCGCGAGACCGCGTATCCCACCCGGGGCTGCGAGCATGAGACCCGTACCCAAACCGTGCCTCCTCCTCGGGAGGCACGCAGTCCGAGCACATCAAACCTCGACATGAACGAACGCAAGAGCCGCACGAAACCAGGCAAAGAGCCGCACGCCGTGGTTTAATCCTAGTCTAGACCTGGTTTAGTCCTGGTTCAGTCCAGGTTTAGACCTTGTTTAGACGTGGTCTAGACCTGGTTTAGTTCGCGTTTAGTCCTGGTCTAGTTCCAGTCTGGTCCCGGTCCCCCCCGCGTCCCCCATCTATAACATCAATCGGCAAAGGTCCCTTAGCCAATCAGCACGCAGAACGCAATGTTACACTATTTTAAAAAAATGTTACACACAAAAAAAAAAAAAAAATCAGAAGTCAAAACACGTTTTGAAAATAAAAGAAGACATTGAAAAATTCATTTTGCATGATTTTCAGTCTGTATAAAATGTTATCTCAGAATTAAAAATAAATAAATAAATATCGTATCGGCCGATAACAGCAACATTAATATCAGATACTGGTATCGGCTAAAATTTTCACATCGGTGCATCCCTAAACTAAACCACTAAACTAGACCAGATTTAAAGGCATAAGGATCAAAACAAAAATAAATACAGTGTGTTGTTCGCTCCAGGCCATGCAGCTTTGTCTGACCCTGTCCCTGTATAATTAAAACCAGTTTGGAGAGATCAGCTAAGAGCTCTTCACTAATCTTGGACTCAATTAGGAATAAACTCTGAAATAAAACAAGATATCTAGAACTAGGGTATTAAAGTATTGAAAAATCAGGTACTTTTCAATACTATTACACTAGTATCGAAACTAGATACTCCTTTCAGCAGGTATCGATACTGAAAAAGTCACATTCACAGGACAGAAATGAACCTTTCCTGAAGCTTTAGAGAGATCTGGAGCTGAATCAGAACATGTATAAGAGCATATAGACGGGTATACGCTAGGGCTGGGCGGTATACCACTTCATACTGAATACCGGTGTTTTTTTTTTTGTTTTTTTTTAATGATATGGATTTATATATATCCCAATCCCGGTGAGTGTTTGCGTACAAAACATCGGGAACACAGAGCGGTGGAACGTAGCACATGAGACATTGGTGGACATTGTTTGAGAGAGGGACTGTTTTGCAGTGGCGTGAGAGCGGTGGAAGCTCAGTGTGTGTTGAGCGGTGAACAACATGGATGGAGAAAACGTTACAAACACAGAGGAACTTATACCGAAAAGAGGAGCCGTGTCAGTCGTGTGGAAGAACTTCAGCTTTAAAGGTCCCATGGCATGAAATTTTCACTTTCTGAGTTTTTTGAACGTTAATGTGAGCTCCCCTACCCTCAACCAGGACTAAACCAGGACTAAATCAGGTCTGAACCAGGACTAAATCAGGTCTGAACCAGGACTAAACCAGGACTAAATCAGGTCTGAACCAGGACTAAACCAGGACTAAACCATAATTAAACCAAGACTAATCAGGTCTAAATCAGGTCTGAACCAGGTTTAAACCAGGATTAAAGCAGGACTGAACCAGGATGGTTGAAAATCACATTCTATTGTCTAAAGAAAGAGTTTTTTATGGAGTGGGACGGTACAAAATCTTGTGCCTCAAGATCTCGCGAGAAGAAAATTTCAAGATCCAAGCGTTTCCATTCAGATTGGACCAAAAATGCTTATCTCTTATAGTTCCAAAAAGCAGTACTAAAATGTCAACAAAAATACCGAATCAAATACATAAAAAATTGTGAGGTCAAAATGTGAAACTGAATCTTGAAATGTATATACAGTATTAGGAATTACGTTACAATCTTGTATTCCATCTCGTCTTGTCGAAATTGTGTCTCGTCCCATCACTAGTATTGAGTCTTTTCCTTAGAATTTAAATCAGGTATGAAATTTTAGTATCCTGACAACGCTATCAGAACTAGGGATGCACGATATATCGGCATTAACATCGGTATCGGCCGATATTGGGGAAAAAATGTACATATCAGTATCGGCCCGATGTGTAAAAGTGGGCCGATATTAACGACCGATATTTGTCAGTACAGTAATCCCTCGAATTAACGTTTCCTCACATTTCTCTCTCGTTTAAACACTCAAACCTTCATAGATTTTCAACTAAATGTATTGATAGTGAAGCGTGGGGGGGGGGTGCGCTCATCGTGCTCAAATACGTGATAGCGCACGAGACCCGTGCCCAAACCGTGCCTCCTCCTCAGGACCGTGGACGCAGTCCGAGCACATCAAACCTCGACATGAACGAACGCAAGAGCCGCACGAAACCAGGCAAAGAGCCGCACGCAGAGGTTTAATCCTGGTTTAGACCTGGTCTAGTCCTGGTTTAGTCCAGGTTTAGTCCTGGTCCAGTCCAGGTTTATACCTGGTTTAGACCTGGTTTAGACCTGGTCTAGACCTGGTTTATTCCGCGTTTAATCCTGGTCTAGTCCCGGTCTGGTCCTGGTCCCCCCGCATCAGGAGTCAAAACACGTTTTGAAAATAAAAGAAGACATTCAAAAATTTATTTTGCATGATTTTCAGTCTGTATAAAATGTTATCTCAGAATTAAAAATAAATATTGGTATCGGCTCATAACAGCAACATTAATATCGGTATTGGCTAAAATTTTCACATCGGTGCATCCCTAATCAGAACACACCTGAAATAGGATTATAACAGGACTTTAAACTAATACGAGCCTGGAAAATCAACTGTAAAAGAAAAATGAAACCACAGATAGTCCCAAATGTCCTTAGCGTAACGTGTGAGACAGCACAAACCTGTGTTATGTAGATTAATGGTTATAACCAAAAAAACTTTAAGAATAATGTTTGAAATTTTAACTTTAAAGATCTTATATTACACAAAATTGACTCTTATGAGCTTTTAACCATGTTATAATCTTATTTCCTCTTCAAAAATTACACCTGGGGTTGTGTTTCGTTTCATTTACACATGTCTGAGTGTAAATTATTATGAGTTTGTCTACATCTCCAAAGTGCAAAATGCTCTGTTCCAACTTGTGATGTCATGAAGCGGTAGTTTCCAAGTTAACTCTAAATTTTACCTTTAATTCCAGGCAATTCCAGGGCTGAAATTATCCAAATGATTCTAGTTTGAGAGAAGAACTCAGCTTAAATCTGCAGGGTTTGTGTGTTAAACACGTGTGAATGAAAGAAAACACAACTCCAGGTGTGTTTGTGATGAGGAAACAAGATTAAAACATCAGAAAATGGCATAATAAGGGCCCTTTAATCCTCAAATAATCTGATTTCTCGCTCTCCTGCAGTGCACAAATGTCCCTAAAGCCACAGCAGCACAGTGCAGTGAACATGACTGAAATCACATTACTCCTGGCGCTGCCTTTTTAACTGTACCACCCAAAAGGACAAAACACACAACTCCTCCATCTAATATATGCACAATTTTAGCCTGTTATGTAAGATTTTGGACTTTAAAGTTACACACAACGGTCCAAATATATCAGAGACTAAGAAATACTGCGGCTAGGAAGGAACAGTGACCAAAACGCGCATCTTTTTTTACCAAATTTGACGCAATCAAAGCTTAATATTAACATTATTTGTGGCTAAATGTGTCTTGAAATTCTACCTGTTCAATAATCTTTCAAAATAGACCTATAAATCGGTCTGCGTAAAACAGGATTCGCTACTCAAGTTGGCAACAGCGATAACCGTGCGTAATTTTGTAGTTTTGGCAATAAAAGAGGATTATTACAGTAGAAATCGTGACCTGAAGGTAACCCGAGATAAAAAGGGATAAATCTGTGTAAAAAGAAGGGATAATACTAACCTTAGTGATCTAAATCCTCGGGTGAGTGGGGAAGCGGAGGAGAGGTGCGTATCCGGTGCGTGAAGCCGGGTAGGGGGCTCGCTGTCCGGGTGAAAGAGTCGTGTGTACTCCGGAGTGTGTGGACGTGCCGATGGAGGCATGTGCAGCGGGAGACTCGGGTGATGGAGTGTGGAGCCGTGAGGGCGGGGGGCAGGCGGAGACACAGCCGGGAGGGAGAGGCCGAGAGGCGGGGAAGAGGACGGAGAGAGGGCGGGGGGCAGGCGGAGGCACAGCCGGAAGGAAGAGACCGAGAGGCGGGGAAGAGGGCGGAGAGGGGGCGGGGGGCAGGCGGAGGCACAGCCGGAAGGAAGAGACCGAGAGGCGGGGAAGAGGACGGAGAGAGGGCGGGGGGCAGGCGGAGGCACAGCCGGGAGGAGAGACCGAGAGGCGGGGAAAAGAGGACGGAGAGAGGGCGGGGGGCAGGCGGAGGCACAGCCGGAAGGAAGAGACCGAGAGGCGGGGAAGAGGACGGAGAGAGGGCGGGGACACGGCGGGCGGTGTTCAGGCGCAAAATGCATCCCGGAGAATATGGTGCAGATACTGAGGTGTACATTTATTAAAATCATTGCAGTAGAGCATGTAGATTTTTTTTTTTATTTTTTTTTGAGAATTTAAAAAAATTAAGCATTAAAGCTGCATTGTGTAACTTTTCTGATTGAGGATCCATCAAATGCTTTTCTCCATGGAGATGGTATTGCTTTGGAATGTTTCACAGTATGATAATAATTAGTATAGAAGTAGTAGTTTAGTATAGTAGTATTTTAGTATAGAAGTAGTAGTATTTTAGTATAGTACTGTAGTATTTTAATATAGAAGTAGTAGTATTTTAGTATAGAAGTAGTTGTATTTTAGTATAGTAGTAGTAGTATTTTACTATAGTAGTAATAGTATTTAAATATAGAAGTAGTAGTATTTTAGTATAGTAGTATTAAAATCTAGTTTAAAGGTGTATTGTGCAACTTTTTTGATGGAGAGTCCATCAATTTGTCTCCATGGAGATGTTATTTCTTTGTCTGGAATGTTCCACAGTATGGCATTAAACCTTTCTATCTTCATGGAGACCAAACCAGACCAAGTTACAGTTCAAATCTGTGGAGAGGCGACCCCGCTCACAGGGGTCCTGTTTTTGAGCTACAAAACCACCTGTAATTGAGTAAATATAAGGCAGAGCTGCTAAAAAGCTAACTTTTCTGGTGGAGGGTCTGTCACCTGCTTGTTTCTATGGAGATGTCATTGCTCTGCCTGGAATGTTCCACAGTATGACATTAACAGCTCTACTTTACATTTATTCAATTACAGGTGTTTTTTTTACCCCTCCTTGACGTGGTAGAGGGGTTTGAGTGCCTGAATGAGTGATGTTGTCACCCAGTAGGGTCAGTAGGTAGTACTGACCCTGGATCAGACTAAGAGCGGTTCAGAAGCCCCCATGATGAGAACCACACCAAGGCCAGTTACGTCACCCAGATTGGCGTCACCGGGGCCCCACCCTGGAGCCCTGGTGTGGGTGCTTGACGGCGAGCATCTGGTGGCCGGGCCTTCCCCCACAGGGCCCGGCCGGGCACAGCCTGAAGGAGCGACGTGGGGCCGTCCTCCCGTGAACCCACCACCCGCAGGAGGATCCATAGGGGCTGGTGCAGAGAGATCTGGGGGCAGATCTGCTTAGGCTGTTGCCCCCGCGACCTGAACATGGATGAGCAGAAGAAAATGGATGGATGATGGATGGATGGAGGTGGTTTATACTGTAGCTCAAAAATACCGAGAACAACAGGCGTTCTGACATTCCAGACAAAGCAATAACATCTCCTTTGAGAAAAGCATTTGATGGACCCTCCACCAGAGAAGTTACACAATGCACCTTTAAAATGAACTAGTTGTGTTTTTCACATTTTCAAGACTGTAAAAAGCAGGTACAGAGTGCAGAAAGCAGAAAGCTGTCTGAATGTTTTCCAGTGAGAGAAATAAAGTGTTATTTTTGCTGTAGTCTTCAGAGTGTACGGAATGACTCATGCGCTCGGCTCTGACTGAAATATGGAGACAATAGAACACAGGATGGAGCAGAAACCAAACAAAAGGTATTTCGGATATAAGAGTCATTTTGGTGATGTAAATGGACTTTTATGGGGTATTGGGTCACCATGTTCCATTTTGCTGTATTAGCCTGATTTGGTGATGGTTTTACTGTATTTTTAAGCTTTCAGTCTCTCCCCTGCCTTTGCTCTCCAGGCTAAGTCACTCCCCCTTCAGAGCTCTATCACAACACAATCGCTAATGAAACTACCGCACATCGCATCAGGTTTGTGAAGTTGTAGTATAGTTTTGTGTCATGTTTTTGTATATTTATGGAGAATTGTCATGTGGGAGCATGGAAGACGTAGGCTTGTGGGCGGAGCTTTAAAAATCACATTAAAAAGATCTGTAATGTCTTGAAGTTTAACATTGCAAACTTTCGGCACATTAGGAATGTGTTATCACTAGAAGCTCCAAAGGCTTACCTTGATGCCATGACCGTATCTCATATTTTGTACTGCATATCATCATGGTCTCAGGCTAACCTAACAGCTCTAAAATCTCTTAGATCTTTACATAATCAGGCCCTGAAAATTCTTGATGAAAAGCCAAGGCGCTACCATCATTGCCATGTTCTGGAAAAATATAAAATATTAAAGGTACACTGTGTAGGATGGTGGCGCATTGGTGGATGGTGGGTATTGCAATTCCGGTTCTAGCTACGGCAGAGGGTCATAAACAACAGTAATAAGTAGCAGAATCTCCCAGGAACCAGTAGGTGGCGATATACGCAAGCAACGTGTAACCCGCCATTAACCCAAAAGTGTGTGAAATCCACGGGCCAGTGCCGACAGCTATAAAGAAAACAGCAAAGGCGGAGCCCAAAATACAGTATGTCCTTCTGCGGCTCTCGTAATTAAAATGGATGCCGCTACATGGGGAAGATCCCCTACTGTATTTTTGAATGGGTATCTTTAATTTCGGTAATTAACGGGTAAAAATCTTACACAGTGTACCTTTAAGTTTTGACAACTTGATCAGGTACTCTGATATCCGTCTGGTCCACAAAATTCTACATGATGCTGCCCCACCTCCTCTTAAAGGGATATGCCACCCCCAGGTCAAATTTGGGCATCTCCCCACAGTCCAGAGACTAAAATAAGTGGTGGAAAGCGTTTTCCTGCTCACCCAGCCATTGTCCGAGTCTGTCGCCACTGACCGCCGCGGTATCTGGTGCTCCTCCGCCTTAGAATGGAGTCTAACGTAGCCAGAGAAAGATTTCGGCCAAAAGGAATTAATTTGCTCGATGCGTTTCCCAATTACTTTGTGTGTAGTGCGCATTCATATCGAGTGCAAATAAATGTGCAAATCAACACGGAGATACGGCTGTATTCTTACGCACTGGAAAATAGTTCCCACCCAAAATGACCAAGGCAAGCTCTCCGTGTTGATTTGCACATTTATTTGCACTCGATATGAATGCGCACTACACACAAAGTAATTGGGAAACGCATCGAGCAAATTAATTCCTTTTGGCCGAAATCTTTCTCTGGCGACGTTAGACTCCATTCTAAGGCGGAGGAGCACCAGATACCGCGGCGGTCAGTGGCGACAGACTCGGACAATGGCTGGGTGAGCAGGAAAACGCTTTCCACCACTTATTTTAGTCTCTGGACTGTGGGGAGATGCCCAAATTTGACCTGGGGGTGGCATATTCCTTTAAGACCTACATCCAGCCTCGCTCTCAACTCACAAGTAGAGTGTTGAAGGAAAATTAACGTTTTTTTACAATCTGAGCCTTCTTTCGGCAATAAAACAAGTAGTTTTACTCACCCATAGCAGTTTGGTGTCAATTGGAGCAGTATCGCAGAACTTATGTTGAGCCGTTCTGTTCTACTAATGATCCCGTATCCGTTAGCGTGAGTGCTCGGGGCACTGATTTGCGGTGTCCAAATAACACAAACTTTAGCACTTTTCAAATCACAGAAGATCGCTGTGTCAGGGTAGACTTTTAGTAGATTCCAAAACGGCCTGAAACCCGATATCGCAGTGTTAGCGGTGTTAGCTTCTTTCGGACTAGCTGTGTTTACAAAACAGCTGAGTATGCACGCATGCACACTGTCCTCTCTGATGACGTCATCAAATGAAACTATAGCTGGATATCGGGTTTCAGGCCGTTTTGGAATCCACTAAAAGTCTACCCTGACACAGCAATCTTCTGTGATTTGAAAAGTGCTAAAGTTTGTGTTATTTGGACACCACAAAGTAATGCCCCGAGCACTCACGCTAACGGATACGGGATCATTAGTAGAACAGAACGGCTCAACATAAGTTCTGCGATACTGCTCCAATTGACACCAAACTACTATGGGTGAGTAAAACTATTTATTTTATTGTCGAAAGAAGGCTCAGATTGTAAAAAAAACGTTAATTTTCCTTTAAGGTCTGTGTCTAGAGGCGACTGCAATGTTCCTAAAAGAAAGTCTGCCTTCTCTCAATCTGCCTTTTCCTATAAAGCCGTCAAGGAATGGAATGGGCTTCCAGACAATCTAAAGAACATGACTGATTTTTACAGCTTTTCACGGGCCGTCAAAAATTGGATTCTGGAGCACCAAACATGCTCACACTAGCAATACCAGACGGGTATTTTACCATCAGGTGTTACCCTTGTGGGTATCACCTGATGGCCCCCAGATTACCAAACCAATAGTGCTACAACATTGCATTACATTACACATTGCACTTTTAACTTGTAAATAGTTATTTTATTGTATATTTGTATATTGTATTTTTTTTTATTGTATATTTGTATATTGTATAGTTGTGTTGTCTCGCCTTCCCAGGACTACAGATAGAATTGGCTATGAGCTACAATCTGGTACAAACATCTCTGTCGTTGTGCTTAATGTAATTGTACACTGTCCTAATAATCCAATAAATGAAAATGAAATGAGCCTCGTACAGAATCTTACAGCTTAACATTACCACCTAACCAGTCATAACATGGTAGAAACAATCTCTATTTTGTATAACGTTTGGAACAACCTGGTGATGTCATCAGGCTATGATTTAGATGTGCTAAATGACTTCTGCTGAGAAAAAAACAAAACAAAACTTAAAAACCCCTTAATTCTCTTTACCAAAACAAGCTATCGTGTCCTTTTGTTGCAGTCAGAGTACAGGACTTCAGCTGAATGTGCAGTATCCAGAGTGAGGGCATCTGACTGTTTTCATGAACGAGAGAGACAGAGAGAGGGAGAGGGAGGGAGGGAGAGAGTGAGAGAGGGAGGGAGACAAAGAGAAAGGGTAGAGAGAGAAAGAGAAGGTGAGGATAGACAGAGGGAAAGAGAGAGAAAGAGAGGGAGTAAGAGGGAGAGAGGAGAAGAGAGAGAAAGAGAGATGAGGGAGAGGAAGAGAGAGAGAGGGAGACCGAGAAAGGGGGTAGAGAGAGAAAGAAAAGGTGGGGATAGACAGAGGGAAAGAGAGAGAGAAAGAGAAGGAGCAAGAGACAGAGGTAGAGAAGGAGGGAGAGAGGAATAGAAGGAGAGAGACAGAGGGGGAGGGAGAGAGGAGAGAGAGAGAGAGAGAGAGAGAGTGGGAGAGAGGAAGAGAGAGAGGGAGAGAGAAAGAGACGGAGGGAGGGAGTGGGACAGAGGCAGACAAAGAGAAGCGGTAGAGAGAGAAAGAGAAGGTGGGGATGGACAGAGGAAAAGAGAGAGAAAGAGAGGGAGCAAGAGACAGAGGGAGAGGAGGAGAAGAGAGAGAAAGAGAGAGAGGGAGGGAGGGAGGGAGACAGAGAGAGAGGAAAGAGAGGGAGAAGAAGAGAGAGAAATGGAGAGAGGGAGACAGAGAGAGGGGTAGAGGGAGAAAGAAAAGGAGGGGTAGAGAGAGGGAACGCTCTCGCAAGAAACAGAGGGAGAGAGGGAGAGACCGATGGAGAGAGAGGGAGAAGAAGAGAGAGAAAGGAAGAGAGAGGAAGAGAGTGAGAGGAGGGAAACAGAGAGAGGGTGGGAGTGGGGTAGAGGGAGAAGGTGGGGATAAACAGAGAGAAAGGGAGAGAGAGACAGAGGGAGAGAGGAATGGAGAGACAGAGAGAGGTTTTGTGTTCAGTCCTCTGGTACAGGGGAGTCAACAACATGCAGAAATATCAACATTTACACAGTGAAAGGGGTTTAAAGATGCACTGTGGAACTTTTCTTGTTGTTCTTGTTTTGTCGGGGATGTTTCACAGTATGGCATTACACATGTGTATTTGACTCCACCAGTCCAAGTTACAGGTCAGATCAGTGAAGAAGCGAACCATCTCACGAGTAAAACGTGCACAAGATCCTGGCCTGACCCTAAAGCTCAGATTCAGATTTAAACCTCGTTCTGAAGTTCTTCTCTGTAGATCGTGACGTTACAGTGAGATGTTTGGCCTGGTGCACACATGCCTTCAATCTTCTCTGTGAGCCGAGCTGGAAGTTGTAGATCACTTTGACACTTCGTAAAAGAAGCAGATGAAGCTCTGTCTCCTCCACAGGGAGCCACAGGGAGCCACATGGAGTCACCCAAGGACACGACAAGACCAGGACTGGATTGGGACAAAAAAACGGCCCTGGCATTTTTGGCTTAGACCGGCCCCTCATAATTAGCGGAGCACAATGGACTAATTTATGTTTGTGTTCCCCGAAGCAAAGTATTTTACTATTGTTCTGTCTTGGCCGAGGGGAAACCAGGGCGCAACATTTAAAGGAAAAATCCCAAAAACCTCCAGCAAACTCACAGGAACTACACATTCAACGGTTTATTTAAAATGCATCTTGCACACAGACAAATCTCACTGAATCTACACGATTCACATAGGTCACCTGTTTTGGCTTCAAAACGACAAATTTTGCTGAAAGGTGAGCGATTTTCATGCCTGTCCATCACCTAAAAGTCCAGGTATTATCCTCACATTACTACCTGCTGACCTGCTGTGCCTGTGCGACACTTCCCTGGTCACTCTGTCCCTCGGGTTCCCTCGGGTTCTGTCGGGTTCTCTCGGGGTCCCTCAGGTTCCCTGTCCACAGTCCCTGGCTGCTCCTCTCCCTGTCCACCTTCAGCCTGGGCTGCAGAGGACGTGGAGGCTCCAGCCCCTCCAGAGAATATGTCTGTTATTTTAGAACATTTTGCAGCGTCTATAGTGAGATTTTTAAATCTTTTAGCCCACAACTTCTCCACACCCCCTTTCTGCCGCTTCTCCATGTTTCCACGCTCAACACTGAAACTGGCGGGGATCAGTGCAGAGAAAGGGGTGGGACCGCTCTCGTGAGCTTCTGTATCCTGATTGGTTTCGTCCACTGTCTGTACTGAAGATGGACCAATGGGACGCCTCCTCTCAATTGTGGGACAGTCTCTAAGTAAAAAAACAAAACAACAACAACAACATCATCGGACCCTGGGACTGTCGGCTCACTGGGAAAATGCCCGGTATGCCCGATTACCAGTCCAGGCCTGAGCAGGAGTGAGGTGAGTTCACTTAAAGAAGACATGTGATATTTTTTACCGAAGTAAAAGACAAGCAGAGGATTATTTTACATTATTTTTACATTTCGTTCATTGTAATCCACAATATTGATCTCCAATATCGATGGTCCTGTTCTTCTCGACCATCACTGGGTTCATCCTCGTCTCCTCCGTCACACGGAGCTACGCCCGGGTCATCTATATCAATGAAGATAACTAATAGGAAGTGAGCATGGGTGCACTTACGGCTCTATGGACTCTGGCTCTAATTCACTTTCTATTGAAAAATTGTCAATAAATTGTAAGCACTGCATAAATTCACAAAAATGTTTAGATTATATAACAGAGGACTCAACCTCAAACGTCAAAGGAATAATCTCTTATTGTAAATCTTTAGACATTGTTGTACATATTGTGTTTTTTCTCTATCAAAAAAGTGAAAACCAAATAAATAATATATGGGAAAAAAAAATAGTCAGTGTTGCTAAGCACTGCTCCCCGCTAAACCAGCGGTGCGGCAGGAAGGCGGTGCGACCTTCAGCAGCCTCGCTCTGGATCATGATCCTCACGGTCAGAATTCCAAATATGGAGCTCGGCGATAATTTCACTCCTATAACTGTCGGCCTCAATGAGCTTCATTTGACTGGAGCCAAACACTATGAGTGACATCACACTGATCGCACGAATCCACTTCTGTAGACAGTCGCTTTTCAACACAAAATAATCCTATTTGTGTCATTCCTCTCCTCCTCTCTTCCTCCACTCCTCCTCTGGTCATTCTCATCTTTTCCTCTCCTCCTCCTCTGCTCTATCTGATCTTCTACTCCTCTGCTCCTCCTCCTCTTTCTGCTCTGCTCCTCTACTCCTCCTCTGCTCGTTTGTTCCTCCTCTGTTTCTCCTGTGCTCTATCTGATCTACTACTCCACTGCTCCTCTGTTCCTCCTCTACTCCACTGCTCCTCTGTTCCTCCTCTACTCCTCTGTTCCTCCTCTGCTCCATCTGATCCTCTCCTCCTCTTCTCCTCTGTTCCTCCTCTTCTCCTCTGCTCCTCTGTTCCTCCTCTTCTCCTCTGCTCCTCCTCTGCTCTATCTGATCCTCTCCTCCTCTGCTCCTCTGTTCCTCCTCTCCTCCTCTGCTCTATCTGCTCCTCTCCTCCTGCTCTCCTCTGCTCCTCCTCCCTTTTCTGCTCATTTCCTCCTCTCCTCTACTCTATTTGATCTTCTACTCCTCTCTTCCTCTCTTCCTCCACCCCTCTGGTCATTCTCATCTTTTCCTCTGCTCCTCCTTTCCTCTTTCTTATCTTCTACTCCTCTGCTCCTCCTCCTCTTCCTGCTCTGCTCCTCTACTCCTCCTCTGCTCCTTTACTCCTCCTCTGCTCTATCTGATCTTCTACTCCTCTTCTCCTCTGGTCACTTTCTTCTCTTCCTCTTCTCCTCCTCCTCTTTCTGCTCCTCTCCTTCTCTACTCCTTCACTTCTCCTGTCCTCCTTCTCCTGCTCATTCTCTGTTGTTCCTCTCCTCTAGTCCTCTGTTCGTCTGTTCTTCCTGTTTCTGAGCTTCATAAACCTGCTGGAGACTCACCTGTGTGCGCTCCTCAGATCTGAACTCCTCAGCTCAGGAGGCAGAAGCAGATCCTGTTTCATGTTTTGATGTCAGTCTATTTTTCTATAATCGCACCTTGAGTTTCTGATAAAACTCAAGATGAAGCTGTTGCGGAAACGTCCAATCGATACTAGTTCAAGTATTGATTAGTATCTGATTTTCGATGCTTTTGATAACCCTCGTGTAGGACAACCAAAAGAGTGGTACCTTATCCGGTGTTCAAAGTGACTATGCAGTTCCATGAGTACACGTCGAGGTACAGCGAGGTACAGCGAGCTCATCACATGTTCGGCAGAAAACGTCACCTGAGTCACAGGAGCAGAGGCGAAGTACAAAAGTACAAGTACACAGGATCTGTGAGAAAGGTTTGAGAGCTGCTACTACTACTACTACTACTGTTTCTACTAGTATTAAATACTACTACTACTGCAATTTCACCTAATATTACCAGTACTACTACCACTGGTGCTGCTATTAGTAGTAGATATGACTAGAACCTTGTTAGTCCCACAGTACGTCAGAGTACTTCAGAGTACTTCAGAGTACATCAGAGTACTTCAGAGTACTTCAGAGTACTTCAGAGTACAGCAGCAGCAGAACAGAAGTGCAGCCTGATGATTGTGTTTATTTTAAAGTGGCATTTTTACACCTCCCTCTGTGTTCTGAGCCCTCCTCCTGCCCCCTGGCCCCGCCCTCTTATCCCCTGCCCCGCCCCCCTGCCCCCGCCCCGCCCCTTGCCCCTCACATGCCGCCTACCCCCCCCGCTCATAAACAGAGCGGCTGCCTCAGGGTCAGACTGAGGTGGACATGTGACTCTGATATGGCTCCACACGCTCTTATGTAACACTCACGGATCTACTGCTCCTCTACTCCTCCTCTTCTCCTCTGTTCCTCCTCCTCTGATCCTCCTCTGCTCCATCTGTTCCTCTACTCCTCCTCTGTTCCTCTTCTGTTCTTCCTCTGTTCTTCCTCTGCTACATCCGCTTCTTTCCTTCTCTACTCCTCTCCTCCTCCTCTCCTCCTCTGTTCCTCCTCTCCTCCTCTACTCCTCCTCTGCTCTATCTGATCCTCTTCTCCTCTACTCCTCTTTTCCTCCTCTACTCCTCCTCTACTCCTCCTCTGCTCTATCTGATCCTCTCCTCCTCTACTCCTCTTTTCCTCCTCTACTCCTCTGCTCCTCCTCTGCTCTATCTGATCCTCTCCTCCTCTACTCCTTTCCTCCTCCTCTCCTCCTCTGCTCCTCCTCTGCTCTATCTACTCCTCTCCTCCTCTGCTCCTCCTCTGCTCCTCTATTCCTCCTCCGCTGCTCTCCTTCTCCTCTACTCTTCTCCTCCTCCTCTGCTCTAGCTGATCCTCTACTCCTATGCTCCTCCTTTTCGCTGCTTCTCTCCTCCTCTGCTCCTTTGCTCCTCCTCTGGTCATTCTCATCTGTTCCTCTCCTCCTCCTCTGATCTTCTGCTCCTCTTCAGCTCCTTCTTCGCTCTAATAATTCTAATACAAAAATCTGAGTCTGTCTTGAACAAAATGCAGCCGAAATACAAAATACAGAATGACCATAAAGATGATTTTTATTTGAAAATCCAGGAGCCACATTTTCCCGAGGAGCTGGAGACCTGATACAACCCCAGAGCTCCTTCTCCACCAGAGCACCACCACATGTCCTCCACATCTCCATCACATCTCCACCACATCTCCATCACAGCACCACAACATCTCCATCACATCTCCATCACATCTCCACCACATCTCCACCACGTCCTCCACCTCTCCACCACATCTCCACCACATCTCCACCACGTCCTCCACGTCTCCACCAGATCACCACCACATCTCCATCACATCTCCATCACATCTCCACCACATCTCCATCACAGCACCACAACATGTCCACCACATCTCCACCACATCTGGAGAACATACAGCATAGATTAAATGATTATTCTAGGATTTTCTATAATTGTCACGTGAACAGAAGCACCACATCTCCACCACATGTCCTCCACGTCTCCACCACGTCTCCATCACATCTCCATCACATCTCCACCACATCTCCACCACATCTCCACCACATGTCCACCACATCTCCACCACATCTCCACCACATGTCCTCCACGTCTCCACCACATCTCCATCACATCTCCATCACATCTCCACCACATCTCCACCACATCTCCACCACATGTCCACCACATCTCCATCACATCTCCATCACATCCCCACCACATGTCCACCACATCTCCACCACATCTCCACGTCTCCACCACGTCTCCATCACATGTCCTCCTCTCTCCTCCACGTCTCCATCACATCTCCATCACATCTCCTCCTCATCTCCTCCTCATCTCCTCCTCATCTCCTCCTCCTCCACGTCTCCTCCTCATCTCCATCCTCCTCACATCTCCTCCTCCTCTCCACCACATCTCCTCCTCCTCCTCTCTCCACCACATCTCCATCACATCTCCATCACATCTCCACCACATGTCCACCACATGTCCTCCACGTCTCCACCAGAGCACCACCACATCTCCATCACATCTCCACCACATCTCCATCACATGTCCACCACATGTCCACCACATCTCCATCACAGCACCACAACATCTCCACCACATGTCCACCACATCTCCATCACATCTCCACCACATCTCCACCACATGTCCACCACATGTCCTCCACGTCTCCACCACATCTCCATCACATCTCCACCACGTCCTCCACGTCTCCACCACATCTCCATCACATCTCCACAACATCTCCACCACATCTCCATCACATCTCCATCACAGCACCACATCTCCACCACATCTCCACCACATCTGGAGAACATACAGCATAGATTAAATGATTATTCTAGGATTTTCTATAATTGTCACGTGAACAGAAGAACAACATTTCATCTGTCGCTCTCAATCCCTCACTATCCTTCTCTCATCCCTCCATCTCTCTCTCTCTTCCTCTCTCTCCTCCTCCTTCTCTCTCCTCCTCCTTCTCTCTCCTCCTCCTCCTCTCTCTCCTCCTCCTCTCTCCCTCCTCCTCTCTCCTCCTGCTCTCTCCTCCTTCTCTCTCTCCTCCTCCTCTCTCTCCTTCTCCTCTCTCCTCCTCCTCTCCTCCTCCTCTCTCCTCCTCCTCTCTCCTCCTCTCTCTCCTCCTCCTCTCCTCCTCCTCCTCTCCTCCTCCTCTCCTCCTCCTCCTCCTCCTCCTCTCTCCTCCTCCTCTCTCCTCTCTCTCCTCCTCCTCTCTCTCTGTAAATCCACGTCCTCGTTTCTTCTGCTGGCAGAGGTCCAGATCGTCCTCAAGAAACCTCCTCCACGTCCTGACGCACTCGTTTATTTCTCCTTGTGTACGCTTTCTCTCTCTCCATTGTTATCTCTCTCTCTCTCTGCTCTTTGACGCTCTTTTTGTGTTTCTATTTGCTCTGTCTCTCTTTGCCTTTGTCTTTCTCTCTTCTCTGTCTTTCTCTTTCTGTCTATCTCTCACTCTGCTCTCTCTTTTTGTGTCTTTCTCTGCTCTCTCCCTCTATTGATCTCTCTTTCTCTCTCTCTCTGTCTCTCTCTCTGCTCTCTGTCTCTCTCTTTGTGTCTTTCTCTGTTCTGTCTCTCGCTCCCTCTCTCTGCTCTCTTTTTCTTTCTCTCTGCCTTTTGTCTCTTTCCGTGTCTCTCTCTACTGTGTCTCTCTCTTCCTCTCGCTATTGCTATCTCTCTCTGCTCTTTTTGTGTCTCTCTCGGCTCTCTCTCTATATTGATCTCCCTTTCTTTCTCTCTCTCTCTCTGTGTCTCTCTCTCTGTTCACTGTCCTTTTATTTTTCTCTCTCTCTCTACCCTTTGTCTCTCTTTCTGTCTCTCTCCTCTCTCTCTTTCTCCCTCTCTCTTTCTCTCTGTCTCTTTGTCTATTCCTTTCTCTCTCTCTGCTCACTGTCTCTCTCTCCTCTTTGTTACTCTTTTTGTGTGTGTGTGTCTCTCTCTCTCTATTGACCTCTCTTTCTTTCTCTCTCTCTGTGTGTCTCTCTCTGTTCTCTCTTTATTGCTATCTCTCTCTTTGCTCTCTGCCCTTCACTTTTTTTCTCTCTCTCTGCCCTTTGTCTCTCTCTTTCTGTCTCTCTCTCTGTCTTGTCTTTTTGTCTCTCTCTGTCTGTCTTGTCTCTTTGTCTCTTCCGTTCTCTCTCTCTGTCTGTCTCTCTCTTTGCTCTCTCTCTCTCTCTCTCTCTCTCTCTCTCTCTCTCTCTCTCTCTCTCTCTCCACAACATCTCCATCACATCTCCACCTGTTCATTTATGTCCTCTTTTTTCCGGCCTGTTCGTTTATGTCCTCTTTTTTCCGGCCTGTGTCCACACGACTCACACACAGACGCGCCCGCGGCACAAAGGCGCACAGCGACGACCGTGCGTAAAATCCATCCATGCGTAAAGTTTGGATAAGGCGCTGTCCTGCGTGTTTTCACTGGCCTTTTGTGTCCAGCGCCGCTCGCAGGAAGTAAAACAGACACACGTACAGGTACACGCGATGACAGGAAGTTATGGCTCAACACAAGAAAAATCACTTCTCATTAACACGAGGAACCAACAGGACGTTTAATTAAGAAGTTTAGAATCTTATTTGTTTACTCAGATAATAAAGAATTGAAGTTGTGTATATTATGTCGTCTTTTAAAATTAATATTAGATACACAAAAACACCGCTCAGGTTATTAGTCAAAATTACTCAAGTAATAACAATAATAATAATAATAATAATAATAATAATAATAATAATAATAATATACAAAAAGGTGACACCATCAAACCAAGTTCCAGGTCAGATCTGTAGACGGAGAGTCCACGAACAGAAACTGTCAATCAATAAAATGCCACAACTGAAGATAAACAAGACAGATGTAAATGCCACTGCGGAACATTCCAGGCTCTCTCTCTCCCTTTCTGTCTATTGCTATCTCTCTCTCTCTCTGTCTCTTTCTCTCTTTGTCTCTCCATCCCTCTCTCACTCTCTGTCCCTCTGTCTGTTGATGTCTCTCTCTCTCCCTCCCTCCCTCTCTTTCCCTCTCTCTCTCTATCTGTCGATGTCTCTCTCTTTCCCTCCCTCCCTCCCTCCCTCCCTCCCTCTTTCTCTTTTTCCTTCCCTCTCTCCCTCTCTTCCTCCCTTCCTCCCTCTTTCCTTCCCTCTCTTTTCCTCCCTCCCTCTTTCTCTCTCTTCTTCCCTCTCTCTCTCCCTCTTTCCTTCCCTCCCTCTTTCTCCCCTCCCTCCCTCTCTCATTAAACTGTGTGATAAACTTGTTTGTCCGGTGTTTCCACGGGTCCGGTGAGGAGGGGGCAGAGTCAGACACGCTGCCCCCAGGAAGTTGTCGTGTCCTGGGCTTTTCCCTGAAGCATCAGCCTGTTCCTGGAAAACCTCCGAACACGTCCTTCGTCTGTGTCATTCCAACTTTACCGTTTCCTTCTGTGTTCTGCATCTCCCACGAGGTGGAGAGTACACAAACATGTACTCAGGGTACTTCAAAATAATAGTACTCAAGTAGAAGTACAAAGAAGTGGTAAGAAAAGTACTTGGGAAAACTTAAGTAAAAGTAACTTAAAGCTGCACTGTGTAACTTTACTGCTTGGAGACAAGCACTGGGGGGCCCCAGTGCTTGTCTCCATGGAGATGTTATTGCTTTACCTCCGATTTCTATCCAAAGTGTCATTAAACCTTTCAGTCTCAGTATCAGGAGACGCCACCAGGACAATTTACAAGTAAGATCTGTGAAGAGGCGGCCCCACAGTCAGAACTGCATGTTTTTAAAGGTAGTTTTAAGCAATAAAAACACCTATAATTTAATAAATACCATCCATCCATCTTATCCGGGGTCGGGTCGCGGGGGCAACCGTCTAAGCAGGGACTCCCAGACTTCCTTCACCCCGGACACTTCCTCCAGCTCCTCCGGGGAGGACCCCAAGGTGTTCCCAGGCCAGCCGGGAGACATAGTCCCTCCAGCGTGTCCTGGGTCTTCCCCGGGGTCTCCTCCCGGTGGGACATACCCGGTGTCCAGGAGGCATCCTGAACAGATGCCCGAGCCACCTCTACTCCGAGCTCCTCCCGTGTGACTGAGCTCCTCACCCTATCTCTAAGGGAGCGTCCAGCCACTCTGCGGAGGAAACTCATTTCGGCCGCTTGTATCCATAGGTGAGGGGAGGAACGTAGATCGACCAGTAAATAGAGAGCTTTGCCTTTCGGTTCAGCTCCCTCTTCACCACAACAGTCCGATACAGCGACTGCATCACTGCCGACGCTGCACCGATCCACCTGTCAATCTCATGCTCCATCCTCTCCTCACTCGTGAACAAGACCCTGAGATTCTCCTCTTGAACTTAAAGGTCCCATGACATGGTACTTCTTGATGCTTTTATATGGCTCCTTAATGGTTCCCTAATACTGTAAATGAATATTCTCTCTCAAAAAAAATCTGGTGAGACACAAAAATAAAACAAACTAAATCATACCTGATATCTAGTGGAGGGTCCGTCAAATGCTTTTCTCCATGGAGATGTTATTGCTTCATCTGGAATGTTTCACAGTATGGCATTAAACCTTTCTATCTCCATGGAGACCAAACCAGACTAAGTTACAGGTCAGATCTGTGGAGAATGTCTGTTTTTCTAGGTATTTTTGAGCTGTAAAACCTCCTGTAATTGAATAAATGTAAAGTAGAGCTGTTTAATGTCACACTGTGGAACATTCCAGACAAATGACACATAGCAATGTCCATGTTTCTTTAGTATATTTCGGTCAAATTTTGCACACATTTGGTAAAAGTAAAAACCACAAAATTGTTAAGGTTAAAAAATACAAAGTAGGGGCGTAGTTACAAGAGTTATATTTTTAAAACTATTTTCTAAACTAGTCTTGGTCTTTATTTAACAATATATACAAGACATAATTACTCTAATGTTACAAATATTATCCAGACCCGGATCTAGACTGCACAGATTGGGGGGGCATTTCAAAATTTTGGTGGGGCATAGTGTGGAGTTTCATGTGGAACATTCCTCTAATGCAGGGGTTCTTAACCTTTTTGATGTTGAGGCCCAGTTTTCACACTGGCTTGGGGTCCATTAAGTATCAACAGTGTATCAGAGGTGAAGGGAGAGGAAAATTTTGGATTTCTTAGGTGCAATTTCCTGCATTCTAGTGCATTTTACCGGGGCCACTCCCGCTGCATTCCTCTCCGCTCCAAACCCTGGTGGAGAGACAAAGAAAGAACTGAGGTCTGAGCTCACAAATCCTGCCCCACTGTGCTCCTTTCGCAGTTTCTGCTTTGATGCGCCGCGCACCACCTCCCCCCTGAGGCGCCGAGGCCGGGACGCGTCTTCGTAAATCTCCCTTTTAGCAAACAATGTCCAGTTCTTGCTTTAAAACCTGCAATATCGGTCTCGGGTTGCGCTGGAGCAATGGTGAGGCGACGTCTCTTGCCAAATTATGCGTTTTAAGTGGATTTATATGCCAGACAAGACGCTAAAGCGAATATGCACGTAGAACACGATCCAAGTCGGACTCGATGGTTAAACTGAGATTATAATTGATGAATCTTGGTTTTGGAGCACGCTGCGAGGCGGAGGGAGCCCGATCAACATTCCAGCAGATGCTCAATCGCCTTTGTGTTGCACGCAGGGACCGTGGACTCTCGGAGCGATCATCTATGCAGTAAATACCCCGATACGACTGCGCTGGCGATGATTTGAAATGTTCCATGATTGAAGTGCCATTGTTCGAGCCCAAAACATGAACAGGAACTGTGCTCGGCCTTCGCTTCGCTCGCGTCTTTTTTTATTTTTACTGTAGAGATATGCGACTGGTAACTGATTCACCGGACTCTCTATACTTATTGTCCTACTGGCGAATCAGACATCGTGGAGTTTTGGTGGAGCAAACAAGAGAACGTGATTGGCAGGTTGAAATTACATCAAATACAGTTGACCAATTGGGTGGGCAGGAGAACATTTTGGGTTGGCATTGCCCACCCCTGCCCACTTCTAGATCTGGCCTCGATATTATCCAAACTTTTCTATTCAGTACGTTATTAAGTATGTAAAATCGCCAACAGAGGGCGCTAGAATGCAGTTAGGGCTTATTACACAGAAGTGACTCTTGTGATCTTTAAAACAGACCTGGAGTTGTTTTGTTTGTGATGAGGAAACAGCATTAGAACAGATCAGAAAATAGTGAAATCTGGGCTCGTTAAAATAAAAATAAATAAAAACACACGGGTTCACCTCCTTCAAACTTTTATTAGGATGAATGTTCACGAGGAAACAGTGGAGGTAGTCGCAGCAGAGCAGCTTTAGTTTCACAGAGACAGCAGCAGAGATTTTAAAAAGTGACTGAAACTTGGATAAATTAAACAAAACGTAGAAGAAACTAAACAAAAAACCCTTCAATGATGATAAAACTTTTCACATTTTCAAAGTTTTAAAGGTCCTGTATTCCACAAAATTGACTCTTGTGAGCTTTTAGCCAAGTTCTAATGTTTCCTCATTAAAAACAGACCTGGAGTTGTGTTTTGTTTCATTCACATGTTTGAGTAACTCTTTATTATTACTCTGTACATCTCCAAAGCTCAAAATGCTCTGCTCCACCTCGCACCGATCCAGCTTCTTCAGTTCAGATACTGATTCCGATATTATAACTTTATCATGATGGCTGATAAGATAATATCCTTCCTTTGGATTTGAAATATGAGAATAGTGTGTTTTCACGGACTCGAAAAATCCAACCCGGATGTGCGTCCATGTTGGAGATATCGCTCACTCAAATTAAAGAAGAAGAAGAAGAAGTGAACTTTATTGATCTCACACTGGAGAAATTCTTCTCTGCATTTTAACCCATCCTATATATATATACATATATTAGGAGCAGTGGGCAGCACACACATTAGGGCGCCCGGGGAACATCTCCATGATCTTCTTGCTTCGGCTTGGTCAGGACCTAAGCTGGAGGTACCTATGGTGCATGTTTTGGGTTGATGGGGGAAACCGGAGTGCCCGGAGGAAACCCACCCAGACACGGGGAGAACATGCAAACTCCACACAGAAAGGCTCGGGCGACCCGGGGATCAAACCCAGACCATGCATGCAAACTCCACACAGAACACACACGGAAAGGTCTGGGCGACCCGGGGATCGAAAAATCTAAATTTTGCGAGAAACCTTCCACATCGGAGTCCAAAACTTCTGATACAGTTCACCAGTTGTACAGAGATAAGTTGGACGCCAAAGAAAAGAAGCGTTATATAAAAAAACTCAAATTAATTGGGCGAGAAGATCCGTATGAGATGGGTTCAAGTTTGTTCAGTGACAGTGGAGATTTGTGGATTCTGCTGCTGTAAGCGATCCCGATATTGTGAACGACCTGGTCTTCTCCCCAAGTCCTGATACAGCACAAGACCTTCGGAGCTCTAAAGGTCTGGAGGAACAACCAGTTTGTTTGTGGCTGGTACGAGAGCGAAAAGTGCGGAAAACTGGAGACAAGAATATTGTGATTTCAAAGGTCGACGTACTTATATCTAGTAGACCCAAATGTGTAACGTGTTTAAGTACTAGTATACTGCTTTTTATTATTCATATTTTGCAAAGATTAAAATATGAACATCATCTTTCTGCCTCTGTGGTCTCCTTTCCTTTGAGAATCGCTCTGTCTGTTCACCCTGGTTTAGTCCTGGTTTAGACCTGGTTTAGTCCTGGTTTAGACCTGGTTTAGACCTGGTTTAGTCCTGGTTTAGTCCTGGTTTAGACCTGGTTTAGACCTGGTTTAGTCCTGGTTTAGTCCTGGTTTAGACCTGGTTTAGACCTGGTTTAGACCTGGTTTAGACCTGGTTTAGTCCTGGTTTAGACCTGGTTTAGTCCTGGTTTAGACCTGGTTTAGACCTGGTTTAGTCCTGGTTTAGTCCTGGTTTAGTCCTGGTTTAGTCCTGGTTTAGACCTGGTTTAGTCCTGGTTTAGACCTGGTTTAGACCTGGTTTAGACCTGGTTTAGTCCTGGTTTAGACCTGGTTTAGACCTGGTTTAGACTTGGTTTGGTCCTGGTTTAGTCCTGGTTTAGTCCTGGTTTAGACCTGGTTTAGACCTGGTTTAGTCCTGGTTTAGTCCTGGTTTAGTCCTGGATTAGACCTGGTTTAGACCTGGTTTAGACCTGGTTTAGTCCTGGTTTAGACCTGGTTTAGACCTGGTTTAGACTTGGTTTGGTCCTGGTTTGGTCCTGGTTTAGACCTGGTTTAGACCTGGTTTAGACCTGGTTTAGTCCTGGTTTAGACCTGGTTTAGACCTGGTTTAGTCCTGGTTTAGTCCTGGTTTAGACCTGGTTTAGACCTGGTTTAGACTTGGTTTGGTCCTGGTTTAGTCCTGGTTTAGTCCTGGTTTAGACCTGATCGGTCACTACTTTAGGTAAACAATAGAACTGCAGGTTCGACCATTTTGCTTTTTTTTAACTTGGCGGCATAAGTGCAGTGTTTGTTTTGTTTCGAATATCTCCGACATGGCCGACTTCCGGATTATGACGTCACGTGAAAACACTCTATACAAAATGAAGGAGTGTCGTGATCCTCCAGTCTCTCCCTGTCCCCCTCCCTTCACACCTGAGATCCTCCTCACCACACCTGAGATCCTCCTGGTGCTCACCACACCTGAGATCCTCCTGGTGCTCACCACACCTGAGATCCTCCTGGTGCTCACCACACCTGAGATCCTCCTGGTGCTCACCACACCTGAGCTCCATCTCCAATCTCCTCCTGCCCATATCAGCCCGGTTCTTCCTCCACTCCCTGCCCGTTCGTCAGTTTTACCACACCGGTAACTCTCTCGTAGCTCTCGCTTCTCTAGATCTTGTTTTTTGAGGCAGTTCTGTGGTTGTTCCTAGACCTTTTGCCTCCCTGCCTCCACCGGACCCTTTTGCCCATTTCCATCTGCACAATAATCCCGTTAAACCGGAGTTCTGGTCTACTTTTGGGTTCTACATCCGTGCCTTATAACAAAGAGTGCGTTATAACAAATCAGGACATCCTTGGTGATAATGCGTGGAGTTTAAAATCACACTGGAGCACTTCCTGTATTACCACATGACATCACAAGGTGGAACAGAGTGTTTTCTGATTGTTTGAGAGAAGAACTCAGCCTAAACATGCAGGTTTGTGCGGTAAACATGTGTGAATGAAACAAAACATACTGTAACTCCAGGTCTGTTTGTGATGAGGAAACATTAGAACATTAGAAAATAGCGTAATATGGGACCTTTAAATAAAACACAACTTCCTCCTATCGAAAGTTTAAAAAAAACATTTCTTATGTTCAATCCAAGGGCTGACTGAGTTTAATGCGCCAACCAGAAAGCACAGAGAAGAAGAGTCCAACATGGAGCTGTAGAAATCAGGATTAACAAGAGAAAATAAATTAATTTCACGCCACAAATCAGTGTTGAAGTTTAAAATTACCTGTTACAGTCGCTCCTCGTCCTGTTGCCGGGGTAACAGACTCTGCAGAAACAAAAATGGACAGTAAAAATGGACTTCGTGCACGTTTAAATCTGTATTCACATTCACACGTTCATCGAGTCTTCAGTCGTAACACCTCCAGACTCTTTTGTACATGTTTGCACAGTCAGCTTGTAGTTTACGGACTTTTACCTTTTTCCTACATGAAAACAACTCAACTCAAACCAACTCAAGTCCCACACATTTATCTCAAGTCCCACACATTTATCAAGTTTTAATGTGATCTGATCGCCGCGTCACAGTGAAAGCAAACTGAGAAATGAGTCTGAAATCAGATCTGCGACTTTGAGTGTTTAGAAAGGCACTATATAAAATTATATATATATATATATATATATATATATATATATATATATATATAATACAAAATAATATAATATGTGACAAAGAGGGTTTTTGTCCCTGTATTCTCACATTAATTTCATATTAATATTTTCATATTCAACTAAACTGCTAAATACAATTATCCCGGGTTTGTTTTATTTAGTTAAAGGAGAAGTAACGTTTTTTACAATTTGAGCCTTATTTCGGTAATAAAACAAGTTGTTTTACTCACCCATAGCACTTTGGTGTCATGTGGAGCACTTCCGGAGATGTTTTAGATTTGCGATCTCCATAATGTGAGTTCTCGGGGCACATGTTTGCGGTCTCCAAATAACACAAACTTTAGCACTTTTCAAATCATAGAAGCTCGATGTCTTAGTCTACGATTTCGTTTGGTCAAAAGTGGCCTGTAATCCGAGATTTAGCCATAGTTTCGAGTAGATGAGGAGGCCAGTGCGCATGTGCGGAGTGTGCTCTCAGCTCCAGGGACCCAAACATGAAACGCAAAGCTGTAAACTATGGATAAATCTCGGATTACAGGCCACTTTTGACTCAAACGAAATCGTAGACTAAGACATCGAGTTTCTGTGATTTGAAAAGTGCTAAAGTTTGTGTTATTTGGAGACCGCACGGGGCATATTACATGCTCGGGGAATATATTATATGCCCCGAGCTATGGCTAGAAATTGCGCTAACGCTAATGCTAAACCAAAACATCTCTGGAAGTGCTCCATATGACACCAAAGTGCTATGGGTGAGTAAAACAACTTGTTTTATTACCGAAATAAGGCTCAAATTGTAAAAAAAATGTTACTTCTCCTTCAATCACCACACATTCAAATTACTTTAAATGATTTTATTTGGTTAAATTTGGTCAAACACCTCACTTACCTGTGACTCCACATGGTCTGGAGACAAAAGAGGGGGCGTGCCCTGAGGCTGCCATATTTATAGCCTCTGGGGGGAGGTTTGGGCCAGACCATGTGGAGTTGGAGAATTTTGTTTGTTGGGTTTTGTATTTGATTTTGATGTTTTGGTGTTTGTAGATTTTGTTGAGCCTTGTTTAAAGGGGGACTTTGGCCCTTTCAGTAAGGCTGAGTGGGTAGCGCTCATGCTTCACAGCAAGAAGGCTCCGGGTTCGATCCCCAGGTCGCCCGAGCCTTTCTGTGTGGAGTTTGCGTGTTCTCTCTGTGTCTGGGTGGGTTTCCTCCGGGCACTCCGGTTTCCCCCATCAACCCAAAAACAGGCTCCAGGTAAAATCCTCCAGCTGAGGTCCTGACCAAACCTAAGCAATAAGATCATGGAGATAAGGACTAAACCAGGTCTAAACCAGGTCTAAACCAGGTCTAAACCAGGACTAAACCAGGTCTAAACCAGGTCTAAACCAGGTCTAAACCAGGACTAAACCAGAACTAAACCAGGTCTAAACCAGGTCTAAACCAGGACTAAACCAGAACTAAACCAGGTCTAAACCAGGTCTAAACCAGGTCTAAACCAGGACTAAACCAGAACTAAACCAGGTCTAAACCAGGTCTAAACCAGGACTAAACCAGAACTAAACCAAAACTAAACCAGGACTAAACCAGGACTAAACCAGGTCTAAACCAGGTCTAAACCAGGTCTAAACCAGGTCTAAACCAGGACTAAACCAGAACTAAACCAGGTCTAAACCAGGTCTAAACCAGGACTAAACCAGAACTAAACCAAAACTAAACCAGGACTAAACCAGGACTAAACCAGGTCTAAACCAGGTCTAAACCAGGACTAAACCAGGTCTAAACCAGGTCTAAACCAGGTCTAAACCAGGACTAAACCAGAACTAAACCAGGTCTAAACCAGGTCTAAACCAGGACTAAACCAGAACTAAACCAAAACTAAACCAGGACTAAACCAGGACTAAACCAGGACTAAACCAGGACTAATCCTAGAACTTTTTTTTTTTTTTTTAACTGCTTTTAATGTTTCTTAAAGATCCCATGACACGGTACTTCTTGATGCTTTTATATGGCTCTAAAATCAAGACTCAGTGCATGAGAAAGACACATGTACAGAGTCAGAGTCAGAAAATCTCTCTCTGAACAACTCGTTCTGGGCCTTGTTGCTTGAATGCAAATGAGAAGGACACAGATAGGTTAGAGGAGCGGGTGGGGGGGCCAAATGCGCCGCTGGTTCCTTGTTTTAGAGGTGCGCTGTGTGCTGGCCCCACTTCCGCGTTTTAAGCGCGGAGGAAGAAAGGAGAGGCGTTTCAATGAAAAAAACACATTTTCACAGAAAATAAAATTAACCACTGCTGTTTCAGAGGTCCAGAGGCTCAGATAAAGGACTTCCGAGCCTAGAAACACTCGCACGTGCCTCCAGGCAAATAAAAAAACGCATTTCGCATTGCATAGCTCATTCGCGGTCCAGACTCTTTGGGCGTGATTTACAGAGACGGTGGGTAGACGTCCAGACGGGGGGTGGAGCTGCATTTTTCGATGTGACGTAACACAGTTGCCTTGTTCAGAATCGCCCGTTTGAGCTGTGTTTTTTTCTAACGCAGAAAAGGACCGCAAATGCTCAGTTTAGACATTTCGCAACTTTTAGCCATGGGGGGGCCTAAACAGGGTAGGGAAGCTCACATTAACGTTCATAAACCTCAGAAAGTGAAAATTTCATGCCATGGGACCTTTAATGTTTAATGTTTGTCTGATTGTTTATTGTTTTATTACTGATTTTACCTTCTGTACAGCATCTTTGAGTGTCTTGAAAAGCACTTTATAAATAAAATGTATTATTATTATTATTATTAATAAACCAGAACTAAACCAGGACTAAACCAGGTCTAAACCCGGACTAAACCAGGACTAAACCAGGACTAAACCAGGGTGAACAGACAGCAGTTATCAAAGGAAAGGAGATTGTGGATCACCAGTGGATGGTCCCCGGGCGCCTGAAAGACGAGCTGCCCACTGCTCCTGAAGGATGGGTCAAATGCAGAGAAATAATTTCCCTACGGGGATGAATAAAGTCTTCTTCTTCTTCTAAATTTACAGGGGAACTTAGATAAAAGTAAAGTTGCCGCACATCCAACCTGCTGAGATTGTGGACTCACCTGGAGGGAGGGGGAGTATCTATGGGGGAGTATCTATAAAAGCAGGTCAGCTCAGCCTTTCAGGGGTTCTCATCAGTGTAGCTGTGCACGTGTGGGTTTTGCTTTAGTTGTGTTAATTTCTGTTGCTTATGCCTATTTGAAGTACAGTTGTGTTTTTTTGTGTGAATATGTATTATTTTGATTGCCACAAATGCCACGGTGAAATGTCAGAATAAATCTTGGGACAAAAGAAATATTTTCAGAGTCTGCCTCCTACTTAAGACTACATTGGCCAGCTTCTCCACATAATAATAATAATAATAATAATAATAATAATAATAATAATAATAATAATAATAATAATAATAATAATAATAATAATAATAATAATAATAATAATAATGATAATAATAATAATAATAATAATAATAATCAGTATGTATGTATCCATCCATCCATTTTCTTCCGCTTATCCGGGGTCGGGTCGCAGGGGCAACAGTCTAAGCAGGGACTCCCAGTCTTCCTTCACCCCGGACACTTCCTCCAGCTCCTCTGGGGGGACCCCAAGGCGTTCCCAGGCCAGCCGGGAGACATAGTCCCTCCAGCGTGTCCTGGGTCTTCCCCGGGGTCTCCTTCCGGTGGGATATGCCCGGAACACCTCCCGAGGGAGGCGACCAGGCCCTCCTTGAGCCGCCACCTTAACGTGGTGGAGGGGTTTGAGTGCCTGAATGATCCCGGGAGCTATGTTGTCGGGGGCTTTATGCCCATGGTAGGGTCACCCAAGGCAAACAGGTCCTGGGGGACGGGTCAGACCAAGAGCGGTTCAAAAGTCCATTATGACGAATACAAAATTAAGGCCAGTTACGTCGCCCGGATTGGCGTCACCGGGGCCCCACCCTGGAGCCAGGCCTGGGGTGGGAGCTCGCGAACGAGCGCCTGGTGGCCGGGCCTTCCCCAATGGGGCCCGGCCGGGCTCAGCCCGAAGGAGCGACGTGGGGCCGTCCTCCCGTGGACCCACCACCCGTAGGAGGATCCATAAGGGGCCGGTGCAGAGAGATCTGGGCGGCAGCCAAAGGCAGGGGCCTCGGCGACCAGATCTCCGGACATGGAGAGTGGCTCTGGGGATGTATGTATGTATTATTATTATTATTATTTTGCTATAACACTAATGAAATTGCTGTAGCCTCGTTATCTATGTTTATCTGACCCCACCACGTCCACAGTTGATGGATTTTCATTCTTTTTTTTTGGTCATCATAATTGCAAAGCTGCTGCGTATTACCATTTATATATTTTTTCTCTTTGTTATTATATTATATTGTGATGTGCTGTGTCCAGATAATTTCACTTGTGGATCAATAAAGTTTGTCTAAGTGTAAAAGTGGAGGTTGCCAGACCTAACAGCGTCTCACCTGTTTGCGTCTGCCGGCGGAGCTCCACCTGCCTATCGGTGAAGCCGTGCCTCTTGCTGACGGTGCACAGGTGGGTCCCGTAGTCCTGCTCCTGGACCCGCTCGACGGTCAGGTTGATGGCCCCGGGGCTGTAGTGGAGCTCGTACCCGCTGGAGCAGTTCAGGAAGTTCTTGTGTTTGACAAAGTGGCACAGGAGCTGGTTCTGGGGGCTCTTCCACTGCACCGAGAGCTCGGCGAGGGTCGTGTGGTCTTCATACGAGTACGGACACGGCAAAGAGATGGACCGACCAGGGGAGGAGAATTGTACATCACTGCCTGAAGGACAGAGAGGGGGAGATGGTCTTGCTGGACTAAAGACAGGCCTGTCAATCGATTAATAGATTAAAAAGAGGCTGTGGCTAAAGCTCTGGAAACTATTACGCATCTCTGTGCATCTGAGCCAAAGAAAAAACAGATCCGCACTGCAGTTCTTTGGAGATTTTTAGTTTACTGACACCACAATGAGTGGTGACGTTTCAGGGTCAAGCCGTTCTTCGGACATGAGACTTGAGGCTTGACTACGAAACGTCACACACAGTTGCAAGTTTTATTGGACGTGCATATGGCAAACCATGTTAACATTTAAATGCTGAACTGGATATGTATAGAACATTTTCACGTGGCGTCATAATCTGGACGCCCGCCATTTTGGAGATATTTGAAGCACCGCGAAGAGCGCTTTTATGTCGCAAAGTTTTAAAAAAGCAAAAAAATAGTCAACTATTGTCGGGTCCTCGGCGTCACAATAGACCGGACAGAAAAACACCTGCAGTTCTATCGTTTACCTAAAGTAGTGACCAACCAGGACTAAACCAGGACTAAACCAGGACTAAACCAGGACTAAACCAGGACTAAACCAGGACTAAACCAGAACTAAACCAGGACTAAACCAGGACTAAACCAGGACTAAACCAGAACTAAACCAGGTCTAAACCAGGACTAAACCAGGTCTAAACCAGGACTAAACCAGAACTAAACCAGGACTAAACCAGGTCTAAACCAGGACTAAATCAGGACTAAACCAAGACTAAACCAGGACTAAACCAAGACTAAACCAAGACTAAATCAGGACTAAACCAGAACTAAACCAGGTCTAAACCAGGACTAAATTAGGACTAAACCAGGACTAAACCAGGTCTAAACCAGGTCTAAACCAGGACTAAACCAGGTCTAAGCCAGGACTAAATCAGGACTAAACCAGGACTAAACCAAGACTAAACCAGGACTAAACCAGGACTAAATGAGGACTAAACCCGGACTAAACCAAGACTAAACCAGGACTAAACCAGAACTAAACCAGGACTAAACCAGGTCTAAACCAGGACTAAACCAGAACTAAACCAGGACTAAACCAGGTCTAAACCAGGACTAAACCAGGACTAAACCAGGACTAAATCAGGGTGAACAAACAGCAGTTATCAAAGGAAAGGAGATTGTGGATCGCCAGTCTCAAACAGAACTTGGACAAGAGAAATAACGACAACATTCGCATATGCTCAGCTCATTTCGAAGCCAGTAGCCGTATCTTTGCAAAATATGAATAATAAAAAGCAGTATACTAGTACTTAAACACGTTACACATGTGGGTCTACTAGATACAAGTACGCCGACCTTTGAAATCACAATATTCTTGCCTCCAGTTTTCCGCACTTTGCGCTCTCGTACCAGCCACAAACAAACTGGTTGTTGCCTCCAGACCATCCAACTTATCCCTATACTTTTGGATTCCGATGTGGAAGGTTTCTCGGGAAATTTTTATTTTTTCTGCATGGTTGCTTTATAAACACATGTAATTTTGAGCGTGTAATGCATCCAAGATGGCCGCACATCTGAGTAATCGTCCTGTTTTTCCGGGTTCATGAAAACGCTCTATTGCAGAGAACTCACTTTTGGGTAGGCAAAAAGAAAATTTCGGATACCTGCAAAGAAATTCTTCCTCGGGCAAATGACGTCACTTTTGCCGTTCATTTGTTTGGGCTTCATCATTACGGATATCTACAATTCACCTCCAGATATCCTCTACGGGAATTACGGATATCCACAATTGAATTATAGAAATGTGCAATTCCAGTTTGAGTTTATACAATTTGATTTTGACTCGTCATAACTCCAGTATGAGATATCTTTAATTCACCTCAATTCAAGATATTGACATGTTCCTTTTCAAATATCTTAAATTAATAAATTAAGTTTTGTCTTGGCGAAATAAAGTTGTAGAATCTCAAACTGGATTTCAGGATAGTCATAATGTAACTGTAGAGATCTATTATCAAGTTATAGATATCTTAAAATTAATTTTGATTAGAGATATCTGAAATTGGAGATATCTGTAATGTTCATTCTGCCTGGTCAAAATATAATTACAGATATCTTGAACTGGAGTTTTGACTCGTCGCAGATTTCTGTATGTAAATGATCTTCACTTTAGGCGGAGCGGAGCATTTCCACGTGGCATTTATTGCATATATCTTTTTTTTTTTTTTTTTTACCAGAGCTGCCAAATTCCAATCAGACATGTATTTTTTACATTATTAGACATACCCCATACTGCTTTTTTCAAATAAAGTTCCTAAATTGGGGGTTTTAGGGGTGTCACATATGTTGCCACCATGCAGCTAAGGCACAAATGGAAGGAAATGAAGACAAAAGATGTTCCCTGAAGTTACACTCATATTCTGTGAACTTTACCCACAATTTTGTCAACTTTCAGCAGTGTTTGGTGGTTTAGCCAATCCAAACAGATAGAGATTGCACTAATATGACTAGGCCTAAACACTGATCCTGAACTTGAAGAGAACTTGAAGGACTGGACTTGAAGAGAACAAAGTCTGTAACCAAAACTTCTTGTCTGCCTCACAAGCAAGACATACATCTACTCTGGTCAATGCCTGGAGCAGCTTTTCAGTTAATTTATCAGTAAGATAGCCAAAATGCATCTTACGGTCGTTTTGTTTATGCGCTTGTGAAATGTTTGTTGAAAATTACGACAAAAACTAATTTTAACACTGACGGTTGTTTAGATTTAGGGACCATATCGTTTTGGACGGATCGGTGCGCTGCTCGTAGCTCGAGACGACGTGGTGCTTCCTGTGTCATGACGTCATAATGACGTTTGAGATCTTTAACTTTCAATCTGCCTCGTCAAAACTGAATAACAAAAATCTGCAGTTGTCATTTATGATGTGACGAGTTGAACGTTGTTTTCAGTGACGTAATTGCAGATTTCTGTAATTCCGTTTTGCCTGGTCAAAACTGAATTGCAGATTTCTGTTGTTTCGTCCAGTCAAAATTACGTTACAGATATCCTAAATGACAATTCCCACGATCTAAAATTAAATTACACCTATAGGCCGTCAGCTAAAAATCCTATCATTCACTTCCATTCCACTGACAAGGGGGATAAAAAAATTTTGAGAATCTAAAAACTTTAGCACACTCGGGTGCAGAAATGAAAAAACAACTTTTTTACAAATTTAAATTTAGGTTGATTCAGCTGCTCCATTTTCCAAACGTTTTAGATTAAGATTAGATTAGATTATTACAAATACAGTGGTACCTCACCTTACGAAATTAATTCGTTCCAGAAGTGGTTTTGTAACGTGAAAAATTCGTAAGTTGAGTAGCTATTTCAATGGAAAAAGCCTGATTCGTTCCAAGGTTGTTTTTTTTTTATAGTGTAACGTTGTGTTCCTGACGGGCTAAGAGACTAGACCAGGACTAAAAGAACGTGGAATAAACCAGGTCTGGCCAGAACTAAACCTGGATTGGACCTGTTATTATTATAACATGGCAGTGCCATTGGAGGAGCGCGTTGCTCCTCCAATGCGCTCCTCCAACGGAGGAGTGTATTTACGTTTCGGGGAGTGCATCTGAGCGCGCATTAATTGCATTTGAGATTTGTTGTTTTTAAAGTGCTTTATAAATAAAGTTGGATTGGATTGGATTGGAGATTTCGCGTTTCGTAACTTCAAATTTCATTCGTATCTAGAGACCAAAATTTGACGTGAAGGCGTTTCGTAACTTGAAATTTTCGTTTGTTGGGTCATTCGTAAGGTGAGGTACCACTGTATAGAGAGTTGTCATGATAATCACTTAGTAAGGTTAGTGTACTGTCTGTAGTTATTGAGTTATTTGGCATCAAAGTTGGTCCCAAATGCTGAAATGTCAGTTTTTCGTAAACTTTTTTGCATTTTAAAGTTGCATTTATTCTGCAGCTGTTCATTTCACATATGTGTAATTTAGGATACTGCATATTTGTGAACATTTAATGACAATTAAGAAACATGAGTACTCTATTTACATTACTTTTTGAGTTATTATTCCTCAAAGTTGGTTGCGGATGCTAAAATGTCCACTTTTAAGCACCTTTTGCCAGCTTTAACATCATGGATCTCAATAACTGCAGGGAATATTTTTGTGGACTTCTACCACATTGTTCTTTATGTATACGCCCAGAGGTTGGAACGGAATCACATTTTAAGCCATCCCCCATGTTTCAGCAGACGGCCTACTAGTCGGAAAGACGGTGATATCGACAATGTTAATTCCGGATAGTCAAACTTTAGTCAAATTTAGTGTTTAAATGTTAAAACGACTTGCCGTAAGTGCATGTCTCCATCTACAGAATCTTTGTGTATCTGATCTAAACTGCACTAACAACACTACACCTGCAGGGGGAGTTCACACACACCGTCATAATGCTCTTTTTTTGAGCCATAAAACCACCTGTAATTCAATAAATGTATAATTTAGAGCAATGACACATCCATGGAAACAAGCAGGTGATGGAGCCCCAACCAAAAAGTTCTATCGTGCAGCTTTAAGTACAATTTTGGCGACTCTGCTCAGCTGCTGTCGTTGCCAAGAGAGGACTCAGCACAAGAATTCGTTTAATCAGCGTTACGAAGAAGCAGAGTGAAGCTGAAACTGTCTGAAATGAACACAAGTCTGAGAAACTAAAAAAAGAAACCAAAGTATATCCATGTGAGAACATGTAATGGACCTGATCGGACTCCCTGACAACATTACACCATGTTCAAAGTGGAACTAAACTCGAAATCTACTTTTTATTTCACTATTAAACGGTTTATATGACGTGTTAATGGCATTATCTACTGTTTTCAGTCTTTTTGTCACTTTTTTTTAGTGCAAACTAGGTAAAAAAGTTGCAATCTCTTGGTCAAAATGCCTAATTAAACGGCCTCTGTGATTTCATGTACTATATGACATCACGTATGACTACCCAGACTACAGGCACGGGTTTAGGTGCTAGTCTCACTTATGCATACTTGATACTGCATACTTAGTTAAATATAGTGAGGGAAAGTTCTAGTGACTAAACATTGGCTCACAGCAGCTTAAATGTCCGAGTCATTAAAAAAATAAAAAATAATACAATAAAATAAATAAGATAGAAAAAAATAAAATAAAATTAAAAAACATAATTATTTGTATTATTTTTATATAGTGCCTTAATAATAATGATAACAACTATTATTATACAACTATTTATTATTATTATTATTATTTAGACATATTTTTTTACAATATTTTTAACATATTTAGATCACCATGTTATGTTCAGAAATTTCTCTTTTTGCTGAAAACGATGTTTTTTTTTTTTTTTTATCTTTTAAAACGATGTATTAACATGTTTAGTAAGTTTCACTTTAGTTTTTACAGGTGGTTTTCAGATTCTGGAGTGTGATGGTCAGACTCACAGAGTTTATTATCAACTAGACCCAGGCCTGGACTGGTAATCGGGCATACCGGGCATTTTCCCGGTGGGCCGACAGTCCTAGGGGCCGATGCCCTTCTTTTTTTTTTTTTTTTAACTTAGAGACCGGCTCACAATTTAGGACTGAACCAGGACTAAACCAGGACTACATCAGGTCTGAACCAAGACTAAACCAGGTCTGAACCAGGACTAAACCAGGACTAAACCAGGACTAAACCAGGTCTGAACCAGGACTAAACCAGGACTAAACCAGGTCTGAACCAGGACTAAACCAGGACTAAACCAGGTCTGAACCAGGACTAAACCAGGTCTGAACCAGGACTAAACCAGGACTAATCAGGTCTAAAACAGGATTGAACCAGGACTAATTATGAGGGGCTGGTCTAAGCCAAAAATGCCAGGGCCATTTTTTTTGTCCCAGTCCAGACCTGACTAGACCCAAGAAGTCACTGTATTACACACAAACACAAATAATGTTAACTTTAGCTGTACCATCTGTCTTAAATATTATTGATCTATAGAATACTGTGTGTCATATTACTGTCAGTAAAAAGTGTCTGTTCACTTACCTTCTACAGTCAGACGGGGCCAAACCAGAGCCAGGAACACCACACAAGTCCGTGTGTTTTTAAAAGCAGATGTCTCCATGATGTTCAAGTATAAACACCACAGCTTCACTCTGTGCTCTCACTTTCACTTCCACTGAAGTCAGAGGAGTCAGGGCATGAGAGGGCACTAAATGCCCTCCAGAACCAGGGCCAAGGGGAGTGGGGGTGCTGCAGCGTCCTCTAGTGGCCAAATAATATTCTACTATATAGTCCAAACGTGCAATATCTTCTTTTTTTCCCCATACTCTCCTAGTTACTGTTTGTATGATTATTATTATTATTATTATTATTATTATTATTACTTATTTTTATTATTACTTACTTTATTCCATTCTTGCCTGCATGCACTTTTCTTTCTTGTTCAAACTGTCTCTGCCTGGAGCTAATGTGGCAAGTAAATTTCTCCTGTGTGAGATCAGATGAAGTCTTATCTTAAATTGTTCTTACATTGTTCTTTAATGATCAGAGACTATATTAAAGTGTATATTATATCAATACAAGTTTATGTCAATAAAATGTTGAATTTCAAACGATTTATTTGTATGTAAAATGTATTTTAAATAGCCTAAGAGGGTTTAAAACAAACAAAACTTTTTTCACTTTTTAAATTACTTCTAGTGGCCCATTTTCAAAGGACATTCTTGACTAAAAATATTCAACTGGCAACAACAGAGAAATGAAAATGAGACGACAATAAAACAATAACTCCATATTAATGATCACAGGAGAAGTTCAATTTGTCAACTGGACAAGTTGTCCAGTTGACAAACTGAACTTCTCCTGTGATCATGGATTCTACCTGGACGACTGAGGGACTTTCCACGCATTAAGTTTTATAATTCACAATCTATATTTAAACCACAAAGCAAACATGGTGCGGGTGTGTGGGTTCACGTTCAAGTCCTTAAAACCATAAAAGGCTCTAAATGAACAGGTTAAAAGAAACGTTTTTTACAATCTGAGCCTTATTTCGGTAATAAAACAAGTTGTTTTACTCACTCATAGCAATTTGGTGTCATATGGAGCACTTCAAGAGATGTTTTAGATTTGCGATCTCCATAATGTGAGTTCTCGGGGCACATGTTTGCGGTCTCCAAATAACACAAACTTTAGCACTTTTCAAATCATAGAAGCCCGATGTCTTAGTCTACGATTTCGTGTGGTCAAAAGTGGCCTGTAATCCGAGATTTAGCCATAGTTTCGAGTAGATGAGGACGCCAGTGCGCATGTGCGGACTGTGCTCTCAGCTCCCGGGACCCAAACATGAAACGCAAAGCTGTAAACTATGGATAAATCTCGGATTACAGGCCACTTTTGACTCAAACGAAATCATAGACTAAGACATCGAGCTTCTATGATTTGAAAAGTGCTAAAGTTTGTGCTATTTGGAGCCCGCACGGGGCATATTACATGCTCGGGGAATATATTATATGCCCCGAGCTATGGCTAGAAGTCGCGCTAGGCTAACCGCAAATCTAAAACATCTCTGGAAGTGCTCCATATAACACCAAAGTGCTATGGGTGAGTAAAACAACTTGTTTTATTACCGAAATAAGGCTCAAATTGTAAAAAAAAACGTTACTTTTCCTTTAAGTGAGAACAAAGCACCCACAAAGTTTAAGAGATAAAATCGTGTGTATCATCATCATCCCTCCATGGGCCGCGTCAGACAGAGGAGGAGGTTTGTCTGCACAAAAACATGAGATTTACACCAACACTGATGGAAATATCATTGTGAAGGATGAGTTTCTAAACTTTTTGCTTGTGAAAATGATTGAAAACAATTTCAGCAACATACAGGCACCACTGATGAGAAGTTTGGGTTTAAAAGTGACGTGGGACTGACATGTGCGTCTGCTCTTTAAAGAAGTACAGAAGGCTGAACTCCACAATGTTCCTGTGCTTCATAGACAACTCAAAGGCTTTGATCACATCAACCATGGCAAAAGTGTTTACAAAATATGTGTAGAACCCCTCAGTCGTCCAGGTAGAATCCATGGCAAAAGGAGAAATTCAATTTGTCAACTGGAGCAACATATTCGACCAAATAAAGTTTTGTCCAGTTGGCAAATTGAATTTCTCCTTTTGTCATGTTTACAAAATAAGTTACAGCAACGAGGTGTTCCTCCCTATTTAACAAACAACAAACAATGAACGTCAGATGTGAACTGTCGCCTTCTGACAAATGGGGTGAGACAGGGTGGGATCCTGTCACCTCTGCTTTTCAGTTTGGATATGGACGATTTATCCCAGAGGTTAAAGGAGAATTAACGTTTTTTTTTACAATCTGAACCTTATTTCTGTAATAAAACAAGTTGTTTTACTCACCATAGCACTTTGGTGTCATATGGAGCACTTCCAGAGATGTTTTAGATTTGCGATCTCCATCATGTGAGTTCTCGGGGCACATGTTTGCGGTCTCCAAATAACACAAACTTTAGCACTTTTCAAATCATAGAAGCTCAATGTCTTAGCCTACGATTTCGTGTGGTCAAAAGTGGCCTGTAATCCGAGATTTAGCCATAGTTTCGAGTAGATGAGGACGCCAGCACTCATGTGCGGACTGTGCTCTCAGCTCTCGGGACCCAAACATGAAAGGCAAAGCTGTAAGACGTTTGGACCATCGTGTTTGCAGTACCCACTTCAGTCCGGACGATTTTTTACCAGCAAAGGAAAAGAAAGAAGGCTCGATTCTGAGAAGTAATGCGAAACCGATGGCTGTTCTCTGCTGCTCCTAAAACTGTCTCCACTTCATTCTTTCCGTATCCATTCTGTCTCCTCATCCGTATACTCCTCTTCAGTCCTCCATAAGTCCTCTTCAGCCTCAAAGTCCCAATCTTCTGCCATGTGTCGCTTGCAATAGAAAAGTTATGAGCGTCTTCTTATCTGCAAATCAGCTGTGACTGAGCACATGCGCACTGTCCTCCTCATCTACTCGAAACTATGGCTAAATCTCGGATTAGAGGCACTTTTGACTCAAACAAAAGTGTAGACTAAGATATTGAGCTTCTGTAATTTGAAAAGTGATAAAGTTTGTGTTGTTTGGTGACTGCAATCGCCTGCCCCGAGCACTCACGTTAACGGATATCGCTTAACTACAACATCTACGAAACTGCTCCAAATGACACCAAAGTGCTATGGGTGAGTAAAACAACTTGTTTTATTACAGAAATAAGGTTCAGATTGTAAAAAACGTTAATTCTCCTTAAACAAACTGTACGACAGGCTGCATGGTCACAGACTCTAGAATCACCTGGTGATCATGTCCCTCACTCTGTAGGTCTGTGTTCAGACTATGGGCAGGAATATGATGTCAAGTTTAACGAAGGAGCACCTAAGACTGTGCTTCCTGCTCTTGTCTGCTGTGGAGGGTCAGATACTCTGCTCACACAATCAGGAGTGACCTCAGGGATGACCATGACGTTCAGAGGCAGAAATGTAGACTGGAAATATGCAACAGAAAAATACAGCAAATATGTTGGCACAGAAATGACATGTGTACAAACAAAGCGAAAATGTCTCTGTTCACCGCTCTATACTGCCCACTTGTGGTGCAGCTGCAGTAAAACTAAGGGGCCGTTTGGACGAGGACGATTGCGATTGAAAACGACAAAATATTCTATCGGAAGTGTCTTTCGTTTACACGGCGGCGGCGCCGTCGGGCTCTGAAACCGCAAAAATCTGAAGACTCCTTCCAGAGTGTGGAGTTCTGAAGACGGCCTGAGTCGCGTCTCCGTCTAAACGGCAAGAAGCGCAAAACATGTTCACGTCGCATACACCTGGCGTCACAATGGATGCGCCAAGCCGGTAAAAACAATAACAAACATGTCTGACTACCTTGATAAAACTTCAGAATGACTAAACAAGCTCTTGTTGCATTAAACGAAGAGCTGCGACCCTACATCGAGGGCGAAACAACCGTAATGAGAGCCCCTGTCGGTGTCCTGAAAAAGGTAGCTCTGACACTATATTACCTGCATTATATTATTATTATATTATTAATAAATATTATATTATTTGCGGCCTGGCATATGCATGTACAATCGAATTTGCCCACTTTTGCGTCTTCGTATAAACAAACATTTCCTGTTGAGAACGCTCGTCTAAACGCGGTTAAATAATTGAAGACGAGACGCCACTTTTGCGTCTTCTGTTTTGATCGTCGCCGTATAAACGTAGCCTAAATCTGAAGCCGTAGTTTGGGTATAATGATGCACTTTGTATCCTGATGGACAAGTGCCCGTCTGCTGTTTGTGCAGAAGTACAAGACCCATCGAATACTGCGATCAGAAACGTTGTGTACAAATTTATGAAGCGTCTTGAGCGTTCACAAAATGAAATTCTAAATGTTTTCATAATGCCTGAGCAGAGCAGTGTCAGGTTCACTTCTGAACTCTGGAGGCACTGGAGGAGCTGCTTATGTGGACCACAGACCATTATTACTGTTCTGTCTGTCTTTAGATGTTCGCTGTGGACCCACGGGAGTCTGAAATAAAGCTTGATTGAAATGCAAATAAAGTGGCTTTGCCTTTTTAAAATCCGGTCATGTCAAAGATAACCGGGCGTCCGTCACAAATGCATTTGTTCTTCCTGCTGCTCAGTGAACGCTCAGTCTGTCCTCCTGGGTCATTCCAGAATTGGAGGACATTTTACGTTCCACCCATCAAATATTAAATAATCCACATACAAAATACTAAAACATACAGTTTCGGAGTGAATTTACTTGTCCTGAGACCAAATCTAAAAAAAAAAAAAACTAAGAGAAAAGAATGCTTGAAAATAGTTTTTAAAATACCAAATAAGTCGGCGGCAGTAGCTCAGTTGGTGGAGCGTTTCTCTAGTTAAGATTAAGATTAAGATTAAGCCTTGGCCTATTGGCCTTTATTGGTCTCACACACAATGACACACAGTGACACACGGGAGAAATTTGACTTCTGCATTTGACCCATCCTTTTCAGGAGCAGTGAGCAGCCATCTTTTTTTTTCGGCGCCTGGGGTGATCCAGGGGTTGGCGGTTCGAATCCCGCTCTTGACGGGTTGACCGCATATGATCCCAGCTCCCACAGATGAGCGCTGCCGTTGTGTCCTTGGGCAAGACACTTAACCCACCTCGCCCCCAGTGTCTGTGGACACTGGTAGCCCCCATGGCAGAATATACATCAAGGCCTATTGTAACGTGAGCTGTCCTCCTGTGGACCCACCACCCGCGGGAGGATTCATGGGGGCTGGTGCATTGTGTTCTGGGCAGCAGAACACTGCTTGGACTGCTGCCCCCGCGACCCAGAAAAATTGAATAGCGAAAGAAAATGAATGAATGAATGAATGTACCCCCAAAATACCATTTTCCTCTTGTCCCACCCCTCTAATGGCCAAATTGAATCTCAAATAAAACAGTTAAAATTGAATTGAAATTTCTTATAATTGTATAATTATGTTTCATTGCCATCTATTGTAACTGTGGAACATTTTTTAATATAAATAATATTTCAAATAATAATTATTATTCATGGAATATGTGTCCCACAACATGCACCAACCCTGTTACCAGAACATTTTTAGCCTGGTAGAAGAAGAAGAAAGCAGAACCACATGATCGATCAATCAATCAATCAATCAATCAACAGTGAACCACATGATCCCCTGGACTTGACATCATCAAACAGTTTTCCAAAAGAATGGGCAGAGCAAAGGTTTGTCTTCTCTTCTATTTTTCATATTTTTATAACCTCGTTAGCCTTGATTGAATGTCTCACTCTGCCTCATGCAACCCTGTTATGCAAATGATCAGAATAAGACAATATTATTATTATTTTTCTTTTACTTATTTACATAAATAAGTTTTTCCTCTTGATTAGCAGTAACAGCTAAACAGCTTCTACTCCTCAGATAAAGTGAACATTAGTGCAGATTTGCAACCCTGTTACCTGCAACCCTGTTACTGTGATTAGAGGAAATCAATAAATAAACCAAATAAATCATGTAATAAAAATTTTACCATTGATCCGTAAGCTGAGCTAATCAAACATTTGATAGTTTATTACCTATTATTGATGAATATGTAGCAGAAAATCAGAAAAGTGAAGGTTTATTTTTCAAGAATTTTAAAGCCAAAATGTCCTCCACTTCTGGAATGACCCTCCTCTTTCTACCCCCTGTGTCTGACCAACGGAAAACTGTAGCACTTTTACATTTTCAGATTTATTTAAGGAGACAGCAGCACAGCACAAACACCATTATAATGTGTTGGTTAAAGGAACACTGTGTAACTTTTCTGGTATTGTTTTGTATGGCTTTAACCTTCAATTCAATTATAGGTGTTTTTATTGTTCAAAAAAATCAATTGAAAACGTCCATTAGCCTCTGCACAGATCTGAGCTGTAACTGGGGGGACAAAAGGGTCAGTTGACTCGGGCCCCAGGGTTTTATTGGGCCCCAGAATTGGACCCTTTTCGTGTTAATGTATAATAAAGACATTTCTGCCTGGGCCTGTTGTTTGGACGTTTAGTTTAACTCCTCGAGGAAACTTCTATACAAAACAATAACGTCTGTGAGAAGTTCAACCAGAAAAGTTCCACAGTACACCTTTATAACAACTGCATGAACATTTCAGGCCTTTTGGAAAGATTTAAGACTGTAATAAGACTATTTTTAGTGGTCATAGTCGGCCAAGAAAGTCTCAGAACATTTGAACTTTTATTTATACAAAGTTCGATGAATAACAGTTACATAACACATCTGGATCTGTTTTGTCTGATTTTTATTTATTTATTTGTATTTATTTATTTTTGTCATTTTATTTTTAAATTTTTGTCTTTTTTTATTTTTTGTCTTTTTTTATTTTTGTCTTTTTTAAAAAATGTTTTTTTTCTTATTTATTTTTATGTTTTTTGTCTTATTTATTTGTCTTATTGATCAGCATTGTCTTATTTTTTTATTTGTCTTTTTTATTTATTTGTCTTATTGATCAGTATTGTCTTTTTTTTATTTCTGTCTTTTTTTTTTTTTTTTTTTTTTGCCTTATTTATTTTTGTCTTATTTATTTATTTATTTGTCTTATTGATCAGTATTGTCTTATTTTTAATTTCTGTCTTTTTAAAAAAAAAATTGTCTTATTTATTTATTTTTAATTTGTGTCTTATTTACTTATTTATTTATTTGTCTTATTATCAGTATTGTCTTATTTTATTTTATTTTAAAGGTAACTTTTCGGTTGAGGGTCCGTCAGAAAGACAAAACAGGCGTTCTGCCTGTGAGCGGGGTCGCCTCTCCACAGATCTGACCTGTAACTTGGTCTGGTTTGGTCTCCGTGAAGATAGAAAGTTTTAATGCCATACTGTGGAACATTCCAGACAAAGTAATAACATCTCCATGGACAAAAGCGTTTGACGGACCCTCTGCCAGAAAAGTGGAAAAATCTGTCATTAAAGGAAATAAATGCTGTTTTGATGTCAGTTAAGATCGACAGAGATTTAAAGCATCGTAGTATCGGTATTGAAACAAAAAAAAACAACAAAATAAATAAATAAATAAATAAAAAACTGTCTTGGTGCATCCCAAATAAAAACTTTTAAATTTAAATCCCAAATATGAGCGTACACTTCGCTTTGTGATGCAATATTTACAAAACATGTAAAGGTGCACTACGAAACTTTCTGGTGGAGGGTCCTTCACCTGCTCGTTTCTATGGATACGTCATTGCTCTGCCTGGAAAGTTCCACGGTGTGATTTTAAACAGCTCTACTTTACATTTATTCAATTCCAGGTGGTTTTATAGCTCAGAAATATCTATAAAAACGACATTGTGACTGAACGGGGTCGCCTCTCCACAGATCTGACCTGGAACTTGGTCTGGTTTGGTCTCCACGGCGATAGAAAGGTTTAATGGAGAAAATGGAGAAAAGCATATGACAGACCCTCCACCAGAAAAGTTACACAGTGCAGCTTTAAATTGTGTTCTGAAACGTGAACATTTTTAAAATCTATTCGTGTATTTTGTTACCAGTTTTTGTCCCTTAATGGCACCTGTAGAGTTAAACAGTGGTCAGAAAAGTCAGTAATTATTACATATTAACAATGCAATATATATATAAAAAACATTATTGATTGTTTCATTTACAGTGCAGATCTTCACAAACCAAGAGGCTCTAATATGGAGCTCTGACATATTCATCTCACTCATATTTTCATTATTTACATTTGTACAACATTTAAATAAAATGGTGCGCAGCAAAATAAAGCATTTAAACACATTTTAATAATAACTGTCCATTAATATAATAAGTAAATAATAAGTGCACTGTACAGCAGTTCTGCTCAAAACATATTTACGCAGAACTGACTCTTGTGGCTTTAAAGGGATAGTGTGTGTGTGTGGTTTTTTAATGTGAATCTGTACGGCGTCCCCTTCAACAGTGTGGTGAGATTAACACTGATTTACCGCAGACAGTGTCCTCTGAGCCGAGTTCTGCTCCGGTTCCGTAGCTCGCGACCGTAGTTCCGGCAAGTTACCGGGGACCTTTAAACGGACAGTGTGTAAGATTTTTACCCGTTAATTACCAAAATTGAAGATATCCATTCAAAAATACAGTGTTTTCCAAGCCTTTTCCCTTCCATCATGAAATCAAAGTATTCTTTTGAACTTAGATATAGTCACATAAAAGGGGGATCTTCCCCATGCAGAGGCAGCCATTTTGATTACGAGAGCCGCAGAAGGACATTTGGGCTCCGCCTTTGCCTTTTCTTTATACAGTAGTTGTCAAAGGGCTCGTGGTTTTCACACAACGAGATAGTACGCGTTTGGATAAACGACAAGCATGTTGCCGGATCACACTTACTGCGCACATACATCGCAGGAGCAAGCACCTTCATCTAAGAGGAAAAGAAGAAGGACATAGTACCTACCGCGGTTGGGGCTTTGTCGCAGCGCGGGCCCGCACCCCGGGTTCAGACCGCCCTCCGCGGTCTGGTTCCCGATTCCCCCCACCCGAGCACAGCGCCGGGTGCGCTTCACACGTGCGCGCGGTTCGTGCGCGGCTGCCGGAACCCACCTCTGGGTACGCCAAGCTGTCCGCGTTACGGCGCGCCCGGGTGACCCTCGAGGTCTGCCGTAGCTAGAACCGGAATTGGAATACCCACCATCCACCAATGCCCCACCATCCTACACACTGTCCCTTTAATAAAGCTTGTTTTTCCTTCTCAAAACATTTGTCCAAAAAGTGATATATTGGCGTCACAAACAGTTTCAAATTCAAATTCAGCAGCGTAATTCACTATTTTTTCTCGATTCGTATCACTGCGCGCAGATTAGCTGTGTAGCCTGTTCACTTGTAAACATCCGTGTACCGCATCCGCTGTGACAGGAATTGAGAGAAAATAGCACCAATGCGAATTAGGCTGCTGAATTTTTCATGTGCAACTATTTGCGATGCAAAATATCACTTTTTGGATAAATATTGTTTTGAGAAGAAAAACAAGCTTTATTAACTGTCCCCGGTAACTTGCCGGAACTACGGTCGCGAGCTACGGAACCGGAGCAGAACTCGACCCAGACGACACTGTCAGCGGTAAATAAGTGTTAATCTCACGACACTGTTGAAGGGGACGCCGTACAGATTCACATAAAAAACGCACTATCCCTTTAAGTCATGTTATAATGTTTTTTCCTCCTCAAAAACACACCTGGAGTTGTGTTTTGTTTCATTCACATGTTTGAGTATCGTAACTCTTTATTATTAGTCTGTTTACATCTCCAAACGTTTAAAATGCTCTGTTCCACCTTGTGATGTCATGCAGTGGTAGATGTAGAAGTTTTCAAGTTAACAGCTCCTTTTGTTGTTGGTTCGGTAGAAATTGGCAAAAGGAGAAATTCGATTTGTCAACCGGACAAGCTGCTTCTTCAGTTCTGGTCAGACGCTGGTGGACACAGCCTATATCTGCCTGAAGGGGGCGCTAACTACAATGAAATGACTGTGAACTTTGAATTTGTTTACTTGGAGAATTTTTTGGGCGGTGGGATTAAATAAGTTTTCTTCTTCCCACTCCTTTTTGGCCAATTGTTTTTTTTTTTTTTTTTTTTTAATTTATTGTTTTAAAAGAATGTATATTAACTTTAGTTAGTCTTGGTTTAGTCCTGGTTTAGTCCTAGTTTAGTCTTGGTTTAGTTCTAGTTTAGTCCTGGTTTACTTCTAGTTTAGTCCTAGTTTAGTCCTGCTTTAGTTCTAGTTTAGTCCTGGTTTAGTTCTTGTTTAGTCCCAGTTTAGTCCTGTTTTAGTTCTAGTTTAGTCCTAGTTTAGTCTTGGTTTAGTTCTAGTTTAGTCCTGGTTTACTTCTCGTTTAGTCCTAATTTAGTCCTGCTTTAGTTCTAGTTTAGTCCTGGTTTAGTTCTTGTTTAGTCCCAGTTTAGTCCTGGTTTAGTTCTAGTTTAGTCCTTGTTTAGTCCTGGTTTAGTCCTGATTTAGTCCTAGTTTAGTCTTGGTTTAGTCCTGGTTTAGTCCTAGTTTAGTTCTGGTTCAGTCCTAGTTTAGTCCTAGTTTAGTCCTGGTTTAGTTCTAGTTTAGTCCTTGTTTAGTTCTTGTTTAGTCCTAGTTTAGTCCTGGTTTAGTCCTAGTTTAGTCCTGGTTTAGTCCTAGTTTAGTCCTGATTTAGTTCTAGTTTAGTCCTGGTTTAGTTCTAGTTTAGTCCTATTTTAATCCTTGTTTAGTCCTTGTTTAGTCCTGGTTTAGTTCTAGTTTAGTCCTTGTTTAGTCCTGGTTTAGTCCTGGTTTAGTTCTAGTTTAGTCCTGGTTTAGTTCTAGTTTAGTCCTGGTTTAGTTCTAGTTATTCCTTGTTTAGTCCTTGTTTAGTCCTGGTTTAGTCCTGGTTTAGTTCTAGTTTAGTCCTTGTTTAGTCCTGGTTTAGTCCTGGTTTAGTTCTAGTTTAGTCCTTGTTTAGTCCTAGTTTAGTCCTGGTTTAGTTCTAGTTTAGTCCTTGTTTAGTTCTGGTTTAGTCCTGGTTTAGTCCTGGTTTAGTTCTAGTTTAGTCCTTGTTTAGTCCTAGTTTAGTTCTAGTTTAGTCCTGGTTTAGTCCTGGTTTAGTTCTAGTTTAGTCCTGGTTTAGTCCTGGTTTAGTTCTAGTTTAGTTCCAGTTTAGTCCTTGTTTAGTCCTGGTTTAGTCCTGGTTTAGTCCTGGTTTAGTTCTAGTTTAGTCCTTGTTTAGTCCTAGTTTAGTCCTGGTTTAGTTCTAGTTTAGTCCTTGTTTAGTTCTGGTTTAGTCCTGGTTTAGTTCTGGTTTAGTCCTGGTTTAGTTCTAGTTTAGTCCTTGTTTAGTCCTTGTTTAGTCCTAGTTTAGTTCTAGTTTAGTCCTTGTTTAGTCCTGGTTTAGTCCTGGTTTAGTCCTGGTTTAGTTCTAGTTTAGTCCTGGTTTAGTCCTGGTTTAGTCCTAGTTTAGTTCTGGTTCAGTCCTAGTTTAGTCCTAGTTTAGTCCTGGTTTAGTTCTAGTTTAGTTTAGTTAGCGCCCCCTTCAGGCAGATACAGGCAGTGTCCACCAGTGTCTGACCAGAACTGAAGAAGCAGCTTGGATGAGCTGAGAAAGGTGTTCGACCAAATAAACTTTTGTCCAGTTGACAAATTTAATTCCTCCTTTTGCCGTGGATTCTACCTGGACGTCTGAGGGATTTACACACATCTTCAGTAGAGACGGGAAATTCCGGGTTGAAAAAATCCTCCAAATGATTATAATGAAGGTGTGTGGAGTTTAAAAACACAGTGGAGCACTTCCTGTTTTACCACATGACATCACAAGGTGGAACAGAGTGTTTTCAGTTTGAGAGAAGAACTAACTAAAGCCTAAATCTGCAGGGTTTGTGTGTAAAAATAGTGTAATTTGGCTCTTTAAAAACATGAATTGCTTTCCAAAACAACACATAATTGAAAGTGCAGTACGGAACTTTTCTGGAGGACTCGCACCAAACGCTTGTCTCCATGGAGATGTTATTGGTTTGGCAGGAATGTTTCACAGTATAATGTTAAACCTCCAAATCTCCACACAGTTACGGGTCAGATCTGTGGATGGGTTTACTGTGGAATATTCCAGGCTGCAGCAGCATCTCCATGAAGTCCATCAGAAAAGTTACGCAGTGTAGCTTTAAAACCAGAACAATACCACAGCGTGAATGGCGTATATTTGTGAAGGTTGACGCTCCGGTCGGTGTGGGCCTCACTGGATCCCTCTGAACAGACACATGGAGAAGACCATCGCAAAGATCTGTGGACGAGACAAAGACTTTACAGGAACCAGATCCCTCTTCTAGTCCTAGTTTAGTCCTGGTTTAGTCCTGGTTTAGTCCTGGTTTAGTCCTAGCTTAGTCCTGGTTTAATTAGTCCTAGTTTAGTCCTGGTTTAGTCCTGGTTTAGTTCTAGTTTAGACATGGTTTAGTCCTTCTTTAGTCCTGCTTTAGTCCTGGTTTAGTCCTTGTTTAGTTCTAGTTTACTTCTAGTTTAGTTCTAGTTTAGTCCTGGTTTAGTTCTCGTTTAGTCCTAGTTTAGTCCTGGTTTAGTCCTAGTTTAGTCCTGGTTTAGTTCTAGTTTAGTCCTTGTTTAGTCCTGGTTTAGTCCTTGTTTAGTCCTGGTTTAGTTCTAGTTTAGTCCAGCTTTAGTCTTAGTTTAGTCCTGGTTTAGTCCTAGTTTAGTCCTGGTTTAGTTCTAGTTTAGTCCTGCTTTAGTCTTAGTTTAGTCCTGGTTTAGTCCTAGTTTAGTCCTGGTTTAGTCCTGGTTTAGTCCAGCTTTAGTCTTAGTTTAGTCCTGGTTTAGTCCTAGTTTAGTCCTGGTTTAGTCCTTGTTTAGTCTTGGTTTAGTTCTAGTTTAGTCCTTGTTTAGTTCTGGTTTAGTCCTGGTTTAGTCCTGGTTTAGTCCTAGTTTAGTCCTGGTTTAGTGCTAGCTTAGTCCTGGTTTAATTATTTAATTTATAATATATAATATAATTTAATTTATTATTTAATTGGTTTAGTCCTTGTTTAGTTCTAGTTTACTTCTAGTTTAGTTCTAGTTTAGTCCTGGTTTAGTTCTCGTTTAGTCCTAGTTTAGTCCTGGTTTAGTCCTGGTTTAGTTCTAGTTTAGTCCTTGTTTAGTCCTGGTTTAGTCCTTGTTTAGTCCTGGTTTAGTTCTAGTTTAGTCCAGCTTTAGTCTTAGTTTAGTCCTGGTGTAGTCCTAGTTTAGTCCTGGTTTAGTTCTAGTTTAGTCCAGCTTTAGTCTTAGTTTAGTCCTGGTTTAGTTCTAGTTTAGTCCTTGTTTAGTTCTGGTTTAGTCCTGTTTTAGTCCTTGTTTAGTCCTGGTTTAGTTCTACTTTAGTCCAGCTTTAGTCCTAGTTTAGTCCTGGTTTAGTCCTAGTTTAGTCCTGGTTTAGTTCTCGTTTAGTCCTAGTTTAGTCCTGGTTTAGTCCTAGTTTAGTCCTGGTTTAGTCCTTGTTTAGTCCTGGTTTAGTCCTAGTTTAGTCCTGGCTTAGTCCTGGTTTAGTCCTAGTTAAGTCCTGGTTTAGTTCTAGTTTAGTCCTGGTTTAGTCCTGGTTTAGTTCTAGTTTAGTCCAGCTTTAGTTTATCTATAATTTCAGTTAGTTTTAGCAAACACACATTTTAGTTAGTGATTTTGTAAGCACACAATACAGTTTCAGTTATCGTTTTTTTTTTTTTTTTATTGTCGTTTTTATTTATTTCAGTTCACGAAAATATTTTTTTCAATTTTATTCGTTTTAGTTAACTATAATAACCTTGGCCATCACAATAAACCGAATTACAAATGTCTGTGCTTAAAATCTTTTGGTTTTCTTGTTTGTAGTGATAATGTTATTTTATTTCAGGTTTAATCACGGCAAACGTAAATGTAATGTAGTGTAGTATTTAATATATAAAACATATAATAAAACAAAAATAACACAAAAACATATCCAAAGAGAAAGAGAGAGAGAATGGAAAAGGAGAGAAAAAAGAAAGAACTGTAATTACACACCTCGATCGTGAGCACAATGACCGCCAGAGCTCCTGCAGAGTAAATGTAGGTCTCAAAATAATCCGCGAGCGACGAGTAACAGCCCTGGAAACAAGACAAACAGGAGGAGATTTTCAGAACCACAAAATCCTGTTACATTAAGTTTTAAAGACATAATGTGTCACTTTCAGGCTTGGGGAGTAACGGATTACATGGAACGGCGTTAAGTAAAAGGATACAAAAAAAAGGTAACTGTATTCCCCTACAGTTACAAAGAAAAAGACGTAATCAGATTACAGGTAAATTTTGTGAAAATGGGGATTACTTAGCAGGATTACAATTTGAAAGCATTTTATGTTATTTCATTTTTTCTTTTAAAGCCGGAGGTCATATGTAGGAAAAACAGAACGTACAGATTCGCGCCGTGCGCCGCGCGCGCTCTGTGAAACAAACTTGCAGCGGCTCGCGCTGTGGAATACACCTGCAGCGGCTCGCACTGAATTTCACGCAGGTCGCGCACTACGGACTAAACTTGCAGCGGGCATGGTTTCAAAAAACGCATTTAAAACGGGTGGAAATTTAGGGAGAATTTTATTTTTAAAGACAAAGGGAACAACATCACAGTACAGTGCAAATTGTGCCTTCCAGCAGTTAAACACCTGTCAATGTCCAAGGATTCTACTTCCAATCTCAAGAAACATTTACAGGTAAGATCGCTAATATTAACACTTTGATACTGACAAGCCCTAAATGTCCTGCTTCAGTCATGTTATGTGTGATTATGAGTCATTTCTTTGTCTTGATTCATTGGTAGGAGCCAGTTTCGAGTTAGCTATCGACTAGCAAACTATTAGCAAGCTAGCTAACGTTAGGGTGACCATACGTCCTCTTTTGCCCGGACATGTCCTCTTTACAGAGGCTGTCCGGGCTGTCCGGCCGGAGTTTATAAAATCCTTCAAATGTCCGGGTTTTTGATTCCCTTGGAAACGCGCTCTGAGAGGCGGAACCCCGGAACGTGTATTCATTCATTTACAAACAAGCGCGCCACGCTCCACACCCCCGCACCCCCCCCCAGAATGGGAGGCAGAATGACCAGGGAGAGGAGGAAGGCAAGGAAGACTGAAGAAAAGGAAAAAGAAGGAAAAAGGGACTGTTGACTTGAGGCATTATTTGTATATTTTTTTTCATTAGCCATTAGACACATTATTTTGAAGAATGGGCTTACTGAACATTGAAGAATAGGCTAACTCTCTTTTTATTTTTATTTTTTCTTTTTTCTTAACTAAGATGTCAGCCTTAAGATTGCTTATATTAATAAATATATTATTTATAAAGCAACTGTTTGTGAGTGTTTTGGGCTATTTTTTAGTATATCCAGGTAAAGTGTTCTTTTCTGGGGAATTCAGAAGCACAAGTACGGTCACAAGTACACTTTGTGCATTTGTAGAACGATATTACAATATTTAAACATTATCTAGGCAACATAGTCATGTTAACTGATCCATGAAGACCCTTTAGACAATTCCGAGCAAAGCTGTCGTTAGATGTAGGCCAGCACGCAAGCTGGACGAACATCCTGTCCAGCTGCGGAGATCGGGCAAGATGACTGTCCCGGTAAAACTAAAACTTTAACTGAAAATATAATTTCGTTGAAGTCATAGGTGTTTAGGTGTTTGGTTTAGTGAGTGACCTTGTTTACTAGTGACTTGGCTTATAGTGATAACAGTTGTTAAAACTACACATAGAACTGTACTTGTCCTCCTAAAAACTTAATTGTATTGTAATTTTCTTGTTTTCTTGTTGTTATAGGATATTTGGTGTTAAAGTAATCCAAAAGTAACTGAAAGTAATCAAGTTACATTACTTTAATATTATAGTACCGGGATTACGTTACTGAATACATATTTTAAGGAGTAACTAGTAACTGTACCGGATTACATTTCTAAAGTAACCCTCCCAACCCTGGTCACTTTTCTGGGGGTCTGACAAATGTTTTTCTCTGTAGACATGTTATTGCGTTGTCTGGAATGTCTCACAGTGTGGCATTAAACCTTTCTATCTTCATAGAGACCAAACCAGAGCAAGTTACAGGTCAGATCTGTGGAGAGGCGACACCGCTCACAGTCAGAACCCCTGTTTTTCAAGGTATTTTTGAGGTAGAAAACCACCTGGAACTGAATAAAGGTAAGGTTTAATGTCATACTGTGGAACATTCCAGGCAGCACAATGAAATATCCATAGAAACAAGACCAAACCAGACCAAGGTACAGGTCAGATCTGTGGAGAATGCCTGTTTTTGTAGGTATTTTTCAGCTATAAAACCACCTGTAATTGAATAAATGTTAAGTAGAGCAGTTTAATGTCACACTGTGGAACATTCCAGGCAGAGCAATGGCGTATCCATAGAAACAAGCAGGCGACAGACCTCTAAAGTTACACAGTGCAACTTTAAAATACCAAATATCACTCTCTATATGTATATTTTACTTTATAATATAATAATATCAAATGTTATCGACTTAAGACATGTCCTGTATTGTAGTTCCAACTAAATCAGTTCTTTCTGGTCAGATTTTTTTTATGTAAACAAAGTTTAGATCAGGCCTGGACTGGTAATCGGGCATACCGGGCATTTTCCCGGTGGGCCGACAGTCCCAGGGGCCGATGCTGTTTTTTTTTTTTTTACTTAGAGACCGGCCCACACTTTAGAGGAGGCGTCCCATTGGTCCATCTTCAATACAGACAGTGGACTAAACCAATCAGGATATAGAAGCTCACGAGAGCGGTCCCACCCCTTTCTCTGCACTGATCCCCGCCAGTTTCAGTGTTGAGGTGGAAACATGGAGAAGCGGCAGAAAGGGGGTGTGGAGAAGTTACGGGCTAAAAGATTTAAAAATCTCACTATAGACGCTGCAAAATGTTCTAAAATAACAGACATATTCTCTGGAGGGGCTGGAGCCTCCACGTCCTCTGCAGCCCAGGCTGAAGGTGGACAGGGAGAGGAGCAGCCAGAGACTGTGGACAGGGAACCTGAGGGACCCCGAGAGAACCCGAGAGAACCCGAGGGACAGAGTTACCAGGGAAGTGTCGCACAGGCACTGCAGGTCAGCAGGTAGTAATGTGAGGATAATACCTGGACTTTTAGGTGATGGACAGGCATGAAAATCGCTCACCTTTCTGCCAAATTCGCAGTTTTTAAGCCAAAAAAGGTGAACTACGTGAATCATGTAGATTCGATGAGAACGTTTTTTTTGTGTGTGTGCAAGATGCATTTTAAATAACCGTTGAATGTGTGGTTACTGCGAGTTTGGAGGTTTTTGGGATTTTTCCTTTAAAGATCCCATGACATGGTACTTCTTGATGCTTTTATATGGCTCCTTAAAGGGATATGCCACCCCTAGGTCAAATTTGGGCATCTCCCCACAGTCCAGAGACTAAAATAAGTGGTGGAAAGCGTTTTCCTGCTCACCCAGCCATTGTCCGAGTCTGTCGCCACTGACCGCCGCGGTATCTGGTGCTCCTCCGCCTTAGACTGGAGTCTAACGTCGCCAGAGAAAGATTTCGGCCAAAAGGAATTAATTTGCTCGATGCGTTTCCCAATTACTTTGTGTGTAGTGCGCATTCATATCGAGTGCAAATAAATGTGCAAATCAACACGGAGAGCTTGCCTTGGTCATTTTGGGTGGGAACTATTTTCCAGTGCGTAAGAATACAGCCGTATCACGCAGCACGCTGCCAGGGGAATCCCTGTTACGCACCAGGAAGGGAGTTCCCCTGTTGCAAAACGTGGCCGAAATCTTTCTCTGGCTACGTTAGACTCCAGTCTAAGGCGGAGGAGCACCAGATACCGCGGCGGTCAGTGGCGACAGACTCGGACAATGGCTGGGTGAGCAGGAAAACGCTTTCCACCACTTATTTTAGTCTCTGGACTGTGGGGAGATGCCCAAATTTGACCTGGGGGTGGCATATCCCTTTAATGGTTCCCTAATACTGTAAATGAATCCTTCTTCAAAATCAAGCCTCAGTGCATGAGAGAGCCTCATGAACACAGTCAGAGTCATAAATATGTCTCTGAAACGCCTTATTCTGGGCGTTGTTGCTTGAATGCAAATGAGAAGAAGAAGAAGAAGTGACTTTATTGATCTCACACTGGAGAAATTCTTCTCTGCATTTTAACCCATCCTATATATATATATACATATATATTAGGAGCAGTGGGCAGCACACACATTAGGGCGCCCGGGGACCATCTCCATGATCTTCTTGCTTCGGCTTGGTCAGGACCTAAGCTGGAGGTACCTATGGTGCATGTTTTGGGTTGGTGGGGGAAACCGGAATGCCCGGAGGAAACCCACCCAGACACGGGGAGAACATGCAAACTCCACACAGAAAGGCTCGGGCGACCCGGGGATCGAACCCAGACCATGCATGCAAACTCCACACAGAACACACACAGAAAGGCCTGGGCGACCCGGGGATCGAACCCGGAACCTTCTTGCTGTGAAGCAAGAGCGCTAACTACTCAGCTACCGTGCCGCCAAAAAAAAAAAAAAATGAGGAGGACAGAGACAGGCCAGTGCAGCGGCTGGGGGTGTCGTTTAGCGGTGCACTGGTGCGCTTTCCCTACTTCCTGTGTTTTAAGAGCGGAGGAAGATACGAGATGCGAGCTTTCCATAAAAAAAAAACACATTTCCACAGAAAATAAAATTAAACCACTGCTGTTTCGGAGGCTTGGATAAAGGACATCCGAGCCTGGAAACACTCTCACGTGCCTCCAGGCAAATAAAAAAACGCATCTCGCATTGCGTAGCTCGTTTGCGGTCCAAACTCTCTGGGCGTGATTTCCAGAGACGGTGGGTAGACATCCAGACGGGGGGTGGAAACCTTTCCCCGAGTGTGATGTCAGAAAGTTCCCTTGTTCAGAATCGCCCGTTTGGGCTGTCTTTTTTTTCAAACGCAGAAAAGGATCGCAAATGCTCAGTTTACACATTTCGCAACTTTTAGCCATGGGGGGGAATGGGGGCCTAAACAGGGTAGGGGAGCTCACATTAATGTTCAAAAACCTCAGAAAGTGAAAATTTCATGCCATGGGACATTTAAATGTTTCCTCGGCCAAGACGTAACAATAGTAAAATACTTTGCTTCGGGGAACACAAACATAAATTAGTCCGTTGTGCTCTGCTAATTATGAGGGGCCAAAAATGCCAGGGCCGTTTTTTTGTCCCAGTCCAGTCCTGGCTCAGATTAAACACGAGTAGCTCCAGACTGAGCAGTGCCTCTAGTTAGCTTCAGCCCTCCTTGAATATTGAGGACTGTAAAGAGTCCATTGTGACATTCCTTGCACACACTCGTACCTTATAGTTAGTGTGGTACGCAGTGGCCCCGCTCACACACAGCTCCAGAGCGCTGACTCCGCCCTCTCCGTGAGCACCCGTTGGCTCCGCCTGCCACCCGGGCCCCCCGCCGTGTGATGCTCCCTGCCGCCCGGGCCCCCCGCCGTGTGATGCTCCCTGTCGCCCGGGCCCTTCGCTCTGTAGCGCCCCCGCTCTGTGACAGCACGCCTCTGGGATGGCTTTACTGGGGTGGAGGAGTCTGAAGAGGCTGTCGTCAAAGTCCTGGGGTCCGCTCACGCCACAGCACTCAAACTACACAGAGATATAAAAAAAACACACACACATTAAAAGTTGTATATTATTAGAAAATTGACTCTTGTGAATTTTAAAGGAGAATTAACGTTTTTTACAATCTGAAATGTTTTAGATTTGCGATATCCGTAACGTGAGTTCTCGGTGCATATGTTTGCGGTCTCCAAATAACACAAACTTTAGCACTTTTCAAATTACAGAAGCTCAATGTCTTAGTCTACACTTTCGTTTGAGTCAAAAGTGCCTCTAATCCGAGATTTATCCATAGTTTCGAGTAGATGAGGAGGACAGTGCACATGTGCTCAGTCACAGCTGTTTCTCAGATAAGAAGACGCTCAGAACTTTTCTGTTGCGAGCGACACATGGCAGAAGATTGGGACTTTGAGGCTGAAGAGGACTTATGGAGGACTGAGGACTGAAGAGGAGTATACGGATGAGGAGACAGAATGGATACGGAAAGAATGAAGCGGAGACAGTTTTAGGAGCAGCAGAGAACAGCCATCAGTTTCGCATTACTTCTCAGAATCGCTGAATCCGTTGGCCTTCTTTCTTTTCCTTTGCTGGTAAAAAATCGTCCTGACTGAAGTGGGTACTGCAAACACGATGGTCCAAACGTCTTACAGCTTTGCCTTTCATGTTTGGGTCCCGCGAGCTGAGAGCGAAATAAACTGAATGAGCGCATGCGCACTGTCCTCCTCATCTACTCGAAACTATGGCTAAATCTCAGATTACAGGCCACTTTTGACTCAAACATATGCCCCGACCACTCACGTTACGGATATCGCAAATCTAAAACATCTCCGGAAATGCTCCAAATGACACCAAAGTGCTATGGGTGAATAAAACAACCTGTTTTATTACCGAAATAAGGCTCAGATTGTAAAAAACGTTAATTCTCCTTTAAATCATGTTATAATGTCGTTACCTCCTCAAAAACAGACCTGGAGTTGTGTTTTCTTTCATTTACACTGTCTGGTCTAGGAGTTTTCATGTTAACCGCAGCCTTTTACTTTTAATTCAGTAAAGATCGGCAATTCCAGGGGTTAAATTATCCAAATGATTCTAGTGTATGGATATTAAAAACACAGTAGAGTATTTCCTGTATTACCACATGACATCACAAGGTGGAACAGAGTGTTTTCTGTTTGAGAAGCCTAAAGCTGTGTCCCATTACTCTGTCTTACCCCTTCCTCTTCCCCTTTATCTATGTCTTTGTCTTGCCCCTCGATACTGAGCTGAGAGGGCTCGAGGTACGAATGTTCCCCTAAGAAATGGGGGAACACTCGATTACCGTTTGCGTCATCATCCCTCGCCTCTACCTGAGCTGCTACGTCTACAGAGGCGACAACAACTGACGCAAACAAACGTAAACAAATGTCGAGGATTATCGGGTACCTCAGCTCGACAAAAAACTAGCTTGTTTATACATGAAAGTTCGATGAAAACGATAACGTCGGCTAAACAGACGTCACTACGATTAAAACCGCAACAACAGTTCACTAAAAGTAACGTTGAACATAAGCGTCATAATTGTAAACCTGCTAAACTGTTAATCGATAATTACAACTGCTGAAAATACATTTATGAGACTCCTTGGCCGGTCGATGTGACGCTGCCATCCTGATCCCAAAACCTGCCTGAGCTTGTAGGCGTACCCCTTCGTTTCAAGTCTGGTCGAGAGTTTACTTCGTTTCAAGGGGTATGTAGCCCGAGGTCGTGGCCCGAGCCCTTGATCAAAATTAGAATCGGGACACCGCTTGGCCTCACATAAATGCGCAAAACCAAGGGGTAGGGGTAAGACGAAGGGGTAAGACAGAGAAATGGGACGCAGCATAAATCTGTGTGTTAAACACGTGTGAATGAAACAAAACACAACTCCAGGTGTGTTTGTGACGAGGAAACATTAAAACATAGATTAGAAAATAGTTTAATATGAGCCCTTTAAAGGTCCCATGGCATGAAATTTTCACTTTCTGAGGTTTTTGAACGTTAATGTGAGCTCCCCTACCCTGTTTAGGCCCCCCCATGGTTAAAAGTTGCGAAATGTCTAAACTGAGCATTTGCGGTCCTTTTCTGCGTTACAAAAAATCGGAGCTCAAACGGGCGAGTTTGAACAAGGCACCTTATTGACGTCAGATCGAAAAAAGAAATGTAAATGCAGTTCCACCCCCGTCTGTCTGTACTCAGCGTCTCTGTAAATCACGCCCAGAGAGTTTGGACTGCGAATGCGCTAGGCAATGCGAGATGCGTTTTTTAATTTGCCTGGAGGCACGTCTGAGTGTTTCTAGGCTCGGAAGTCCTTTATCTGAGCCTCTGGACCTTTGAACAGCAGTGGTTTAATTTTATTTTCTGTGGAAATGTGTTTATTTTTCAATGGAACTCTTCAACTCTCTCCCCCCGTGCAAAAACAAGGAAATGGATCAGAGAGCGCTCAGAGCGGAGCGTTTAGCCACGCCCCCACCTTCTACTATTGGCCAGCTTTTTTCTCCTCATTTGCATTCAAGCAACAAGGCCCATTATAGAGTGTTCTGAGTGAGAAAAATTACTCTTTCTCAGCTTATCTCTGTTTCTCATGCACTGAGTGTTGATTTTGAAGAAGGATTCATTTACAGTATTAGGGAACCATTAAGGAGCCATATAAAAGCATCAAGAAGTACCATGTCATGGGATCTTTAAAGGAAAAGTAAAGTTTTGTACAATCTGAGCCTTATTTCGGTAATAAAACAAGTTGTTTTACTCACTCATAGCACTTTGGTGTCATATGGAGCACTTCCAGAGATGTTTTAGATTTGCGGTTAGCCTAGCGCGACTTCTAGCCATAGCTCGGGGCATATAATATATTCCCCGAGCATGTAATATGCCCCGTGCGGGCTCCAAATAACACAAACTTTAGCACTTTTCAAATCATAGAAGCCCGATGTTTTAGTCTACGATTTCCTTTGAAGCAAAAGTGGCCTGTAATCCGAGATTTATCCATAGTTTACAGCTTTGCGTTTCATGTTTGGGTCCCGGGAGCTGAGAGCACAGTCCACACATGTGCACTGGCGTCCTCATCTACTCGAAACTATGGCTAAATCTCGGATTACAGGCCACTTTTGACCACACGAAATCGTAGACTAAGACATCGAGCTTCTATGATTTGAAAAGTGCTAAAGTTTGTGTTATTTGGAGACTGCACGGGGCATATTACATGCTCGGGGAATATGTTCAATCAATCAATCAATCAATCAAACATTTATAAGGCGCTTTTCATACAAAATTGTAGCACAAAGCGCCTTACAGTGGTCAAGGATTAGAAGATTGACCTTTATTGATCTCGCACAGGAGAAGTTGTTTCTATATTTGACCCGGGGACCATCCCCATGATTTTTTTTTATTTTTTATATATATTTTTTATATATTTATATATATGTTATATGCCCTGAGCTATGGCTAGAAGTTGCGTTAGGCTAATGCTAATCTAAAACATCTCTGGAAGTGCTCCATATGACACCAAAGTGCTATGGGTGAGTAAAACAACTTGTTTTATTACCGAAATAAGGCTCAGATTGTAAAAAACTTTACTTTTCCTTTAAGGCCAAAGGTGGTTATTTTGATGAAAAAGCTATTGAACTTGATATTGTGACATTTTTGCAATAATATGCCTTTACACATGATGAAATTTGCTTTAATATATCAATAAATTGATTTGTTGTCATTACCAATACGTCTTGTTATCATTATTTAAGAAAGTTCAGAAATACACAATCGTCCGAATACTTTTGTCAGGCAGTGTATCACTTTTTGGACAAATGTTGTTTTGAGAAGAAAAAACAGCTTTATTAAATGTCCCCGCTAACTTACCGGAACTACATTCGCGAGCTACAGAACCGGAGCAGAACTGGGCCCAGACGACGCTGTCATCTGTAAGTCAGTGTTAATGGACGAGACTGTTGAAGGGGACGCCATACAGAGTCATATAAAAAACAACAACAACAACGCACTATCCCTTTAAAAACTAATTGTTGCATTGCATTTTCTTGAATTTCTCCTTCATGGGGATCAATAAAGTGTATATTTATTTTAGGGATGCACTATACAGTATATCGGCATTAACATCAGTATCAATGTGTAAAAGTGGGCCGATATTAACGACTGATATTTGTCAGTACAGTAATCCCTCGAATTAACGTTTTCTCACATTTCTCTCTCGTTTAAACACTCAAACTTTTGTAGATTTTCAACAAAATGTATTAATAGTGAAGCGTGGGGGGGTTAGTCCAGGTCTAGACCTAGTCCAGTCCTGGTTTAGTCCAGCTTTAGTCCTGGTTTAATCCAGGTTTAGTCCTGGTCCAGTCCAGGTTTAGACCTGGTCTAGACCTGGTTTTGTCCACGTTTAGTCCTGGTCTAGTCCCGGTCTGGTCCTGGTCTGGTCCTGGTTTAGTTCCAGTCTGGTCCCCCCCCCCCCCCCCCGCACCCCCCATCTATAACATCAATCGGCAAAGGTCCCTTAGCCAATCAGGACTCAGAACACAATGTTACACTATAACAAAAAAAAAAAGTTATACAGTGGTACCTCACCTTACGAAATTAATTTGTTCCAGAAGTGGTTTCGTAACGTGAATTTTTCGTAAGTTGAGTAGCTATTTCAATGGAAAAGGCCTGATTCGTTCCAAGGTTGTTTTTTTTTATAGTGTAACTTTTTTTTTTATAGTGTAACATTGGTTCTGGGTCCTGATTGGCTAAGAGACTAGACCAGGACTAAACGTGGACTAAACCAGGTCTAGACCAGAACTAAACCAGGTCTAGACCAGAACTAAACCAGGTCTAGACCAGAACTAAACCAGGTCTAGACCAGGTCTAAACCTGGACTGGACCTGGACTAAACCAGGACTGGACCAGGTCTAGACCTGGACTAAACCAGGATTAAACCACCACGTGCCGCTCTTTGCTGGTTTCGTGCGGCTGGTTTGTGGCTCGGGCTCCAGAGGATGCGTTCCGGGCGTCTATCTCGTGCTCGTAGCCCCGGTGCCGGTCGTGCAGACCAGGACTAGGAGTGCTTCTTGCGCGGTGCCGTGCTCCTCGCTACTCGCGCGGTGCGTGCTCTTCGCCGCGCGGTACGTTCATGTCTCCGCGCTGCTTCCGGAGTCGTGTCTCCCCCCACGTTTCACTATTTAATACATTTTGTTGAAAATCTTGCGTGTTCGGCGCTAGAGCTAAGAGGCCGAGGAAGGTGCTTTTTGAGCGGGGATAACAGCGGGGCGTGCATCTGAGTGTGCATTATTCAAATTTTTGAGATTTCGCGTTTCGTAACTTGAATTACCTACTTGAAGTATCTAGAGACCAAAATTTAACATGAAGGCATTTAGTAACTTGGATTTTTCGTATGTAGGGTCTTTCGTAAGGTGAGGTACCACTGTACTATTAAAAAAAAATTGGAATTGAAAAAAAAAAAATCAGGAGTCAAAACACGTTTTGAAAATAAAAGAAGACATTCAAAATTTAATTTTGCATGATTTTCAGTCTTTATAAAATGTGATCTCAGAATTAAAAATAAATAAATATCAGTATCGGCTAAAATTTTCACATTGGTGCATCCCTAATTTATTTATTTTCATTTATTGACCTGTTGATCTGTTACCGTGAGCGAGTTTGCCTCCTCACAGATTAGACCTGTAACTCGGCCTGGCGGTGTCTAATGCTCGTGTCCATAGAAACAGATTAGTCTAATGCCATACTGAGAAATATTATACGGCTAAAATGCCTAAAACTTAAATTGTTGTTTTACTTCTGTGCAGTTTGTGTGTGATTTTGTCTCACAGACGACATGACGGCGTTCCAGGTGGAGGTGAAGACATCAGACGTGTTCTGTCCCTGATAGTGACGCTTCAGCTCTCGAGTGAAGAACTCCCGGGTCATCTGCAGCAGGGACAGAGACACTGGGTCAAATGCACCACGTACAGGGTCAACGGGTCAAACGCTCTGCAGCTTTTGTCACCTCTTAAACATTACTGTGACTCTCGTGTTATCTGTGATTCTTGTCTCGTCCTCCGTTTTACTGTGATAAAAACAAACTCACGTGTTCCCTGAAGAGGAAAGCCAAAACGGCCGCCGCCAGCTCTGACAGAAAGATGAAGAGGATCACCATGAAGAACTGCGGGAGGGACACACACGGCGTTAATGTTAAAACATAAGGCTGTAAAACCTTTTTTTTTAAGAAGACATCAAAGTCAGCTTTATTGTCAGTTCTGCCATATCCTCCTGGGACCTGAAGAAAAAAAGTGTATCTAAATTATTATTATTATTATTTTAATTTTCTATTTGGAGGTAAATTAACATCTTAGCATTTACATTTTGTTAATTTTATTTTTATTCATAATGTTGTAACATGTCCTCTGTAATGGACGTCGGGGACATTTTGGTGTTAAATCCACGAGAAGTTAACGACCTCGCAAAAACATTTTATTTTTGATGACCAACATCTCTGACAAGCTTCTACAGTCACCTCAAAAAGTTTTTAGACTCCCTTTTAATTTTTTTTTTTTTTTTAAATATATTATGCATTACTTAGATATTTATTTATTTTTTATGTATAATTTATTTATTTATTATTACTTTTATTATTATTATTAATTATTATTATTATTTTCCTTTTTTTATTTTTAGATTTATTTATTTTATTTTATTTTAAATCATAGTGCAGCCACAAACTAGAGTCTCAAAACAATTAAAAGACAGACTGGTTAACTCGATGTCCACTATAAAGGACACAAATGAACGGGCGGGTCTCAGGAGGAAATGTGTTCAACATACAGTGAATCGAAATTTAGTTTCTCTCTGACCAAGTAGTGCAAAAAGACAGTGTACAAAATACAATATAAAGACGAAACAAAACAAAAACTACTAAGACAAAAATCTAAAATCTGAAAGCAGTGCAACAGAATAATAAATAAATAACTATTTACAGACAATATAGTTATATATAAATTATACAGTAAGATGACGGGTAAATGTAATATATTAAAATACCCCAGTATCATAAAACTTTAATTATAACACTGCTTAAGAGAATAATAACACATTTATTAATCATGCAGTGTTTCTATTATACTGTTGACCAGCAGGTGGCACTCTTGTATCAGAGCGATTCATTGAACTGCCTCTACAACACTGAATATAACTCCTGAACTTAAGGTTTGTCTTTACGGGGCATTATTCATTCACTCCACACACTGGGTGGAGGTAGCGCCACCTGCAGCCTGAGCTGGGGCAGATTCACTCAGACCAGAGGTGGCAGAAGTACTCGACTGTGTTACTTAAATAAAAGTGCAGAGACTGAAGTAAAAATACTTAAGCAACAGTAAAAATCACATGAGAAATTTGACTTACAAGAAAGTATTAAATACCTGTTTAAAAATTCAAGCAAAGAGTAAAAAGAAAATCATACAGATCTGAGGTCTAATAAAGCTTCGAATGTAGCGATTTTGATAAAGATTTCTGCTGAATTGAACCATTCAGACTTTTCACAGGGTTCTCAAGTCTCACGCTTTGAGAGTGTGACACACGCAATTCAACGAGTTCACACGCTCACACGCCACACATGGTATTTCTCACGCTGAAATTTAGTTACGCAATTCAAAACTCTAGCCACTGGTCACAGAAAATCGGTCTGTGTGGCTCAGAAGAGTTAGTTATGCATGCACCGCGGAAAAAAAAACCTCACGCCCCCCGCTTCCCTAGTATAAATCTCACTCCAACCAAACTTCAACTTGAGAGCCCTGCTTTTCAGCAGTTCTCATACTATAAAAACATGCTACTTTTACTTTTTACTACTTTTTACTTTTACTTAAAAATGTACTTAAAGGGATAGTGTGTTTTTTTTATGTGGATCTGTACGGGTTCCCCTCTAACAGTGTGGTGCATTAACACTGACTTACCACTGACCGCGTCGTCTGACCCGGGTTCTGCGCCGGTTCCTCCAGGAACGTAGTTCCAGTAAGTTAGCGGGGACATTTAACAAAGCTTGTTTTTCTTCTCAAAACAACATTTGTCCAAAAAGTGATAAATTTGCATCACAAACAGTTGTCCGTGAAAAATTCAGCAGTCTAATTCGCATGGTGCTATTTTTTCTCGAGTCGTATCACTGCGTGCAGATTAGCTATTATTAGCCTGTTCACTTATATATCAAAATATAAAATAATATATCACTTTTTGGACAAATGTTGTTGAAGAAATGTTGAGAAGAAAAACAAGCTTTATTAAATGTCCCCGCGAACGTACGTTCCTGAGCTCCAGAACGGGAGCAGAACCCGGGTCAGACGACGCGGTCAGTGGTAAGTCAGTGTTAATGCACGACACTGTTAAAGGGGAACCCATACAGATTCACATTAAAAAAACCACACTATCCCTTTAAGTAAAGTACAGATATCCAAAATGTGTAGTTAAGCAAAGAACTTTTCTACATTTCACTGACAGAGACAAGAGCCTCTCAGACCATCACTCCCACACCACCTTCACAACGGCAAGGCAGGTGAAGTGTCTTGCCCAGGGACATAGATCTGAGCCACTGCCACTTCTAAAAATCCATCGTTATAAACACACACTTACAGAGCCTGGTCTGTTTTTACTCACAAACAGCAGCAGACACTTGTTCTCGCGGATGGATCCACAGCAGCCCAGAAACCCGAGCAGGAAGAGGAGACTCCCCAGGGCCAGGAGCAGGTACACCCCCGTGAACAGCAGGGGGTTCGAGGCCACCAGCTCCCTGAAGCCTAAAGGGTCAAACAGCACCCAGCCCCCCACAGCAAGGAGCACTGAGCCCCCCACCTGTAGGGGGAGACAGAGAGCACAGGGTTAGAGCACTGAGCCCCACCTGCAGGGGGAGACAGAGAGCGATTTCTGCAACTAATCAAGCCGTACATTATTTAAAAGGAATATTAACGTTTTTTATAATCTGAACCTTATTTCTGTAATAAAACAAGTTGTTTTACTCACCCATAGCACTTTGGTGTCATTTGGAGCAGTAGATGTTGTGGTGTGGTGATATCCGTTAACGTGAGTGCTTGGGGCAGGCGATTGCAGTCACCAAATACCACAAATTTGAGCACTTTTCAAATCATAAAAGCTCAATGTTTTAGTCTACACTTTCGTTTGAGTCAAAAGTGCCTCTAATCCGAGATTTATCCATAGTTTCGAGTAGATGAGGAGGACAGAGCGCATGTGCTCATTCACAGCTGATTTCGCTCTCAGCTCTCGGGACCCAAACATGAAAGGCAAAGCTGTAAGACGTTTGGACCATCGTGTTTGCAGTACCCACTTCAGTCAGGACGATTTTTTACCAGCAAAGGAAAAGAAAGAAGGCCAGCGGATTCAGCGCACGATTCTGAGAAGTAATGAGAAACCGATGGCTGTTCTCTGCTGCTCCTAAAACTGTCTCCACTTCATTCTTTCCGTATCCATTCTGTCTCCTCATCCGTATACTCCTCTTCAGTCCTCAGTCCTCCATAAGTCCTCTTCAGCCTCAAAGTCCCAATCTTCTGCCATGTGTCGCTCGCAACAGAAAAGTTGCGTCTTCTGAAACAGCTGTGACTGAGCACATGCGCACTGTCCTCCTCATCTACTCGAAACTATGGCTAAATCTCGGATTAGAGGCCACTTTTGACTCAAACGAAAGTGTAGACTAAGACATTGAGCTTCTGTAATTTGAAAAGTGATAAAGTTTGTGTTATTTGGTGACTGCAATCGCCTGACTCAAGCACTCACGTTAAGGGATATCACTAAACTACAACATCTACGAAACTGCTCCAAATGACACCAAAGTGCTATGGGTGAGTAAAACAACTTGTTTTATTACAGAAACAAGGTTCAGATTGTAAAAAAAAAAGTTAATATTCCTTTAATTTGTTCATTTGCTTAACATTAATTGACTGCTTAGAAATGTTGTAGAGCAGAGGTCTTCAACAGGGGGGTCACAACCCCTAGGGGGGTCGCGGAGGTACAGCAGGGGGGTCGCAAAATCTTTTGATTTCACTTTAAAATAATATTATTTTATATTTTATAGTGTAAAATACAGTATTAACCTGTGTATTATTTCCTTGTATTGGATGTACCATAACAGAGTAGCAATGTTTATACAGGACACTAAGCTCAATTTAATATAAAACACAATTCTATGCCGTATATATAGTAGGGGGTCCCTGGCCCAGTTCGCCATCTGTTTGGGGGTCCCTGGCCTGAAAAACATTGAAGACCCCTGTTGTAGAGAATAAAATCACAAACTAAAGTTAAATCAATTATTTTTGTGTGTTTATTACATTTACACGAATGATTTAGCTGCTGTAAGAACAACATTTGCACATTAGTCAGAGCACATCGTATTTAAACTGTCAGTATCAGTAAACATTTTATGTTCAGGCCTTTATAACAAAGTCTATTTTTCACACACGTCTCCAGGGACCTTTTTTGATGATATAAGAAGGAGAAAAGTAAACCAGATGTCTCCATATTACAAATTATAATCTACACTATTCTCTATAAAATAACACCCGGGCCAGGTAAAGGTCACTCATGTCTAATCTGATTAGTTTTACAATAAATCACTGTCTCCGATTTTAATTAATGACCAGGTGGCTGAGTGGTTATTTCTTAGAGTTATATAGGCCCCTGTCCTCCATCTGCATTAAAAACACAACCGTTACAGAACCTCGAGAATGAAGTGAGACTCACAAAGATGAAGAAGTTGAAGATGAACATGAGGTACTTCATACAGCTGAGACAGTCCCCCTCCATCCTGAGACTGGACCTGGACACAACAGAGGACAAAGCACAGTACTGGAGATTAACGATACGATTCAGTTTTTTTTTTATTTACAGTAATCCCTTGTTTATCGCGGGGGTTAGGTTCCAGAAATAACCCGCAATAAGTAAAATCCGCAAAGTAGGACAACTTTATATTTTACAATTATTATACATGTTTTAAGGCTGTAAACGCCTCACCACACACATTCTACACTTTTCTCAGACTGGAATTAACATTTTCTCACATTTCTCTCTTGTTTAAACTCTCAAACTTTCGTAGATTTTCAACAAAATGTATTAATAGTGAAGCGTGCACCGGGCGTCCCACCCGGGGCTGCGAGCACGAGACCGAGACAGTGTCCGGACCGTGCCTCCCCCTCGGGACAGCGTCCAGCAATGCAGTCCGAGCCACGAAGTGAAAACGCACAAGAGCCACATGAAACAAGGCAAAGAGCCGCATGCGGTGGTTTAATCCTGGTTTAGACCTGGTCTAGTCCTGGTTTAGTCCAGGTTTAGACCTGGTTTAGACCTGATTTAGACCTAGTTTAGTCCACATTTAGTCCTGGTCTAGTTTCGGTCTAGTCCCGGTCTGGTCCTCATGGGTTAGTCCTGGTGTAATCCCGGTCTGGTCCCGGTCTGGTCCTCATATCTTAGTCCCGGTCTGGACTTCCTACAGATCCAGTGACTCATGTCTCGGCTCCTCGTGCATCCAGCGGGACTCCCGGAGGCCCCCCGGGTCCCCCCTCTATAACATCTATATAAATGTGTCAAACTGAACACATTCTGTACTTACAGGAGATACAGAGGAGAAGACACAATGTTCACACAAACACAATGTTCATACACTATAAAAAAAACCTGAAGTTAAAAAAAAAAAAATCTGCGAAACAGCGAGGCCGCAAAAAGTGAACCATGATAGAGTGAGGGACCACTGTAATCCAAATGTTAACTCTGACACTCATGCACGGCTGGTTCCATGTGACTCTTGTCCCCTCCACCTGTGTCTTGTGTTGGTCCTGGTTTGTGGTTTGGGCCCTATGCTGCTGTAGAGAGGGTGAGGAGCACCAAATTCCTGGGGGTGCACATCAGTGAGGACCTCTCCTGGACATCGAACACTGCATCACTGGCAAAGAGGGCTCAGAAGCTCCTCTATTTCCTCTGAGGAGAGCTGGAGCCCCCTCATCCATCATGACCACCTTCTACCGAGGCACCACTGAGAGCGTCCTGACCAGCTGCATCACTGTGTGGTATGGGACTAAACCAGGACTAAACCAGGACTAAACCAGGTCTAAACCAGGACTAAACCAGGTCTAAACCGGGACTAAACCAGGACTAAACCAGGTCTAAACCAGGACTAAACCAGGACTAAACCGGGACTAAACCAGGTCTAAACCAGGACTAAACCAGGACTAAACCAGGTCTAAACCAGGACTAAACCGGGTCTAAACCAGGACTAAACCAGGACTAAACGGGACTAAACCAGGTCTAAACCAGGACTAAATCAGGACTAAACCGGGTCTAAACCGGGACTAAACCGGGACTAAATCGGGACTAAACCAGGTCTAAACCAGGTCTAAACCAGGACTAAACCAGGTCTAAACCAGGTCTAAACCAAGTCTAAACCAGGTCTAAGCCAGGACTAAACCAGGACTAAACCAAGACTAAACCAAGACTAAACCAGGTCTAAACCAAGACTAAACCAGGTCTAAACCAGGACTACACCAGGTCTAAACCAAGACTAAACCAAGACTAAACCAGGACTAAACCAGGTCTAAACCAAGTCTAAACCAGGACTAAACCAAGTCTAAAGCAGGACTAAACCAGGTCTAAACCAGGTCTAAACCAAGACTAAACCAGGTCTAAACCAGGTCTGAACCAGGACTAAACCAGAACTACACCAGGCCTAAACCAGGTCTAAACCAAGACTAAACCAGGTCTAAACCAGGACTAAACCAGGTCTAAACCAGAACTAAACCAGGCCTAAACCAGGTCTAAACCAAGACTACACCAGGTCTAAACCAGGACTAAACCAGAACTAAACCAAGACTAAACCAGGTCTAAACTAGGACTAAACCAGGTCTGAACCAGGACTAAGGTGTGTGTGTGTGGGGGTCTTCATATTTTGTCTTTTTGCACTTCTTGGCCAGAGAGAAACAGAATTTCGATTCACTGTATGTCGAACACATATGGCAGAATCGACAATAAAGTTGACTTTGACCTAAGGTCCACACTTGGACATAGGCCACATAAAAACTAAACTGAGACTGAACCAAAAACTAAACCTGGATGAAACCCAGTCTAAACCAGGACTATAACAGGACCAAACCAGGTCTAGCATCCGGCCTAAACTGGGCTCAAAAATCGAACGCACCACTAACATTTGGTTGGGTCCTGGTCTAGTCCTAATTTAGTCCAAATTTTTATGTGTGTCAACTGTTTAAATGCGTAAATGTTCATGTGTTTTTGTTTTGCTATGATTTTCCTTAGTCAACATGAAAAACGTACACACATTTGGAATACATTCATACTTGTTTCGCCACTTTTAACCATTTCATTTATTAATTAGCTGGAATGATGTGGGCGTGTCCTTATGCTGTAGTGGGCGGGGCTACGTGGGGCTGTGAATTGGACCAACTGTGGCTCCGGCTGCTGTTTACCACTCTGCCACCTGTCACAGCAGAGAAGAAAGATGCAGTCCGGACAAAACAGCACAAAACAAGGGAACGTGTTGTAGTTTTGTTTCATTTGTTGACGTGCTTTCGTTTGTGAAGTTCAGGGTGAAATCATGTGGGAAAAATACGCCTCCCAAATCAATAACGTGAGTATATGGAGGGTTAACTGATCAATGTGACTACCCAGGTTATAAAGCAATTGAAAAAATAAATTAATAATAAATATCAAATATCAAAGTGAATATTTGTGTACATTGTAGAAGCCAAAGATCATTTAAACGGAATCTTTTCTAAGCCCCTTTTATGTCACATTAAATCACGAGTTTCAGTTATACGCAACGTTCTGAGGTGGTTTTCAGTAGTGGAACAACCCGGAGTGACGTTTTCATCGGGTCTGGACCTTCCATCTGTTCCTTTTGTCTCTGTAGTGAAGCTAAAATGCAGCTCTCGTGCAGTTTTGGCTGGTGGAGCTTTTAGTCTAACTGAATTTATGTTAAAATGGTGAGAAAACATCATAAAGAAGATCAAATAATTTATGGATATAGTGAAAGAGGAACAGAGGAGAAGGTCAGAGGGTCAGAGGAGAGGGTCAGAGGAGCAGAGGAAAAGGTCAGAGGGTCAGAGGAGCAGAGGAGAGGGTCAGAGGAGCAGAGGAAGAGGTCAGAGGAGCAGAGGAGAGGGTCAGAGGAGCAGAGGAAAAGGTCAGAGGGTCAGAGGAGCAGAGGAGAAGGTCAGACGAGCAGAGGAGAGGGTCAGAGGAGCAGAGGAGGAGGTCAGAGGAGCAGAGAAGATCAGAGGAGCAGAGGAAAAGGTCAGAGGAGCAGAGGAGAGGGTCAGAGGAGCAGAGGAGAAGGTCAGAGGAGCAGAGGAGATGGTCAGAGGAGAAGGTCAGAGGAGCAGAGGAGAGGGTCAGAGGAGAGGGGCAGAGGAGCAGAGGAAAAGGTCAGAGGAGCAGAGGAGAGGGTCAGAGGAGCAGAGGAGAAGGTCAGAGGGTCAGAGGAGCAGAGGAGAAGCACAGAGGAGCAGAGGAAAAGGTCAGAGGAGCAGAGGAGAGGGTCAGAGGAGCAGAGGAGAAGGTCAGAGGGTCAGAGGGGCAGAGGAAAAGGTCAGAGGAGCAGAGGAGAGGGTCAGAGGAGCAGAGGAGAAGGTCAGAGGGTCAGAGGAGAGGGTCAGAGGAGCAGAGGAAAAGGTCAGAGGAGCAGAGGAAAAGGTCAGAGGAGCAGTGGAGGTCAGAGGAGCAGAAGAGAGGGTCAGAGGAGAAGGTCAGAGGAGCAGAGGAGAGGGTCAGAGGAGCAGAAGAGGAGGTCAGAGAAGCAGAGGAGGTCAGAGGAGCAGAGGAGAGGGTCAGAGGAGAGGGTCAGAGGAGCAGAGGAAAAGGTCAGAGGAGCAGAGGAAAAGGTCAGAGGAGCAGAGGAGAGGGTCAGAGGAGCAGAGGAAAAGGTCAGAGGAGCAGAGGAGAAGGTCAGAGGAGCAGAGGAGAAGGTCAGAGGAGCAGAGGAGAGGGTCAGAGGAACAGAGGAGGTCAGAGGAACAGGTCAGAGGAGCAGAGGAGGAGGTCAGAGGAGGAGAGGATCAAAGGAGCAGAGGAGAAGGTCAGAGGAGCAGAGGAAAGGGAGGAGCAGAGAAAAGGGTCAGAGGAGCAGAGGAGAAGGTCAGAAGAGCAGAGGAGAGGGTCAGAGGAGCAGAGGAGGAGAGGAGAGGATCAGAGGAGCAGAGGAGAAGGTCAGAGGAGCAGAGGAGAAGGTCAGAGGAGCAGAGGAGGAGAGGAGAGGATCAGAGGAGCAGAGGAGAAGGTCAGAAGAGCAGAGGAGAAGGTCAGAGGAGCAGAGGAGGAGAGGAGCAGAGGAGAAGGTCAGAGGAGCCGATGAGCAGAGGAAAGGGTCAGACGAGCAGAGGAAAGGGAGGAGCAGAGGAGAAGGTCAGAAGAGCAGAGGAGAAGGTCAGAAGAGCAGAGGAGAAGGTCAGAAGAGCAGAGGAGAGGGTCAGAGGAGCAGAGGAGAAGGTCAAAGGAGCAGGTCAGAGGAGCAGGTCAGAGGAGCAGAAGATGCACTGGATGTAATAATTACACAAAAAACACAGATTTATTGTTGAAAAGCAGCGGCTCCCGTTGCCATAGAAACAAGTACATTGTTTATTGAAGTCTTTTGTGATTCAAACACTCCCATTACTCACGGCGTAAAAACAAGAGAAGCGAAGACAGAAAAATGGGTCATATGTAGGAGTTAGAATAAAGAGCGACTCCTGTGTCTACTTCTGGAACATTCCCAGAGGTGGTAAAGCAGCCAAAATGTGTGTTAAAGGTGCACTGTGTAACTTTTCACCTGCTTGTTTCTATAGATATGTCATTGCTCTGCCTGGAATGTTCCACAGTGTGACATTAAACAGCTCTACTTTACATTTATTCAATCACAGGTGGGTTTAAAGCTCAAAAATAATTAGAAAAACAAACATTCTGACTGAGCGGGGTCGGCTCTCCACAGATCTGACCTGGAACTTGGTCTGGTTTGGGTTCCATGAAGAGAGGTTTTAATGTGACTTCAGCCAGGGTGATGAGTGAGTCCGCCTCCGAGTCTCCAGCCTCTGCTTCCTCCTCGGAAGACGTGATGGCGGGATTGAGGAGATCCTCAAAGTATTCCTTCCACCGTCCGATAACATCCCCAGTCGAGGGCAACAGCTCCGCACCCGCACTGTAAACAGTGTTTGTGAAGCACTGCTTCCCCCTCCTGAGGCACCGAACGGTTTGCCAGAATTTCTTTGAGGCCGTCCGATAGTCCTCCTCCATGGCCTTTCTGAACTCCTCCCAAACCCGAGTTTTTGCCTCTGCGACCGCCCTGGCTGCAGCATGATTGGTTAAATGGAGGGACTACGCCTTGGGGTCCCCCCGGAGGAGCTGGAGGAAGTGTCCGGGGTGAAGAAGGTCTGGTCGTCCCTGCTCAGACTGTTGCCCCCGCAACCTGTCCCCGGATAAGCAGAAGAAAATGGATGGATGGATGAAGGTTTTAACGCCATACTGTGAAACATTCCAGACAAAGCAAGGAGGCTTCGTCAGAGCTGACGAAGCCTAGCGGAGAAACGTTTTCGACCAAACAAACTTTGTCCATTTGACAAATTGAATTTCTCCTTTTATCATGGATTCTACCTGGATGACTGAGGGACTCTTCACGCAATTTAGAGAATAATTACTGCAGTAAATGTGACTTGGTAAAACATATCTGGGTCCAGAGCTTTAATCATCTCCCTGAAGCTCCTTTCTCAACAGGACTAAGTGGTTCCAAGTCTTTGGCAAAGTGGACAGTAACAGCGTTGGTAATATCGTTCCACCGTTTGCTTAGTCTTTGAGTGATGTCTGAGTCGCTACAACATTACAGAAACTTTGTTTGATCAGCGACAGATTTTTTAAAGCTGGAGTACTTCCACGCAACTGACACGGCTCCTCTTTTCAGTTCCTGTTTCTAACAACAACGTCCATGTTGTGTCCCAATTCGAGGGTTATTGATCCGTGTGCGTAATTTGCGTGGTGCATTTTGTTAGCATTAGCATTAGCAGCGTAAAAGCGAGCGGTATTGGGACACAGCTTACACTTCCACCGCTCTCACGCCACTACAAAACAGTTCCCCGGTGCGACGTTCCGCCGCTCTGTGTTCCCGAAGTTTTTTACGCACACACTCACTGGTATTGCGGTAAATGAAAAATTCATATCATAAACAAAAAACAAAAACACCGGTATTCGGTATGAACTGGTATACCGCCCAGCCCTAGCACCAAGCGATTATGACTTCTGACTTTTTTGTGGACAACTGTTTTGTGACGCAAATATATCACTTTTTGGACAAATATTGTTTTGAGAAGAAAAACAAGCTTTATTAACTGTCCGCGCTAACTTTGGTCAGCTCCAGAACCGGGGCAGAACTCGGCTCAGAGGACACCGTCAGAGGTAAGTCAGTGTTAATGCACGACACTGCTGAAGGGGACACCGTACAGATTCACATCACAAAACCCAAACTATCCCTTTAAAGGTCCCATATTCCACAGAACTGACTCTTGTGGCTTTTAAGTCGTGTTCTAACGTCGTTTCCTCCTCAAAAACACCTGGAGTTGTGTTTTGTTTCATTTTTTGTTTAAATAACTCTTAAACAGGGTTACTTAGGGATAGGTGATAAAACTGTATAAAACTGTAGTTATCAACAATTTGGAGAAAAAAATATTACAATTGCTGTTTTATTTTATTATTAATTTATGTTTATGTTTATGTTTTAATAAAAGAAATCTGTTCAAAGTTCACATTTTAAAGGGCCTATTACACTATTTTCTGATCTGTTCTAATGTTGTTTCCTCGTCACAAACACACCTGGAGTTGTGTTTTGTTTCATTCACACACGTTTAACACACAAACCTGCAGATTTAGACTGGGTTCTTCACTCCAAAGCTCAAAACGCTCTGTTCCACCTTGTGATGTCATGGAGCGGTAGTTTTAAAGTTAGCAGCTCCTTTTACCTTTAGTTCAGTGGAGATTGGCAATTCCACGGCTGAAATCATCCAAATGATTTTAGTGAAAGTTAAAAAACACAGTGGAGCATTTCCTCTATTACCACATGACATCACAAGGTGGAACAGAGTGTTTTCTGATTGTTTGAGAGAAGAACTCAGTCTAAATATACGTATGTTTGTGACGAGGAAACAACATTATAACACAGGTCAGAAAATAGTGCAATAAAATGTAAACTTTTAACAGATTTCTATTTTTAAAACATAAATTAATAATACAATAAATATTGTTTGATCAGCGTCAGATTTTTTAAAGCTGGAGTACTTCCACGCAACTGACACAGCTCCTCTTTTCAGTATAAGTTCCTGTTTCTAACAACAATGTCCATGTTGTGTCCCAATTCGAGGGTTATTGATCCGTGTGCGTAATTTGCGTGGTGCATGTTGTTAGCATTAGCATTAGCAGCGTAAAAGCGAAAAAGCAGCGGTATTGGGACACAGCTTACACTTCCACCGCTCTCACGCCACTGCAAAACAGTTCCCCGGCGCGACATTCCGCCGCTCTGTGTTCCCGACGTTTTTTACGCACACACTCACTGGTATTGCGGTAAATGAAAAATTCATATCATAAACAAAAAACAAAAACACCGGTATTCGGTATGAACTGGTATACCGCCCAGCCCTAGCACCAAGCGATTATGACTTCTGACTTTTTCATGGACAACTGTTTTGTGACGCAAATATATCACTTTTTGGACAAATATTGTTTTGAGAAGAAAAACAAGCTTTATTAACTGTCCGCGCTAACTTTGGTCAGCTCCAGGACCGGGGCAGAACTCGGCTCAGAGGACACTGTCAGGGGTAAGTCAGTGTTAATGCACGACACTGCTGAAGGGGACGCCGTACAGATTCACATAAAAAAACCCAAACTATCCCTTTAAAGGTCCCATATTCCACAGAACTGACTCTTGTGGCTTTTAAGTCGTGTTCTAACGTCGTTTCCTCCTCAAAAACACCTGGAGTTGTGTTTTGTTTCATTTTTTGTTTAAATAACTCTTAAACAGGGTTACTTAGGGATAGGTGATAAAACTGTATAAAACTGTAGTTATCAACAATTTGGAGAAAAAAAAATTACAATTGCTGTTTTATTTTATTATTAATTTATGTTTTAATAAAAGAAATCTGTTCAAAGTTCACATTTTAAAGGGCCTATTACGCTATTTTCTGATCTGTTCTAATGTTGTTTCCTCGTCACAAACACACCTGGAGTTGTGTTTTGTTTCATTCACACGTTTAACACACAAACCTGCAGATTTAGACTGGGTTCTTCAGTCCAAAGCTCTTCTCTCAAACAATCAGAAAACGCTCTGTTCCACCTTGTGATGTCATGGAGCGGTAGTTTTAAAGTTAGCAGCTCCTTTTACCTTTAGTTCAGTGGAGAATTCCAAGGCTGAAATCATCCAAATGATTTTAGTGAAAGTTAAAAAACACAGTGGAGCATTTCCTCTATTACCACATGACATCACAAGGTGGAACAGAGTGTTTTCTGATTGTTTGAGAGAAGAACTCAGTCTAAATATACGTATGTTTGTGACGAGGAAACAACATTATAACACAGGTCAGAAAATAGTAAATAATATAATAGTAATAGGAAAATAATAAAATGTAAACTTTTAACAGATTTCTATTTTTAAAACATAAATTAATAATACAATAAAATAGCAATTCTAATATTTTTTCTCCAAATTGCTCATAAATACAATTTTATACAGTTGTATCACCTATCCCTAAGTAAACCCGTTTGTTGAGCCGATAAACTCCACCCGCTCCAGTCCTGGTGGAGATGTGGACGGAGGAGCGAGCAGTCTGACCCATCTGTGATTCTTGGACGTAAAAACACAAGAGCGGAGGAACAGACGCGCGTGGGCTGGACGTGAGCGTGTAGTGCAGGCAGGGGGCGCTATAACACACACCACATTAACAACAGCAGAGTAAACACAAAGCTATAGATAGTGTACGACTTCTCCAATGAGCCGTTTACAGTCTGTAGACACCGAGTGGAATAAAAGAGAGTACTTAATTAAGACAATAAGAAAAAGGCTCAAAAAGGATACTTGATTAGGGATGGGGCCGATCCGATCCAGTATCGGTATCGGGTTCCAATATCAACGTAATTCACGGATCGGAAATTTCCAATCCATGATCCATGTCTGTATATACACATGATCTGAAATGACTCCACGGGTGATTCCCTGTCAGCTGCTCTGCTCCTGCTCCAAAATGTGGAATGGATTTCCTGAACGGAGGCGGATCTCAATGAGACACAGAGTAATGATGAGACATGCCTCCGTTCTGGAAATCCATTCCACAGTTTGCAGCCAGCTAGCAGGCGAACATTGAGCAGCGCGAGGCAGTTAACCAACTTTTCATCACAACATGTCCACTGTGTGGAAATACTTTTTACTAGAAACTAGGGATGTCAACAATTAATCGACTTACGATTAATTGTCGATCAAGATGTTGGTCGATTAAAATGCATTAATTGTAACTAATCGCTAGAGGAGAGGGCGCTACTCTGGAATGTGAACACGAGATGTGAACCCACTCGCGAGAAGGACCATAGCGTTCCATCCGCGGTCTAGAAGCAGTGCAAAATGTTCTCTTCCCCACCCAATTTTTGCCGCTTGGTTCTCTCCGCGTCCCGCTGTCTGCGTGAACACGTGCGCGGCGCGCTGCACGTGCTCCTCCGCTCCGGGCCGTAACAGGCTCCACGTGAAAGCGCAGTGGAAGCAGCCCGCTGTCCGGCCCGTGTGCCGGTGTGTGTGCGTGTGTGTGCGACTGTGCGTGTGTGTGAGTGAAATGTTTTCCCCAATCAATTCATTTTTTTATCATTTCATATCACTGTGTCAAGCCGCATGTACCACGCACCTAAAAGCGCGAGTTTCGTTTTTACAAAAAACGGCCTCAATTTATTTTCAATAAAGAATGTATTTTGTTATTCAGCATCAATACATTTGTGTGTTTTTTACTAAGGAATTGAGGAATATACAATATAATAATACTATGATATATTTTTGACTCAGTGTTATGTTACTATAGCTTATATTCTTAAAGGGATATGCCACCCCCAGGTCAAATTTGGGCATCTCCCCACAGTCCAGAGACTAAAATAAGTGGTGGAAAGCGTTTTCCTGCTCACCCAGCCATTGTCCGAGTCTGTCGCCACTGACCGCCGCGGTATCTGCAGCTCCTCCGCGTTAGACTGGAGTCTAACGGCGCCAGAGAAAGATTTCGGCCAAAAGGAATTAATTTGCTCGATGCGTTTCCCAATTACTTTCTGTGTAGTGCGCATTCATATTGAGTGCAAATAAATGTACAAATCAACACGGAGAGCTTGACTTGGTCATTTTGGGTGGGAACTATTTTTCAGTGCGGAAAAAGAAAGCCGAAGCACACACCACGCTGACAGGGGAATCCCAGTTACGCACCAGGAAGGGAGTTCCCCTGTCAGCGTGGTGTGTGCTTCGGCTTTCTTTTTCCGCACTGAAAAATAGTTCCCACCCAAAATGACCAAGGCAAGCTCTCCGTGTTCTCCAAGTTTGACCTGGGGGTGGCATATCCCTTTAAAGGGATTTTTAAAAGATTTCGGCCAAAAGGAATTAATTTGCTCGATGCGTTTCCCAATTACTTTGTGTGTAGTGCGCATTCATATCGAGTGCAAATAAATGTGCAAATCAACACGGAGAGCTTGCCTTGGTCATTTTGGGTGGGAACTATTTTTCAGTGCGGAAAAAGACAGACGAAGCACACAGCACGCCGCGTAACAGGGGAACTCCCTTCCTGGTGCGTAACTGGGATTCCCCTGTCAGCGTAGTGTGTGCTTCGGCTGTGTTTTTTCGCACTTACCAATTGAGCCAATGTGTTTATTCTGTGGAGAATCTATAATCCTTTTATACCAATATAAGAACTGAAAATATAATAATTAACAACTTTAAAAGCAAGAGAAACAGCAGCTTCTCTTTTAAGGATGTGGATCTTTTATTTTTTTTATTTTTTCTTATTTTATTTTATTTTTGATGCAATAGTTGAAAATCATGCTGATTCTTGTTAAAGGAAGGTCTTAACTATGGCCCAGGCGTCCAGGTGAAAATGATCCCAAGGATTTTTATTTATTTATTTATTTCTTATTTTTTTTACTTTTTTCTGCAGGTTTGTCTCTGGTGGCTCCTTCAAGCATATGAAAAATGCAAATATTTCAATTATTCACTGTACTGAGCAGTAGTCTATGGCCCTCCATCAGCCCTCAGCTTCAGCCCTCCATCAACCCTCTGCTTCAACCCTCCATCAACCCTCTGCTTCAACCCTCCATCAGCCCTCTGCTTCAACCCTCCATCAACCCTCTCCATCAACCCTCTGCTTCAGCCCTCAGCTTCAGCCCTCCATCAACTCTCTGCTTCAGCCCTCTGCTTCAACCCTCCATCAACCCTCTGCTTCAGCCCTCAGCTTCAGCCCTCCATCAACTCTCTGCTTCAGCCCTCTGCTTCAGCCCTCTGCTTCTCCTGCGTTGTGATGTACACTATGGCCCTTGATGAAAACACTTTGACACTCGTCTTCTGTCAGTGAAAACACGCCATTAAAGGAGAATAAAGGAGAATCCCACTGACCAAAAGTGTCTTCATGTTTACGTTGATAAAATGAATATTGAAATAGATTTGCATAAAATTTGAATATAGAAAAATAAAAACTGAAAAATATTTTTGTGATCCAGAGACAGTCTCACACACACACACACACACACACACACACACACACACACACGCACACACACACACACACACACACACAAACACACGCACACACACACACACAAACACACAAACACACACACACACACACACAAACACACACACACACACACACGCGCGCACACACAAACACACACACGTGCGTGCGCGCACACACACACACACACACTCACACGCGCGCACTCTGCTCTGAGTCACTGTGGCTCTGATTCACTTCATGATTCAGTTTCAGTGTTTTTGTTTCTTTCAGATCACGACTCCACAGAACCTCTCGACACGCCGGCAGAAGAACCACACAAGTGTTTTGCATAAAGATAAATATTAGGGATGCACCGATGTGAACATTTTAGCCAATACCAATATCCAATATTAATGTTGCTGATATCGGCCAATACCGATATATATATATATATTTTTTGTAATTCTGAGATAATATTTTATACAGACTGAAAATAATGCAAAATGAATTTTTGAATGTCTTCTTTTATTTTCAAAACAGGTTTTGACTCATGATTTTTTTTTTTTTTTTTCAATTTCAATTTTTTTTTATAGTGTAACTTTTTTTTTTTTTTTTTAAATAGTGTAACATTGTGTTCTGATTGATGTTATAGATGGGGGACACGGGGTGTGTGTGTGTGTGTGTGTACCAGACCAGGACCAGACCGGGTCTAGACCAGGACTAAACGCGGACTAAACCAGGTTTAGACCAGGTCTAAACAAGGTCTAAACCTGGACTGGACTAACCTGGGAAATCCCAGGCTGCTTTTGTTCATTCCGATCTGAAAGACAGCCTGGCAACTATGGCAAGCGAGCTCTCCTGATTCTGGGAGCCAATCAGAGAGCGGAGAGCAAGACGGCAACGCGTACTACGCGACAAACAGAAGCTTGTAGTTTGAACTGACAACTGACATGATTGGCTATGGGCTACGTATACACCAAATGATAGACATTCGTAACGCCCAATAAACGGCCATTGGCGATCGTAAACCACACCTCTGCTACGAGATATTTCGAAGGTGGCTTCCAGACCATATCACTTGTGATATGGTCTGGTGTAAACCAGGCAAGGACTGGACCAGGACTAAACCTGGATTAAACCACAGCGTGCGGCTCTTTGCCTGGTTTCGTGCGGCTCTTGCGTTCATTCATGCTCTGACTGCGTGCCTCCCCTCGGGACCGTGGACGCGATCCCAAGGGGAGGCACGCAGTCCGAGCCACCATGTGAACAAGCCCATCAAACCTCGACATGAACAAACGCAAGAGCTGCACACGGTGGTTTAATCCTGGTTTAGACCTGGTCTAGAGGAGGCACGGTTTGGGCACGGGTCTCGTGCTCGCAGCTATCACGGATTTGAGCACGATGAGCCCCACACACACACACACACACACACACACACACTTCACTATTAATACATTTTGTTGAAAATCTACTAGTGTTTAAACGAGAGAGAAATGTGAGAAATCGTTAATTCGAGGGATTACTGTACTGACAAATATCGGCCGTTAATATAGGCCCACTTTTACACATGGGCCGATACCGATATGTTAAAATTTTGGCAATATTGGCCATACCGATGTTATTGCCGATATATCGTGCATCCCTAATAAATAAACTCTTATTTCTCCTCCTTTCTTTCACTTTTTGTAACGTTATGACACGATTTATCTTTTTATACTTTATGAATGAAACAAACAAAATAAAAAATAAAATAAATAAAGTGACAGCAGATGAACCAGGCTGTCCACTTTCTTTCGAGTATATTTTCAATTTAAAGCCACAGTGTGTAACTTTTTAGCTAAAACCTGACCAAACCTGACTCTTCCTTGACCTGCAGGAGGACCTCTTCCTGCTCGTTTCCATAGAAATGTTGTTCTTTGGCTGTAATATTCCACAGCCTAGAGCTGGGCGGTATGACCAAAAATTGATATCACAGTATTTTTCAAAATTATACCGGCATCACCGTGTTTGACGTTTTTTTTTTTTTTCATGCATGACTCGGTGTTTCCTAATAATTTAGAGAATAATTACTGCAGTAAATTTGACTTGGTAAAACATATCTGGGTCCAGAGCTTTAATCATCTCCCTGAAGCTCCTTTCTCCACAGGACTAAGTGGTTCCATGTCTATGTGGACAGTAACAGCTTTGGTAATATCGTTCCACCGTTTGCTTTTCTTGTCGTAGGCGGTCCCCTTAGCAAACGAGTGACGTCTGAGTCGCTACAACTTTAGCCCGACAACATTTACAGAATACGTTTTTTTGCTCAGTGTCAGATTTTTTTAAAGATCCCATGACATGGTACTTCTTGATGCTTTTATATGGCTCCTTAATGGTTCCCTAATACTGTAAATGAATCCTTCTTCTAAATCAACACTGCATGAGAAACAGAGATAAGCTGAGAAAGAGTAATTTTTCTCTCTCTGAACACTCCATAATGGGCGTTGTTGCTTGAATGCAAATGAGGAGAAAAGAGATGGCCAATAGTAGAGGGTGGGGGCGTGGCCAAACTCTCCGCTCTCCGCTCTGAGCTGTCAGCTGTGCCCTCTGATCCATTTCCGTGTTTTTGCACGGGGGGAGAGATTTGAAGCGTTCCATTGAAAAATAAACACATTTCCACAGAAAATAAAATTAAACCACTGCTGTTCAAAGGTCCAGAGGCTCAGATAAAGGACTTCCGAGCCTAGAAACACTCGGACGTGCCTCCAGGCAAATAAAAAAATGCATTTCGCATTGTCTAGCGCATTCGCACTCCAAACTCTCTGGGCGTGATTTACAGAGACGCTGAGTACAGACAGACGGGGGTGGAACTGCATTTGCATTTCTTTTTTCGAGCTGACGTCAATAAGTTTCCTTGTTCAAAATCGCCCGTTTGAGCTCCGATTTTTTGTAACGCAGAAAAGGATCGCAAATGCTCAGTTTAGACATTTCGCAACTTTTAACCATGGGGGGGGGGGCCTAAACAGGGTAGGGGAGCTCACATTAACGTTCAAAAACCTCAGAAAGTGAAAATTTCATGCCATGGGACCTTTAAAGCCGAAGTTCTTCCACACGACTGACACGGCTCCTCTTTTCAGTATAAGTTCCTGTTTCTAACAACAATGTCCATGTTGTTCACCGCTCAACACACACTGTAGCCGTGTCCCAATTCGAGGGTTATTGATCCGTGTGCGTAATTTGCATGGTGCGTGTTGTTAGCATTAGCGTTAGCAGCATGTCTGGGCGCTGCGAGCGGCTCTGTGGACCTGTCCCATTTTGGTAACGGCCTTGCGGTCCGCGGAGGCTAGTTCGAGGGCTGCAGCTTTTGCAGCCTCTGGAGCCGCCGAAAAAGCAGTCGAAAAAGCAGTGGAGGCTGTAGCCCTCAAATTGGGACACAGCTTACACTTCCACCGCTCTCATGCCACTGCAAAACAGTTCCCCGGCGCGACGTTCCACCGCTCTGTGTTCCCGACGTTTTGTACGCACACACTCACCGGTATTGTGGAAAATGAAAAATTCATATCATTAAAAAAAACACTGGTATTCGGTATGAACCGGTATACTGCCCAGCCCTACCGCAGCCACATCCATCTCAGTAGCCCCAAAGCTAATTATTCAGGTTTTTTTTGTTTGTTTGCTTGTTTTTTTACAACAGAAAAATCAGTAGCACAAAGAAAACGCAAACCAATCAAAGAACTTCTAGCTTTCAATATCGGAATTATCATGCCAGACCTAGACTTGAGTTACGGTTTGTCTTTAAAAACATGGAGGAACTAGGAGGAACACTGTAAAATGATATCAGGATGTACTCACGGGCTTCAGAGAGATGAAAACCTAGTGCAGTTGCCATAGCGATTAACAATAAAAACAACAAATAAATCCGTCGAATGGTCCTCAAAACGTCAACTATGAACAAGGAGATGAAACCCGATCAGGGCTGAACCATGTGACTGTGAGTCAAAGTTCAAATTTCCACTTAAATTTATTTAAAAAAATTATATAAAAATACTCAATACTGATTCTAGAACATTACACGATAATAATAAGAATTTTAAAAAGTTAAAAACCACTCTGTTTAGACAATAGACTGTGATTTTCAACATTAAATGGTTGTACTTTATCAATACCTGCTCAAATGAGGATCCAGTTTCGGTATTCGCTTTAGTATTGATCAGTATCAGAGTTTTGATTTTAAATCCAAAGGTTGAATTTTACTATTCCAGTGGAATACCAGAGTTAAGCACAGTGTGAGCAGCAGATGAAGATGGAGGAGGAGTCCATGAGTCAGAGTCCTCCCACGACAAAAACACCAGAGATCTACAACTGTCCTCCTCCAACATGTGGAACAAAACATCACCAAATATCTCCTCTGACCCTCTGCTCCTCCTCTCCTCCTTCTCCTCTTCTCCATCTGCTCCTCTCCTCTTCTCCATCTGCTCCTCTCCTCTTCTCCATCTGACCCTATCTTCATCCTCTGCTCCATCTGCTCCTCTCTTCTCCATCTGCTCCTCTTCTCCTTCTCTTCTCCATCTGTTCCTTTTATCTTTCTCCTTTTGTCCAGCTGACTCTCTTCTCCTCCTTCTGACAATCTCTTCATCCTCTGCTCCTCTGACACTCTCCTCTTCTCCATCTGACAATCTCTTCATCCTCTGCTCCATCTGTTCCTCTCCTCCTTCTCCTCTTCTCCATCTGCTCCTCTCCTCCCTCTCCTCTTCTCCATCTGACAATCTCTTCATCCTCTGCTCCATCTGTTCCTCTGCTCCTTCTCTTCTCTATCTGACAATCTCTTCTCCATCCTCTGCTCCATCTGAGCCTCTCCTCCTTCTCCTCTTCTCCATCTGACAATCTCTTCATCCTCTGCTCCTCTGACCTCCTCCTTCTTCTCTTCTCCATCTGACCCTCTCTTCTCCATCCTCTGCTCCATCTGAGCCTCTCCTCCTTCTCCTCTGCTCCATCTGACAATCTCCTCCTTCTTCTCTTCTCTATCTGACAATCTCTTCATCCTCTGCTCCTCTTCTTCTTCTCTTCTCCATCTGACCCTCTCTTCTCCATCCTCTGCTCTATCTGCTCCTCTCCTCCTTCTTCTCTTCTCCATCTGAAAATCTCTTCATCCTCTGCTCCATCTGACCCTCTCCTCTTTCTTCTCTTCTCCATCTGACCCTCTCTTCTCCATCTGCTCCTCTCCTACTTCTTCTTCTCTTCTCCATCTGCCAATCTCTTCATCTTCTTCATCCTCTGCTCTATCTGAGCCTCTCCTCCTTTTCTCTTCTCCATCTGGCCCTCTTCTCTCCATCTTTTTTCTTTTTTTAATCTGACCTTCTCCTCTTTCTCCCCTCTTTCTCTCCTCTTCCTCTCCTCTTCCTCCCCTCTTCCTCACTCGTCAAAACAACTTCAATCTGGACTCGTGTGACATCTCCAGAACACAACGCTCATGCTGCCGTCTCCCGGAGAACGAGGGAGGAGGTGGAGAAGAGGGGAGAGGAGGAAGGAGAGAGAGAGGGCGAGAGAGAGAGAAAGAGAGGTAGAAGCTGAGGAGGTAGAGCGGAGGATGTGGACTACAGAAGAGGAAGAGAGAGGGAGAGAGAACAAGTGGAAAGAGCGGTCAGAGAGAAAGTGGTAGAAGGTGAAGATGAGGAGGTAGAGGGGAGGATGAGGACAACAGAGGAGAGAGAGAGAGAGAGAGAGAGAGAGAGAGAGAGAGAGCGAATGGGGGAGGGAGAAAGAGTGGTAGAAGCTGAGGAGGTAGAGAGGAGCATGTGGACTACAGAAGAGGAGGAGAGAGTAGAGGAGGTGAGAGAGGGAGAAAGAGTGGTCAGAGAAGGAGAGAGGGAGAAGAGAGAAAGAGTGAGTGAGACAGAGAGAGAGAGAGAAAGAGGGGGAGAGAGAGAGAGAGAATGAGTGGAAAGAGTGGTTAGAGTTAGAGAAGGAGGGGGAGAGAGAAGCTGAGGAGGTAGAGAGGAGCATGTGGACTACAGGAGAGGAAGAGAGACAGAGAGAGAGAACGAGTGGAAAGAGAGGTTAGAGAAGGAGAGAGGGAGAGAGAGAGAGAGAAAGACATGTTAGAAAAAAAGAGAGGGGAGGGAGGGAGAGAGAGAGTGGTAGAAGCTGAAGATGGAGAGATTAACTGAGGTGCATGTGGGGACAACAGAGAAGGAGGAGAGAGGGAGAGACAGGGAGAGAGAAAGAGAGAGGGAGAGAGAGAGAAGGGGGAGGGAGAAAGAGTGGTAGAAGCTGAGGATGTAGAGAGGAGGATGTGAACTACAGAAGAGGAGGAGAAAGTAGAGGAGGTGAGAGAGTGCTAGAAGGTGAAGATGGAGAGATCAAGCGAGGAGCATGTGGGGACAACAGAGGAGGAGAGAGGGAGAGAAGAGAGAGAGAGAAGAGAGAAAGAGAGGTAGAAGCTGAGGAGGAGAGGAAGAGAAAGTAGAGGAGGGAGAGAGAAAGAGAGAGTGAAAGAAAGAGAGAAAGAAAGCGAGAAAGAGAGAGAGAAAGAGAGAGAAAAAGTGGTAGAAACTGAGGAGGGGGAGAATGTGGACTACAGGAGAGGAGGAGAGAGAACGAGTGGAAAGAGTGGTTAGAGAAGGAGAGAGGGAGAAAGAGAGACAGAAAAAGAGATAAAGAGAGAGTGGTAGAAGGTGAGGAGGAGGAGCATGTGGACCACAGGGGGCCTGACCATCTGCTGCTGATTCAGTTTCATCAATTTAATGTGGAAAACCTTAAAAGAACCTGGAGTTAATAAAAAATATAATATAATATAATATAATATAAATAATAATAATAATAATAATAATAATAATAATAATAATAATAATAATAATAATAATAATAGAGCCAGTGACTGTTACAATATTAGCAGTAGTAGTATAAGTTCACATTATTTTCAGTTTTGAGTATTTGAGAGTACAACTAAAGAATGAAACTTGTTTAACTGATTCATATGACTCATTATTTATATTAAAAGCTGCACTGTGTAACTTTTCTGGCGAAGGGAAAGTCCCGGTGTGGCATTAAACGCACCCATCTTACATTTACTCAATAACCTGGGTTTTTATTGACTCTGAAACGCTCATTCTTACTGATGTGTCGCTTCTCCACAGACCTGACATGTCGCCATAAGCATAAATAAGTCTAATCCCATACTGATGAACATTCTAGGCAACATCTCCATGGAGACCAGAGAAGTTACACAGTGAATCTTTAAGTCAAAGGGCCTGTATGTTTTTCCTTTGTGTCTCACCCCAGAACAGACGTATTGTACAGTATGCAGCCGTCGAGTCAAAATAATCTGTCTGCGTCTGATTATAAAGTGTTTTTGTTGTTGTCAGAGAATCAGGAAATGCATGTTAGCTTGCTAGTTGTTATGAACGTAACAGTCAAAGCTCCCCCCCGGTCTCTGAAAGTTGTAAAAACGCTTATAAACCCATCATGGTGAATAATTACGACGCTCTGAATGCAAAACGTACAACTTTGAAGCACTGCAAACTGTTTAAAATCAACTATTTCTGTAAAAATCGGGTACAGGCAATAACATCTCCATGGTGATGGACCCTAGACTGAATGTCACACAGTGCATCTTTATTATAAGTAATTAATTTGTACATAAGGAAGTCTGTGGGAGGTTGTCAGTTTGAGAAGATCCTCTGTTCTGTGAGCTCTGCGCCAGATGGACGTCCAGCAGAGACAGAGACAAGGAAGATTAAAGCTGCACTGCGTAACTTTTCTGGTACAGGATTCTCTCACTTAGGCTTAGACTTAGACAAAGTTAATTCATCAGAACAGTGACGTGCGGTGAGGGTCGTGGCTGGTGAGGCACATGGACGAATGTAATCCGATTGCAAACGGATTGGGATCGTATCAAATTCATGTGCACAGGCTAAGGATCGTATAGGGATTCGTTTCCCGAATCCGATTGGAACCCCTGGCTTAGGCCGATAGTAATCCACTTGGTGCCGCCTTGTGCACAATATCGGATCAAACTGGCGTACTGCGCATGCGCGGGAATTTTCGCCAGGGATTTGGAAGTAGCAGGAGGCGGCGACGCCATCATAAGTAGCGATTGTTGCTGGAAAAGTCAGACGAAATCATGGCTGCGAAGAAAGAATGCACAACACGTACACCAATGCTGCTCCGTCAAACTAGTCCAGGTTTAGCCCACGTTTAGTCTCATGTTAGTCCTGATTTAGTCCTGATTTAGTCCAGGTTTAATCCAGGTTTAGTCCAGGTTTAGTCCAGGTTTAGCCCAGGTTTAGCCCAGGTTTAGCCCAGGTTTAGTCTCATGTTAGTCCTGATTTAGTCCAGGTTTAGTCCAGGTTGAGTCCAGATTAAGTCCAGGTTGAGTCCAGGTTGAGTCCAGGTTGAGTCTAGGTTGAGTCCGGGTTGAGTCCAGGTTGAGTCCAGGTTGAGTCCAGGTTGAGTCCAGGTTGAGTCTAGGTTTAGTCCAGGTTTAGTCCAGGTTTAGTCTAGGTTTAGTCCAGGTTTAGTCCAGGTTTAGCCCAGGTTTAGCCCAGATTTAGCCCAGGTTTAGTCTCATGTCAGTCCTGATTTAGTCCAGGTTCAGTCTCATATTAGTCCGTCAAATTCCTCGAGCGCCATCTTTGTATACCTCCACATAGTTTGTTGTGTTTTTATTGAGTAGCCATCACCCGGAAGTAGTTGGACGACAGCACCACATAGCGTAGCGGAGCCGACCAGGTCACTGACCATTATCCGATTACACGAGTTTCATGTGCACTTGGATTTTAGGACAGACCACCCGCCGAGTAACAGGATCGGATTTGGAGAAATCCAATCTGATCCTACCATGTGCACGCAGTGACAGACGTCGTCACAATCAGATTTACAAATCTGGGGCAGTTTCTCTCCCTGTAAGTGACTGGAGCTCGGAATATTTTTGATGTGAAGCTGAAAATTAATTATTATTGTTCAGTGCATTTTCCAGAGCACAGAGAAGCGTTGTAAATTAAAATAGCGACGTTTTTAGGGCGATCTGGTTCTGAATGTTTAATGAGGCTTCTTTGCAAATTTTTCAGGTCACAATATCCATCTGAGTCCAGACATCGTCACAGCAGGTCGAGAAAAGAAGGAAAAACAGAAAAAACTATTTCTTCCCACGCTGTTTGAAAAGAGCGAGTCTTTCGTCCCGTAGTCTGGAGCAAACCCTTTAGCTCCGGCGTTGGTCTTCCTTTAATAAGAACCTCCTGCTTCGTCCAGTTTAGAAAACTGCTCGAGTTTTAATATGAAATCTTCCTCCGTTTAAAAAGTCAGGCCAGACAATAAGAAAAAAGTGAATGGATTATTTGTGAACTTGATTTGCTCATTCTAAATTGTATCTTGTGTCACTTATTCTAATCTGCTGCTCCACGAGTTGCAGAAGAATCCCTGGGCTCACGAGTGCCTCTACCATGAGGCCAGGGAACTACGAGCCTCACCCGGCGCCTTTTCACCGCCGCTTTAACCCGGCACCTTTTCACCGCCGCTTTAACCCGGCGCCTTTTCACCTCTCCGCTTTAGCGCAGAATCTGTCACTGCTGAGCTACAGCACAGTCAGTCCATGTGAGGCACCAATGGCTGGTGCAGAGCCGCACGCCGAAGACCAATATTTGAACGGGAAAAGTGAAAATTCAGCAATTTTGAATAAAAAAATAATTAAAATGGCAAAGTTAAATAGAACATTACTTTATAGTACAAGTCATTGGATAAATATAACCATTTATTTTTTCATTTTACAATTTTTTTTCTATGTGATGACAGAAGTAAACATTAAAAACAAAAATATAGTGGGTAAGGAGAAACAGTGTTTTCTTGTCTCTATTGTTGTGCCTGAAATATTCCACAGTATAGCTTTAAACTGTATTCATTTTGCATTCATTCAATTAGAGGTGATTTTATTGCTAAAAACCTGCATGGTAGAGTCTCGTGCAAGCTCGTCTGTCTCCATGGAGATAAAAGTTTAATGCCACAGAAACAAGCAGGTGTCAGAAAAGTTACGTAGTGCAGTTTTCATTATTTTGTCACATCAACAGCAAAACACAACACATTTCGGTATTTCTCACACAAGTCATCACGGTAACAGTTTATAAAAGTCGATATGAACATGAGTTTGAAAACAGTTTTTGAATTTATGATCCTATATATTTATTTTGCCTTTTTATGTCAACCTTTTGGCTAATTTAGCACATTTTCATCACAACAGACATTCATCAGCCATAATTAAACAAAATTAGCCTATAAAAGCAAAAAAAATATCTGTAATTTATGCGAAATAAAACGTAAAAGTTTGTGGGTTACCTTCGTGTGTTGGTCTGGAAGTTGATCCGCTGCTCCCGGGGTCCCAGTGGAGCATTAATCCGGTGAAGAGTGCGCGGACTCCGGGTAAGCTGCTCGGACTGAGCCGCTGCTGCTCCGGAGCCTTTAAACCCGTGCGTAAAGCGTGCGTCAAAAAGTAGAGCAGCTTCCTGGGATTTTCACAATAAAACACTGACAGGAAGTTGGAGGAGTACTGACTAAATCAGATATGTTATTAGCTGTAATTATATTATCTGTGATTTCGCAAAATAAATAAACAAATTAAGTAAATAAATCAATTTAAAAAATAAATAAATAAACAAATAATAAATAATAATTTGCCCCTATGACAGAAGATACATTAAAGGTCCCATGGCATGAAATTTTCACTTTCTGAGGTTTTTGAATGTTAATGTGAGCTTCCCTACCCTGTTTAGACCCCCCCCCCCCCCCTCCCCATGGCTAAAAGTTGCGAAATGTCTAAACTGAGCATTTGCGATCCTTTTCTGCGTTAGAAAAAAACACAGCTGAAACGGGCGATTCTGAACAAGGCACCTTATTGACGTCAGATTGAAAAAAGAAATGCAAATGCAGTTCCACCACCGTCTGGATCTCCACCCCCTGTCTCTGGAAATCACGCCCAGAGAGTTTGGACCGCGAAGGAGCTACGCAATGCGAAATGCGTTTTTTTATTTGCCTGGAGGCACGTGCGAGTGTTTCTAGGCTCTGAAGTCCTTTACCCGACCCTCTGGACCTCTGAAACAGCAGTGGTTTAATTTTATTTTCTGTGATAATGTGTTTTTTTCATTGAATTTCCTCTCCTTTCTGCCTCCGCGCTTCAAACACGGAAATCGGAGCCAGCCACAGTGCAGCGCTCAGAGGAGCGGGTGGGGGGGCACCCGCTCTAACCCAATCTCTGTCCTTCTCATTTGCATTCAAGCAACAACACCCAGAATAAAGTGTTTCAGAGACATATTTAGCCTCATGAAGACAGTCAGAGTCATATCTCATGCACTGAGGCTTGATTTTGAAGGATTCATTTACAGTATTAGGGAACCATTAAGGTGCCATATAAAAGCATCAAGAAGTATCATGTCATGGGATCTTTAAGGCTGTGTCAAGCGACGTGGGGCCGTCCTCCTGTGGACCCACCACCCGCAGGAGGATCCATGGCGGTCCTCCTGTGGACCCACCACCCGCAGGAGGATCCATGGGGCTGGTGCACTGAGATCTGGGCTGAGATCTGTCTGGACTGCTGCCCCCGTGACCCGAAGACTCGGAAAAAGCGTTAATTTATTTTATTAAAAAGTTTTAATAAAATTAAAACCAAAAATAAAAATAACATTTAAATTTAAATAAAATATAAAATTAAATTAAAATTAAAAAAATAATAAAATAAAAGACAATTTAATATAAAATCCATCCATCTATCCATCCATCCATCCATCCATTTTCTTCCTCTTATCCGGGGTCGGGTCGCGGAGGCAACAGTCTAAGCAGGGACGCCCAGACTTCTTTCACACTTCCTCCAGCTCCTCCAGGGGGGACCCCAAGGTGTTCCCAGGCCAGGCCAGAGATATAGTCCCTACAGTGTGTCCTGGGTCTTCCCCGGGACCTCCTCCCGGTGGGACATGCCCAAAACACCTCCCGAGGAAGGCGTCCAGGAGGCGTCCAGAACAGATGCTCGAGCCACCCCAGCTGCTCCTCTTGACGTGGAGAAGCAGCGGCTCTACTCCGAGCTCCTCTCGTGTGACTGAGCTCCTCACCCTGTCTCTAAGGGAGAACCCAGCCACTCTGCGGAGGAAACTCATTTCGGCCGCTTGTATCCGCGATCTCGCCCTTTCGCTCATTACCCAGAGCTCATGGCCATAAGTGAGGGGAGGAACGTAGATTGACCGGTAAATTGAGAGCTTCGCCTTTTGCCTTTTATTTTATAAAATATAAAATCAAATCAAATAAACTAATTATAGTTTGTGATTTCCAACTGTCTGAAGAAGTTCACACTTGTAAACATACCACATACAAATTACGGCTTATGGGGCTACTCAGTTTACTAAACCAGGCTGAATATGGAACAAACTGGGACTAAACCAGGACACTGAGACTAAAGCAGGGCTAGAACAGGACCAAACCAAATCTACATCAGGACTAAAACGACTATCTCAAGGACCACATCAAGTGAACAATGCCTAAATGAAGAAAATATGAAATAACATCTGGTGAAGGTGTATAGAGCATTTTCACATGACATCATAATCTGGAAGTCGGCCATTTTGGGGGCATTTGAAGCACCGCGAACAGTGCATTTATGCTGCAAAGTAAAAAAAAAAAAAGCAAAATGGTAAAGCATTGCGTGGTCCTAGGCTGTCATCTGCAGGTCTATCGTTTACCTAAAGTAGTGACCAACCAGGGTGAACTAACAGAGCGATTATCCAAGGAAAGGAGGAGATTGTGGAACGCCAGTCTCCAACAGAAATTGGATGGGAAAAATCTCGACAACATTCACATATGCTCAGCTCATTTCGCAGCCAGTAGGTATTTCATTCTGTGCATTGTGATTGCTAATTTTGAACAAATTTGTAGCGACCATGTTTACATAAACAAACACCGACTAAACTATATCCAAGGCATAAATGTTAGTTGTAAATACTTGTGTGAGTGCAGCGCGCTGACTCACTAGCCTTGAGCCTCTTGAAGGTTCCTTCGGACGCGGCAAGTAACAAAAAAGAGTCTTGAATCCAAAGTTTGTCTTTTCTATCTTTACTAAAGTGAAAGTCATACAGAACAGAAAAAGGAACAACAAAAAGAAACAAAAAGGAATTTCTAAAGCTTGTAACTTCCCTACATGGCGTCCTACGTGACGTCCTACATGATGTCCCTACATGCTACATGACGGTCAAAAGACTGTGTAGCTTCTGTAGCTCGAGGCTTCCTCACTCTTCCACGCCACCCATCCCACACCCTAAGTTAGCTGAAATTAAATCCAAGACCAACGATCAAAGATTAAAGTACAAGATCAATAAATCAAAGTACAACATAACGTAAATATTAACTTTAACTAACATACAAAATGGCTCTAACAACTTGTACATGTTCATTTCCTTCATTAGCTCCTACAGTTAATTGTATTACAATGTTCTTATTTTAATCTTTGCAAAACGTGAATAATAAAAAGCAATATACTCGTACTTAAAGACGTTACACATGTAATACAAATATGCCGACCTTTGCCATCACAATATGCTTGTCTCCAGTTTTCCGCACTTCACGCTCTCGTTCCAGCCACAAAGAAACTGGTTGTTGCCTCCAGACCTTTAGAGCTCTGAAGGTCTTGTGCTGTATCAGGGCTTGGGGAGAAGACCAGGTTGTTGACAATATCGGGATCTCTTGCACAGGGCTCTCAAGTTTTGAAGTTCGGTCGGAGTGAGTAGGGTTGCCAACCGGCCCGATTGCCTTCACCCTTCATGGTGTAGTGAATCTTTTTAGCCCTTTTTTTGTATGTGTGAAGCGATTTTTTAACTATTTGACGCAAACCTGAATTTAATTAGATGCATATTTGAGTGATATGAACACAGGGAAAATAAATAATTATCAGCAATTTATTTTTAATACAAAATAACAAAATGAACAGAATAAAAGAAATATCTGTCCTGCTTAACTTAATACTGTATAAATTAATATAAACAGGGATGAAAGTGATCAGTAATGGAAAAAGCTGAAAGTCACCGAAAAGCTGGGGGGGTCCGGGGGCAGGCCCCGCGGAAAATGTTTGAACTGTAGATGCTCTGAGATGCAATCTGGGGTCATTTCAGCCACTTTGCACTAACTTCTCACAAAATGTGACTTGCACTGGATGGAATCAGCTCAGGATGTGTAGTCTGGACAATAGCTGCTGACAGCCAGACTCAAGCACATTTCTAAATGATTGTGCTGACTCTCGTCAGTAAGTATTTGGCGCCCCTAGTGGTGCTCTGAGTTACTACATCTGTATTTAGTCCTGTCACTACGTGTCAGTAGTGTGCCAAGCATAAAGCCTACAAGCATCCTGTAAAAGTGCTCCTCCACAAACAGTCAATTGTTGAGCCTTGAAGTGGAACCAACAGTGAGTTTTTGTTACTGTTTGAGATTTAAGTTGTTAATTAGTAATATAATGTTGGAATTTATGTTTAACATGCTTGAATTACGTTGAAACAAACACTATGCTAATCGGAATGCTAACCGGGAAGCTAATCGTTAGCTAAACTGCCGACTCATCTAGTTCATTGTTAAAGGGACAGTGTGTAAGATTTTTACCTGTTAATTACTGAAATTGAAGATACCCATTCAAAAATACATTGTTTTCCAAGCCTTTTCACTTCCGTCATGAAATCAAAGTATTCTTTTGGACTTAGATATAGTCACATAAAAGGGGGATCTTCCCCATGCAGAGGCAGCCATTTTGAATACGAGAGCCGCAGAAGGACATTTCGGCTCCGCCTTCGCCTTCGGCAAGGCTCGTGGTTTTGGGTAAACAACACAAGCATGCTGCCGGATCAGACGTAATGGATCTAACACGTGTTTTAGACTAAATTGTTTTACTGGATTTTATTCACTGGATCCTTACGGACAAATTGAGAGCAAGTTTATGGTGAAATACAGAGTTTGACCTGTGCAAAGCATTCTAAGGTAAGCTAACCTCATTTTGTGCTTTTCCGTATAAAAGCCCCATGTGCTCGGGGAGTGATTGTTGTGCAGGGAAATGAATTGCATAGTCAAAAAGAGGAGACTGTAAGGTTTCATTTGATGTGTAGAGTGTCATGGTACATGATCGGGAATGTGTGTTTTCATGAGAAAAGAAAAAAAATAAATAATCGGGACCGCGCGGCTCGTGACCCTCGAGGTCTGCTGTAGCTAAAACAGAAAGTGCAATAGCACCATCCACCTATGCGCCACGAATCCTACACACTGGGGCTTTAAGCCTTCGTGCTAATGCTTTGTTTGTGTGGGAAACGATGCTATTTGCTGCATTTACGTTGCTAATACTTACCTGTGCAGTTACTGTAAAACAAAGATGTTAACTTCAGTTATATTATACCCACCTGATTTACAACCTGTAGAGGAAGAAAATTGTGGACAATATGTTTTATTTCGATTGAGTCATGGTGTGTATTTGTATTTCATTGTGTTTCAGTTTTACAAAAATAAGGAAAGAAAAGAAATGAGAAGAGAAATCAAATATACCAACAAACTTCAGTAAACACTGTCACGCAATCACACTGGAGTCAAGCCTACTGGGTCTTTCTTCTTTTTGTTCGCTATCTGTCAGCATAATGCGGCCTACGTGCTATCAGGACAGAATAATGATGATCAGTCATGGTGGAACAGTAGCCTACTTAATGATCTTCATGTGAGAAAAGGCTGACTCACATAAATAAGTTTTCATAAATCTATCTTTATTTTATCTGATAAATGTTAATTTTAATCTTAAAATAAGCCAAGCAAACTGTACTGCACTTAAACACGCCCCGTTTTTGGACCCTCACCCACAGTTTGAGAACCCCCCATTTTTTTAACCTGTTTTTTCAACTTCTGCCTGGAGTCACATTTTCTTACTGGTTTTGCAGTGGTATTTACCAGCCTCTGCACATTTACCAAATGCACTGTCACTCTTCCCCGCGTATAGCTACACAGGCTCCTCCTGTGTGAAAAGGAGGACGTGAAGCGAAGGTACACGCTGTAGTGAACATGCTGCGCGCGCATGGCTCCAGACGAGCGCGCAGGCTGCAGTGCGAAGCTCCGTGCGGTCTCGCACACCGGTAAAAGTTTATTGCTAACGGCAGCGGCTGTAATGAAATATGATTGCACTCATCTCGAGACCAAGACCGACCGACGGTGTCGTAGTATTTGACACCAGTCGACTGGTAGATCAATGTATTGGGCCCCTGTTTTAGACACTATTTTTGATTCACACGGTAATACGGGACAAAGAGCGTCCCTTTTCAGCTCAATACGGGACGCGGAATTTTGTTTCTGAATACGGGACGATTCCGTTTTTCAAGGGACGGTTGGCAACCCTAGGTGCGAGTGACAATTTTTTCCGGGGAGCAGGAGGGGGGAGGGTTGCCTGGAAGAATCCATGACTCATCGCTGTACCAGCGAGTGAGTCTGGTAACGCTTGATCCACAGAATGCGCTGCTGTTGCGCGTAGACAGACAGCTAAGTGAACCAATCAGAGATTGCGCCATCTTGATTCAAAACTGAGGCGGAACTTCCGCTGCCTAAGAGTGACTGCGGGCAAAGGCGGGTGCACTGACGTCACCATCTTTGAACGAATCAGAATCGCGGAGTCCGTTTGTAACCGGAGGAGCGAGAGTGGATGGAGGGTGTCCAAATGGTATCGCGTTGTATAGGAAATACAGAGAGATATCATTTGGCTGGCCAGGTAAGGGGGAGGGGGGGTGTGAGTGAGTTTTTTTTTCTGTGATCTGTGTCCTTGTATTATTCTTTGTCAGTAATAAGTCAGTATTCAAAATATTACTCAATTTTAATTACAAAAAGGGAAAATCGCAACTATTTATCACAACTTTCACTTCCTTCCGCAACAAAATCGCAACAAAAACCTTAAAAGCACCGCAACTTTCATCGCAACTTTTTGGAAAAGCTTCCGCAAATTCAGGCATTTTAGCCCGCAACAATCACAAAAAATGCCCGCGAAATCCTGGGGGGTCTGAGTGACTCCTGCCTCCGAGTCCAGGAGACAGATCTGAATAATGCACTGTCTCCAGTCTCACTTTGTCTCCCTCACATGGACAGGGACATGGACAGGGACATGGACAGGGACATGGACAGGGACATGGACATGGACAGGGACATGGACAGGGACATGGACAGGGACATGGACAGGGACATGGACAGGGACAGGGACATGGACATGGACAGGGACATGGACAGGGACATGGACAGGGACAGGGACATGGACAGGGACATGGACAGGGACATGGACAGGGACCTGGACAGGGGCATGGACAGGGAGGCAGACAGGGACATGGACAAGGACGCAGACAGGGACATGGACAGGGACATGGACCGGGACACAAACAGGGATATGGACAGGGACACAGCTAGACATGGACAGGGATGCAGACAGGGACATGGACGCAGACAGGGATATGGACAGGGACGCAGACAGGGATATGGACAGGGACGCAGGCAGGGACGTGGACAGGTCCTATGGTCACAGCTCTGAGCCTTACCTAACAGAAGCTTCACCTGTGGGACGCTCATGTCTCTGATTCGTCTTATTCTCCAATGAAAAATAACACAAGACTTTCGGTAGTAGTCATGTATAGGGGGCGGCAGTAACTCAGTTGGTAGAGCGTTTGTCCACTGATCCAAATGTTGGCGGTTCAAATCCCGCTCTTGACGTAAGAAACATCAGTGGTTGAGCGGTCAGATCCACTGACCCACAGGTTGGTTGGTATGATTCCAGCTCCCACAGATGAATGCTGCTGTTGTGTCCTTGGGCGTGTCTGCATACACTGGTGTGTGAATGGATGATTGGTTCCTTGTTGTAAAGCACTTTGGGTGCCTTGAAGGTGGAAAAGCGCTATATAAAGATGTGACCATTTATACAGTTTTTAACTTTGCTGTGATTGCAGAAAAGTTCCACAGTGCACCTTTAAACAGCATGGTATAATTAAACCCCTGTGAGGTACCCCTTGATGCAGAGTGACAGCCCTGCTCCTCACGCCTGGTCCTGGTCTGGTCCTGGTCTGGTCCTGGTCTGGTCCTGGTCTGGCCCTGGTCTGGCCCTGGTCAGGCCCTTGTCAGGTCCTGGTCTGGGACTCGAGCAGGACTCGAGCAGGAGACATGAATCCTAATGGGGCTGTGGGTGTGAAGGTTCTGACAGCTGACAGCTCAGAGCCTCAGAGGCGCTGACACTGACCTCTGTGGATGTTGTTATTCCACTGAATCCACATTCTGCTGTTTGTTTAGATGTAGAAAAGCAAGTTCAGTACAAGATGTTAGAGGTTTTTAACTTACTGTTTTAAAAAAGGGATTAGAATTACAACTGAACCTTAAAGGGATAGTGCGTTTTTTTATTATTAGCCTGTTCACTTGTAAGTGGCGATGTTTACAAGTGAACAGGCTAATAATAATAATAGGCGCGCAGTGATACGACTCGAGAGAAAATAGCACCATGCGAATTAGACTGCTGAATTTTTCGCGGACAACTGTTTGCTTTTTAATTACGTCATGTTTGCGCTACTGTTCTGATGCTGCTCATCTGAACCTTTTTGTTATTTGGATTGTTTATTATTTTTTACTCTATTATAGCTATATTTTAGTTATTATTTAGTGTCTATACTCTAGCTATTACTATTATTATTTAGTGTTTTATGTTCGCACCTTATCACCGAGACAAGTTCCTAGTTTTGTGAATTGTGTTTACTTGACAATAGCAATAAAAGTCTTTCTGATTCTGATTGTGACGCAAATATATATTTTTGGACAAATATTGTTTTGAGAAGAAAAACAAACTTTATTAAATGTCCCCGCTAACTTACCGGACCTACTTTCGTGAGCTACAGCTGTGTTTCCCAACCTTTTTTGTCTTGTGTACCTCCTGAGCCTTTTTGTCATACCTCGAGTACCCCCTCACTCATACATGTTGATAATTCTCCAAAAATGGATTATTAAATGAAAATCATTTTATTTCATCTCCTTAATTTGAAAATTTAATTCTCAGGCATTTTCTCTCTTTTCTTTAACTCAAATTTACTCAATTTAGAATACAAAAATTAAAAAATCTCCCCCTGCGCCTGGCAGCAACACTGCCGAGTACCTCCTGCAGTGTGCTCGAGTACCCCTAGGGGTACTTGTACCCCTGGTTGGGAAACACTGAGCTCCAGAACCGGGGCAGAACTCGGCTCAGAGGACACTGTCATCGGTAAGTCAGTGTTAATGGACGACACTGCTGAACAGATTCACATAAAAAATTCACATAAAAAAACTAACTCTCCCTTTAACCTGCAGATATGGGACATGTAAAAGTTTGTCTCATTCTTAGTTTATGGACAGGCTCATGTGAAGCTCAGAACCTCCAGAATTCACTCATGGAGCTGCAGAGGCTGCACTAGCACTGACGGGTGCAGGTGCTGGGGTTTAAGTGGTTGGATAGGGAGTCCTTTTTATTCTGTTTGTTTTTTTCCATCTGATTTTAGTACCAAATGTGGCTATTTCACATTTCTCCACAAGCAGCACATGTTTCCCCACAGGCCTCTGCAGACAGAGGAGCTGACAGGTCTGACACTCAGAGGAGCTCAGAGTGTGAAACCAGAACTAAAACTGGACTAAACCAGGACTAAACCAGGACTAAACCAGGACTAAAACTGGACTAAACCAGGACTAAAACTGGACTAAACCAGGACTAAAAGAGTTCCACATTGCACCTTTAATTAAACTTAAAGGGATATGCCACCCCCAGGGCAAATTTGGGCATCTCCCCACAGTCCAGAGACTAAAATAAGTGGTGGAAAGCGTTTTCCTGCTCACCCAGCCATTGTCCGAGTCTGTCGCCACTGACCGCCGCGGTATCTGCAGCTCCTCCGCCTTAGACTGGAGTCTAACGTCGCCAGAGAAAGATTTCGGCCAAAAGGAATTAATTTGCTCGATGCGTTTCCCAATTACTTTCTGTGTAGTGCGCATTCATATCGAGTGCAAATAAATGTGCAAATCAACACGGAGAGCTTGACTTGGTCATTTTGGGTGGGAACTATTTTCCAGTGCGGAAGAATACAGTCGAATCACGCAGTACGCTGCCAGGGGAATCCCAGTTACGCACCGGGAAGGGAGTTCCCCTGTTGCACAACGTGGTGCGTGATTCGACTGTATTCTTCCACACTGGAAAATAGTTCCCACCCAAAATGACCAAGGCAAGCTCTCCGTGTTGATTTGCACATTTATTTGCACTCGATATGAATGCGCACTACACACAAAGTAATTGGGAAACGCATCGAGCAAATTAATTCCTTTTGGCCGAAATCTTTCTCTGGCTACGTTAGACTCCAGTCTAAGGCGGAGGAGCACCAGTTACCGCGGCGGTCAGTGGCGACAGACTCGGACAATGGCTGGGTGAGCAGGAAAACGCTTTCCACCACTTATTTTAGTCTCTGGACTGTGGGGAGATGCCCAAATTTGACCTGGGGGTGGCATATCCCTTTAAAAACAATTCATTTCACTTTAAAAAATCAAATTGACAAAGGCTCGGGAATGAACTAATGAATCAATGTCCACTTTTCTCTTTAGTGCATTGTTAAAACTAAAACATTACCAGAAAAATAAAATGAATGTAAAGAAGCGAAAGGTTTGAAAAGTAGAGAAGACGTAAACACTGACCTTAAGGTGGAAAAAAATCACACAAAAAAACTAAAATTATGTACAAAATACTAAAACTTTTCACAGGAACTCACCGGTTTACAAAAGTTAAAAAAAAAAAAAAAAAAAGGATTTTTTTTTTCCAGTTCTGCCAGACACGTCATTATCTTCTGGAATCGTACCATTAGAGCACCAATACCCGTCTCGATCAATAAACTCACAATGGTGTTTTAGGGCCAGAAACAAAAGTCATGTTTGAATAAATATTTGGCATATTTTTGTATTCACATTTTAAAGGGATATGCCACCCCCAGGTCAAATTTGGGCATCTCCCCACAGTCCAGAGACTAAAACAAGTGATGAAAAGCGTTTTCCTGCTCACCCAGCCATTGTCCGAGTCTGTCGCCACTGACCGCCGCGCGAGCTGCTGCTCCTCCGCCTTAGACTGGAGTCTAACGTCGCCAGAGAAAGATTTCGGCCAAAAGGAATTAATTTGCTCGATGCTTTTCCCAATTACTTTCTGTGTAGTGCGCATTCATATCGAGTGCAAATAAATGTGCAAATCAACACGGAGAGCTTGCCTTGGTCATTTTGGGTGGGAACTATTTTTCAGTGCGGAAGAACATGGCTGAATCACGCAGGTTAGCGATTTAAAAAAGGCTTGACTTTAGATAAAAGGTGTAACTGATAAAAACTGGCTCTCACAACACTGTCAATCTGCTTATCAAATTTGAAATTGTTGTCAAAAGTGACCCCAAGGTTCCTGACAGTCAATTTTAACTATGATGACATCGGAAGATGCAGAATCACCAAATAAAATGTATTCAGGGCTAAACCAGGACTAAACCAGGGCTAAACCGGCTGGTTAGCTCAACTGGTAAGTCACTGACTTTCACCGGCGGGATGTGGGTTCAAATCACCCCTCCCGGCAATGAGCTAGCCAGTGTGGGTCCTTGGGCAAGACCCTTCACGGTACTGCCCCCCGGGCGCAGTAAAAGATGGCTGCTCACTGCTCTTGAAAAGGATGGGTCAAATGCAGAAGTCAAATTTCTCCCGTGTGTCATTGTGTGTGAGACCAAATAAAGACTTAAATCTTAAATCTAAACCAGGACTGAACCAGGGCTAAACCACTTTTCGTTATGCAGAATACATTTACTGCTGCTCTATATGTACCTGTTGTAAACAGGCCACAGCTTCTTTGTCACACATATTTTGGGGATGTCCTGAGCTGTTAAATTTTTGGTCAAATATTTTTCTAATATTGTCAAAAACTCTACAGAAACCTGTGGACTTGAACCCTCTTACAGCAAAAAAAAAAAAATCAGAGTGTCAGGTCTTACAATTTACCCGTCTGCTTGAGCGAAGACTGATATTATTGAAATGGAAGCAGGCGGCGCCCCCCTCACATGTGAACTGGTTCAGAGATGTGATGAGTAGGGCTGTCAGTTCAACGCGTTAATTAGATTAATTAATTACAAATCCTGTAATTAATTAGATACATTTTTTAAATCGCCTGACAGCACTAGTTATGAGGCATTTGGATCTAGAAAAAATTGGTGGTCATCTTTTACCAGCTTATTTAAAGAAGGTATTTAAACTTTTATTTAAATCTGAGTAATAGGATGGTCTTTGTAATATCCACCTGAATATTCAGTTGTTTTTATTTTTGTTTTGCTTCTATAGGTAGGGCTATATACATAATAAAAATAAAAAAAAATGTCATGGATAAGCGTCCTCTAAGACATGATGTATGCACTTATAGTGTACAGTGGAACCTCACCTTACGAAATTAATTTGTTCCAGAAGTGGTTTCGTAACGTGAATTTATCGTAAGTTGAGTAGTTACGTAAATGGAAAACTATTGATTCGTTCCAAGGTTTTTTTTTATAGTGTAAAATTTTTTTTAATAGTGTAACATTGTTTTCTGCGTCCTGATTGAATAAACCAGGTCTAGACCAGAACTAAACCAGGATTAAATCACCCCGTGTGGCTCTTTCGTGCGGCTCTTGCGTTCGTTTGTGCGAGTTCGGTTTGTGGCTCGAGGACGCGCTCCCGAGGGGGAGGCATGGTCCGGGCGCACCTACGTGAAGTTGGTCCCCATCAAACGCACACCTACACAAAAACTAGTGATGGGCGGATCGATACCAAAGTATCGATATATCGATCCTGATGGGGTATTGAATATGCATCGATCCTGGTATTAAAATATCGATACCAAGTCATGTTTTCTTACCAACTTAACTTTCAGTTTATTTACTTCAAATTCATATGTGTTTTGTTCATTATTCAACCATTGCCACTTGTCAGGCACTACTTTTCCTTCCGCGTTCTCACCAAACATGGGGTAGTACGTCATCCCGCCATAGACTCACTGCTGTGAGATTTCAGTCAAATCGGCGCGGGGCTGTGGGAGCCATGGGAGACCGCAAGTGAAGTGTGGTGTGGTGTGGAGTTACATCCACACCGTGGACGACGAAGTGCAGTGTGTGCCAAAATATGATCCGATATTGTGGCAATACCACAAATTTTAAATAAACACTTGATCATAAATCATAAACCTCAGCATGACGAAATGCTACTGACCAAACGACGACAGGAGGCGAGTCAGGCAGCTCCCTCCAGCACAGCAGCAACAGCAGTACGACAGAGGTCAGCTGCCGAGGCGTTTCAGAGAGGGAGAATCCAGGTAATCATCAAGCATGTAGAAGACTAAGAGTAGTGTATGTGAGAGTGAGAATAGTGATACTTCATTTGTTGTCTTTTTTCATAGGCTGCAAGTGCCCAACTTACAATAGATTTATTTATTTTATTTTATTTATTTGATAGGGACAATGCACATTAATGAACATAAGTATAAAACAAATGTAAATATCCCGAATTTTAGCTACAAAGCTAGTTTTCATCCGCAGTCCCTCGGCAGGCAAATACATAAAAATACAACGTGCAATACAAGCAGCACAAACAAAAGTCTAGTGGTCACATTTGATGTCTGCATTGCCATTTTCATTTCATCAAAGATTTTTTTTCAGATATCTGGTGTTAGAATGTGTGGAGCTAAGCCCCCTGGTGGAGCTTTGCGAAGCCAAGGTATCTAGTTAGAGCCAGGTTAGTGTTTTTCTGTAGTTTTAAAAAATGTATGAAAGTATCGGTATCGGTATCGGTATCGATATCGCGATTCTAACCCTGGTATTACTTGGTATCGTATCGAAACAAAAATAACTGGTATCGCCCATCCCTAACAAAAACTATGTCAAACGTTTGTGCTTCGTTTGTGCCGTTTGCGCACTTCTCCAAGGGGTTGGTCTGCGTCGCGTCCCAGGACATGGCAGTGCTCGTGTCTCCCCATGCTTCCAACCCAACCCAAAACATGCACCATAGGTACCTCCAGCTTTGGTCCTGACCAAGCTGAAGCAAGAAGATCATGGAGATGGTCCCCGGGCGCAGTAATGTGCTGCTCACTGCTCCTGATAACAGGATGGGTTAAATGCTGAACTGGAATTTCCCCACTGTGGGACTAATAAAGGCATAGCTTTCTTTCTTTCTTTCTTCACTATTAATACATTTTAGTTTGAGTGTTTAAACGAGAGAGAAATGTGAGAAAAGTTTAATTCCAGTCTGAGAATAGCGTATAATGTGTGTGGTGAGGCGTTTACAGCCTTAAAACATGTAGAATAATTGTAAAATACAAAGTCTTATTGCGAGTTATTTCTGGAACCTAAACCCCGTGTGTGTTGATAAAGTGTATTTACGTTTAGGGGCGCGAATCTGAGCGCGCATTATTTGAATTTTTGAGATTTTGCATTTCGTAACTTGAATTATTCGTTTGTAGGGTGTTTCGTAAGGTGAGGTTCCACTGTATGTGATTGTATATCCTGGTTGAAATGATGTAACACACATTTTGGGGACTGCTACCTTACTTTGTATTTGTATAAAATGTTAAAAAATACAATAAACAGTGTTAAAAAAACACACACACACAAAATACTACATTCAGTTTTTGTTATGCTTTTGTTTTATTCATAATGACAATGAAGTCAGGTGATGACAGCAGACTTAGTGGTGGAAGAACCTCCTGTACCACTTCCTCCTTTTCCTCTCCTGCTCCAGTGCACAGCTCATGTTGCCCAGCAGAGGGCGCTGTTCTTCAGGGATGTTCAGCTCCTGCTGTAGGTTATGGTTGGACTTGCTCAGGGCTTTCTCCAACTTTTGGACTTGTTTCTTAGAGTCCACCAGCTGCAGACAGAGGACCTGTTTTTCATGCTCCCAGTCTTCAGATTTTTGGCGGGACTGCCTCTTAATTTCCTCAACCAAATCCTGAGCATCTGTGACCTGTTTAATCAGACCGTCTTTTTCCTCTTTCACTGTTTCCAGTGCAGTTTGGAGATCTCTTATGGCTGAGTCCTTTTGCTCCAGTTGTTTCTGATGAGCTACAATAATCATCTTTATTTTCCTTATTAAATGTAACTTGTACTCGTGCTGGTCGTGGCCTCTTTCTCTAAGCTTCTGGAGGTCTTCCACTTGTCTGAGCAGATGTTCCCCTCTGGTTCTGGTCTGAGCAGCTTCAGAGGCCGTTTGGGGACGTGACATGACCAAGGCCATGTCCTTCTTGTCGTCCTCCTTAGACCCCTGATGGTTTTGGTGCGCTAACTGCTCCCTCTGTAACTCCTCAGGAGTTAGAGAAGTGCAGGGCTCCTGTTGAGATGGTTCAGAGGTCTGGTCAGGATTGGTGGATGCTATTCCCAGCTCCTCCATCAGGTTGAATTCCTCAGTATAGAGGCGTTCGCTGTCTTCAGACGTGTAGTCAGCCCAGTCTTTGGACATGTCTCCAAGTTCAGTTCGGATGCTGAGTTCAAATGAGTTTGTACAGGGCCTGTGCCACGTGTGATGTCCTCAACCAAATCCTGATCAAGATCAAAGATCAATGATCAATGATCAAAGATCAAAGAACAGATCAAAGATCAAAGATCAAGATCAAAGATCAAAGATCAAAGATCAAGATCAAAGATCAAGATCAAAGATCAAGATCAAAGATCAAGATCAAAGATCAAGATCAAAGATCAAGATCAAAGATCAAAGATCAAAGATCAAGATCAAGATCAAAGATCAAGATCAAAGATCAAGATCAAAGATCAAAGATCAAAGATCAAGATCAAAGATCAAGATCAAAGATCAAGATCAAAGATCAAGATCAAAGATCAAAGTCAGCTTTGATACAGTGAATCAAATTTCCTTTCTCTCTGGCCAAGTAGTGCAAAAATACAGTGTACAAAATACAATATAAAGACAAAACAAAACAAAAACTAAGAAAAAACTCGAATCTAAAATCTAAAAGCAGTGCAGAAGAATAAATAAATACCTATTTACAGATGTCCAAAGTGTGCAGTGTGCATCAAAAATGTGCAGCAGTGAAATGGTAATGTGCAAGAGAATGTGCACTGAAAGTAAAGATGAAATAGCACTGAAAGTAAAGATGAAATAAATGTGCAGCAGTAGTAATTCCAGTACAACAGTAGTAAACAACAGTACAACAGTGGTAAAATTCCAGTAGTAAATGTGCAACAGTGCAACAGTCGTCCTTAATATCCATCTTGAATATTCAGTTGTTTTTATTTTTGTTTTGCTTCTATAGGTAGGGCTATATACATAATAAAAAAATAATAATTTCATGGATAAGCGTCCTCTAAGACATGATGTATGCACTTATAATGTACAGTGGAACCTCACCTTACGAAATTAATTTGTTCCAGAAGTGGTTTCGTAACGTGAATTTTTCACAAGTTCAGTAGTTACATAAATGGAAAACTCCTGATTCGTTCCAAGTTTTTTTTTTTTATAGTGTAACTTTTTTTTTTTTTTTATAGTGTAACATTGTGTTCTGCGTCCTGTTTGGCTAAGAGACTGTAGACCCAGGACTAAACGTGGAATAAACCAGGTCTAAACCAGAACTAAACCAGGATTAAATCACCCCGTGTGGCTCTTTCGTGCGGCTCTTGCGTTCGTTTGTGCGTGTTCGGTTTGTGGCTCGAGGACGCGCTCCCGAGGGGGAGGCATGGTCCGGGCGCACCTACATGAAGTTGGTCCCCATCAAACGCACACCTACACAAAAACTATGTCAAACGTTTGTGCTTCGTTTGTGCCGTTTGCGCACTTCTCCAAGGGGTTGGTGCGCGTCGCGTCCCGGGACATGGCAGTGCTCGTGTCTTCCCACGCTTCACTATTAATACATTTTGTTGAAAATCTATGAAAGTTTGAGTGTTTAAGCGAGAGAGAAACGTGAGAAAAGTTTAATTCCAGTCTGAGAAAAGCGTATAATGTGTGTGGTGAGGCGTTTACAGCCTTAAAACATGTAGAATAATTGTAAAATATAAAGTTATCCTACTTCGCGGATTTCTCTTATTGCGGGTTATTTCTGGAACCTAACCCCCGCGTGTGTTGATAAAGTGTATTCACGTTTCGGGGCGCGAATCTGAGCGCGCATTATTTGAATTTTTGAGATTTTGCGTTTCGTAACTTGAATTATTCGTTTGTAGGGTGTTTCGTAAGGTGAGGTTCCACTGTATGTGATTGTATATCTGGTTGAAATGATGTAACACACATTTTGTGTTATGCTTTTGTTTTATTCATAATGACAATGAAGTCAGGTGATGACAGCAGACTTAGTGGTGGAAGAACCTCCTGTACCACTTCCTCCTTTTCCTCTCCTGCTCCAGTGCACAGCTCATGTTGTCCAGCAGAGGGCGCTGTTCTTCAGGACTTTTGGACTTGTTTCTTAGAGTCCTCCAGCTGCAGACAGAGGACCTGTTTTTCACGCTCCCAGTCTTCAGATTTTTGGCGGGACTGCCCCTTAATTTCCTCAAGCAAATCTCGAGCATCTGTGACCTGTTTAATCAGACCGTCTTTTTCCTCTTTCACTGTTTCCAGTGCAGTTTGGAGATCTCTTATGGCTGAGTCCTTTTGTTCCAGTTGTTTCTGATGAGCTACAATAATCATCTTTACTTTCCTTATTAAATGTAACTTGTACTCGTGCTGGTCGTGGCCTCTTTCTCTAAGCTTCTGGAGGTCTTCCACTTGTCTGAGCAGATGTTCCTCTCTGGTTCTGGTCTGAGCAGCTTCAGAGGCCGTTTGGGGACGTGACATGACCAAGGCCATGCCCTTCTTGTCGTCCTCCTTAGACCCCTGATCGTTTTGGTGCCCTAACTGCTCCCTCTGTAACTCCTCAGGAGTTAGAGAAGTGCGGGGCTCCTGTTGAGATGGTTCAGAGGTCTGGTCAGGATTGGTGGATGCTATTCCTAGCTCCTCCATCAGATTGAATTCCTCAGGAGGCGTTCGCTGTCTTCAGACGTGTAGTCAGCCCAGTCTTTGGACATGTCTCCAAGTTCAGTCGCTGTTGTTCGTTCGGATGCTGAGTTCAAACGAGTTTGTACAGGGTCTGTGCCACGTGTGATATCTTCAACCAAATCCTGATCAAGATCAAAGATCAAAGATCAAGGAACAGATCAAAGATCAAGATCAAAATTCACATTCAAGATCAAAGTCAGCTTTGATACCAAATTTCCTTTCTCTCTGGCCAAGTAGTGCAAAAATACAGTGTACAAAATACAATATAAAGACAAAACAAAACAAAAACAAATAAAAAACTCAAATCTAGAATCCAAAATCTAAAAGCAGTGCAGAAGAATAAATAAATACCTATTTACAGATGTCCAAAGTGTGCAGTGTGCATCAAAAATGTGCAGCAGTGAAATGGTAATGTGCAAGTGCACTGAAAGTAAAGATGAAATAAATGTGCAGCTAGACCTGCGCGATTAATCGATTAAATCGATTAATTCGACTTTACAGTTCAGGACGATGTGTTTCTATGAAAATCGATTTTTAAATTATTTTTTGCACGCGAGCGGAACTAATGCGCGGCCACGTTTTACACGGGTAAGTTAGCGGGGCGTACCCAAACAATGTAAGAGCTAGCGCGGCTAGCGAGTGAGCTAAAGCTGGAGCTTGTACCAAACAAAGGTGTTTACATCTGTTATATGGAACTGGTTCGGTTTTCTTGCGTCGGACTTAGAACAAACGAGTGCTCGCTGTAAAGTCTGTTCAAAAACTGTTGCACGCAGCGGAATGGGAGAAGTGCAGAAGTGCGAACGGAATGAAAATATCCACCGTCCAGTCCCTAAAACATTTTCGAACACTCCAGTCAACCTTTCCCACAATCAGGGAATAATTTAGCTTCATAAAATGCTTCTTTATAAAAGAAAGATAGTTGTATTGTTATATATATTTTGTTGTAATAATATAATTTTGAGTTGATAAGGGGCATGCTTCTTTCTGTTCCCTTTTCATTCATATTTAAGTTATAATTGTATAGATGCAATTGTGTTGCATCTGTTATTTTTGTTTTGCTTTAACGAATGAAATAAATAAATAAATGAAATTATATATATATATATGTATACATATATATATTTAAAGCAATAACAGCTTAATTGATGCTAGGTGTAATGTATTTGTTTTATAAAAGAACGTTGCATTGTTTTGAGACATTTGTCTGTCATCTGTTATTTGTTTTTGAGTAGGGCAGAGAAAAATCAATTAAAATCGGATTAAAAAAAAAAAAATCTGAGATTTTATTTTTAGGCCATATCGCCCAGCTCTATGTGCAGCAGTAGTAATTCCAGTGCAACAGCGGTAAAATTCCAGTAGTAAATGTGCAGCAGTGCAACAGTCGTCCTTAGCAGCAATTTTTAAAGTGTCTAGAGTGATACGTCTTTTTATGGAATACAGGTTATGCCAATATGGAGGAAGGGGGGGGGGTGAAGCTGTTTGACAGTCAACAGGGCTAAAACAGGACTAAAACAGGACTAAACCAGGACAAAATCCAGCCTTTGTAAAAGCCGGATGCCCTGTCAGAACACGGGCAGTTTGAATCCCCAGAGCTCCGGCCCAGAAGCCTCCTGCGGTACCTGGAGCATCCACGAGTCGCCCTGGAGCCGGGACAGAGGGGAAAGCCTTGTACAGTTCTTATTTTAGATCGATGGTTGTAACACACTGAATTCTTCTCCTGAATCTGCGGGTCACTCACAAACGGAGCCAAAGTCAACAAAATGAAAACGTCCAAAAAATTATTTCTAAATGTGTCAAACTTCCCCAGAGTCTGAGCCAAAGTCTGGAAAACTCATCTCCAGCAGCAGGACACGACCTCGTCTGAGACAGTCTGGGCTTTAAAACTGCTCTGTGCAACTTTTCTCTCCATATGTTACTGCTTTGTGTATTGTGTGTGTGTGTGTGTGTGTGTGTGCTTTTGTGTATTTTTGTGTATTTTGTGTATATTTTTGTGTATTTTTGTGTGTTTTTTTATGTATTTTTGCATGTTTTTGTGTATTTTTGCGTATTTTTGCGTGTTTTTGTGTATTTTGTGTATTTGTGTATTTTTTGTATATTTTTGTGTATTTTTTTGTTGTGTATTTTTGTGTGTTTTTGTGTATTTTTTGTGTGTTTTTGTGTATTTTTTGTGTGTTTTTGTGTATTTATTTGGAGAAACAAAACACAACTCCAGGTGTGTTTTTGATGAGAAAACAGCGTTATAACATGGCTTAGAGCTCTATATCTATATCTATATCTTATAGGAAACTTTGATGTAGCCACACCTAATTTGGTACATAGATGCATCATGGGAATAGGAACAAAAAAGTACATTACGCCATTGCTAGGCGACCAACCAGCCTTATAGGACAGACCATGTGACCTGGTGGTGACGGTGCTACTTCCTGTCAAACTTGGACGAGTGATAATGTGCTAATAGTTTGGCCGATTTCACTCAAACTATACTCGTTGGTGTACATCCTGGCCCTGAACAGATTTACATAAAAAAAATCTGAAAAGGCCGTAATAGCGCCCCCTAGGGTAATTGCATGGAAAAGAAACATTTTACTTTGCCGTAGACACACCAAATTTGGACCACATATTCGTGACACGGTCTTGATCAAAAAATAGTGACACCCCCCCCATGCCACACATTGTGTTGCCATGGTAACAGGCCAAACGTCTGCCCCCCCATGCCACACATTGTGTTGCCATGGTAACAGGCCAAACGTCTGTCCCTGCCAATAGGATGCTTGACAAAGTTTGGTATAGCCACACCAAATTTGGTACATAGATGCATCATGGGAATAGGAATAAAAAAGTATATTACGTCGTTGCTAGGCAACCAACCAGCCATATTGGATAGGCCATGTGACCTGGTGTCAAAGGCACCATTTTCTGTCCTCATATTTTTATTTATTCAATTGATTTATTAATGTTTGCACCCAGCATTTAAAACAACAAAAATACACACAAAAGAAAAAGAAAATGAAAATAACAGAGCAGTGCAGGTAGCTGAGTGGTTAGCGCTCTTGCTTCACAGCAAGAAGGTTCCGGGTTCGATCCCCGGGTCGCCCAGGCCTTTCTGTGTGTGTTCTGTGTGGAGTTTGCATGCATGGTCTGGGTTCGATCCCCGGGTCGCCTGGGCCTTTCTGTGTGGAGTTTGCATGTTCTCCCCGTGTCTGGATGGGTTTTCTCCGGGCACTCCGGTTTCCCCCATCAACCCAAAACATGCACCATAGGTACCTCCAGCTTAGGTCCTGACCAAACCGAAGCAAGAAGATCATGGAGATGGTCCCCGGGCGCCCTAATGTGTGCTGCCCACTGCTCCTAATATATGTATATATAGGATGGGTTAAAATGCAGAGAAGAATTTCTCCAGTGTGAGATCAATAAAGTCACTTCTTCTAAAAGGCAAAACAAACAACCCCTCCCCACCTCAACCCCAGGCATTCAACACGCATGCATCCAGATAATGCACAAACTCACACAATAATGCACAAACACAACCCCTCCCCACCTCAACCCCAGGCATTCAACACGCATGCATCCAGATAATGCACAAACTCACACATGCATCCAGCTAGAAAAAAGGGGAGGAAAATGGCGCGTTAGATCCTGTCAGACCTTGTTAGACCCTGTCAAACAGTGCTTGGCCCCCACATTGCTGCTTGCAGCTATATTTAGGGGGCCAAGCACCGAAGGTGCTGGGCACCCTATAGGAATTGTATTCCGTTGCCTAGGCAAGTTGCCTAGTAACCCTTTGATCTTTCCTTTGATGTTCTGGTCTCAAGATTATTATTATAATTATGCTTGTTGTATAGGAAGTCTATGGCAGCCCCTAGAACCGTTTGGTAAAAAGTTGTGAAATTTGGCATGCACATTCCAGCCAGTCTCCTCATTACCCACAGCAATTTATAGGTCCCCAACCCCAACCGTCTAGTGGCACCAGCAGGTCAGAGTTGCAGAAATTTGTCAATTGCCTAGCAACGCACCTAGCAACCTTTGATCGGTCTTTGATGTGTCTGTTCTGACAGGGTTAGACCCTGACCCTGTCAGACTCTGTTAGATCCTGTCAGACTTTGTTAGACCCTGTCAAACGGTGCTTGGCCCCCACATTGCTGCTTGCAGCTATATTTAGGGGGCCAAGCACCAGAGGTGCTGGGCACCCTCTAGGAATCGTATTCCGTTGCCTAGGCGAGTTGCCTAGTAACCCTTTGATCTTTGCTTTGATGTTCGGGTCTGAAAGTTATTATTATTATTATTATTCTTCTAGTATAGGAAGTCTATGGCAGCCCCTAGAACCGTTTGGTAAAAAGTTGTGAAATTTGGCATGCACATTCCAGCCAGTCTCCTCATTACCCACAGCAATTTATAGGTCCCCAGCTCCAACCGTCTAGTGGCACCAGCAGGTCAAAGTTGCAGAAATTTGTCAACTGCCTAGCAACGCACCTAGCAACCTTTGATCTGTCTTTGATGTGTCTGTTCTGACAGGGTTAGACCCTGGCCCTGTCAGACCCTGTCAGACTCTGTTAGATCCTGTCAGACCTTGTTAGACCCTGTCAAACGGTGCTTGGCCCCCGTATTGCTGCTTGCAGCTATATTTAGGGGGCCAAGCACCAGAGGTGCTGGGCACCCTCTAGGAATCGTATTCCGTTGCCTAGGCGAGTTGCCTAGTAACCCTTTGATCTTTGCTTTGATGTTCGGGTCTGAAAGTTATTATTATTATTAGGGGGCCAAGCACCAGAGGTGCTGGGCACCCTCTAGGAATCGTATTCCGTTGCCTAGGCGAGTTGCCTAGTAACCCTTTGATCTTTGCTTTGATGTTCGGGTCTGAAAGTTATTATTATTATTCTTCTAGTATAGGAAGTCTATGGCAGCCCCTAGAACCGTTTGGTAAAAAGTTGTGAAATTTGGCATGCACATTCCAGCCAGTCTCCTCATTACCCACAGCAATTTATAGGTCCCCAGCTCCAACCGTCTAGTGGCACCAGCAGGTCAAAGTTGCAGAAATTTGTCAATTGCCTAGCAACGCAAGAACCGTTTGGTAAAAAGTTGTGAAATTTGGCATGCACATTCCAGCCAGTCTCCTCATTACCCACAGCGATTTATAGGTCCCCAGCTCCAACCGTCTAGTGGCACCAGCAGGTCAAAGTTGCAGAAATTTGTCAACTGCCTAGCAACGCACCTAGCAACCTTTGATCTGTCTTTGATGTGTCTGTTCTGACACGGTTAGACCCTGACCCTGTCAGACCCTGTCAGACTCTGTTAGATCCTGTCAGACCTTGTTCTAACAAGGTCTGACCCTGTCAAACGGTGCTTGGCCCCCGCATTGCTGCTTGCAGCTATATTTATTATTCTTCTAGTATAGGAAGTCTATGGCAGCCCCTAGAACCGTTTGGTAAAAAGTTGTGAAATTTGGCATGCACATTCCAGCCAGTCTCCTCATTACCCACAGCAATTTATAGGTCCCCAGCTCCAACCGTCTAGTGTCACCAGCAGGGATAAGTTGCAGAAATTTGTCAACTGCCTAGCAACGCACCTAGCAACCTTTGATCTGTCTTTGATGTGTCTGTTCTGACAGGGTTAGACCCTGACCCTGTCAGACCCTGTCAGACTCTGTTAGATCCTGTCAGACCTTGTTAGACCGTGTAGTTTGTGTACTGTGTATTGGCCAGAGGAGCAAGATGGTGAGGGAATCCGGAAAAGCAGATGACTGTTGATCAGCGCCTATGGAGCGGTCTGATCGCTCTTGGGACCTAGGATCCCGGATCAGAGGATCACAGAGACAAGCCGGATCAAGCAGCGAGGTCAGGGCCGAGATCTGCTCTGTCTGAGGCAGGGGGCATGTCGTGTGTGCGCTGCGCGGAGCAAGAACTCTGATCAGAACTACGACAGCGCCAAAGAAGAAGTTTACTGACTTGGAGCAGTAGATCCTGGTCTCCAGAGAGGCATGAGATGAGAAGAATTAAGTTTACATGATGCTGCTGTGTGGGAATTGTAATGAATGAAGTTATGTGTGTGTACGTGCGTGTGTATACGCACGTGTGTGCGTGCGTGTGTGTGTGTGTGTGTGTAGCTGTGTGTGTGTAAAGGTTTATGCATGGGCTTGTGTGTATGTACATATGTGTGTGTGTGTGTGTGTATTAATTTTTATTTTTATTATGGATCTGTACTCTGAGCCTCAATATTGTTGTGAAGTGACAAAGTTCTATTTTATAGGAAAAGATATATCCTGTAAACATCTCTTGGCACTATTGATTTGAAGGAATTTTCAATTCACAGAGCCTTATATTCTTATATTTGTAAATAAAAAATGTACTTTGTCATCAATATTTAGGGGGCCAAGCACCAGAGGTGCTGGGCACCCTCTAGGAATCGTATTCCGTTGCCTAGGCGAGTTGCCTAGTAACCCTTTGATCTTTGCTTTGATGTTCGGGTCTGAAAGTTATTATTATTATTCTTCTATTCTATAGGAAGTCTATGGCAGCCCCTAGAACCGTCCGGTAAAAAGTTGTGAAATTTGGCATGCACATTCCAGCCAGTCTCCTCATTACCCACAGCGATTTATAGGTCCCCAGCCCCAACCGTCTAGTGGCACCAGCAGGTCAAAGTTGCAGAAATTTGTCAATTGCCTAGCAACGCATATAGCAACCTTTGATATGTCTTTGATGTGTCTGTTCTGACAGGGTTAGACCCTGACCCTGTCAGACCCTGTCAGACTCTGTTAGATCCTGTCAGACCTTGTTAGACCCTGTCAAACGGTGCTTGGCCCCCGCATTGCTGCTTGCAGCTATATTTATTATTATTATTATTATTCTTCTAGTATAGGAAGTCTATGGCAGCCCCTAGAACCGTTTGGTAAAAAGTTGTGAAATTTGGCATGCACATTCCAGCCAGTCTCCTCATTACCCACAGCAATTTATAGGTCCCCAGCTCCAACCGTCTAGTGGCACCAGCAGGTCAAAGTTGCAGAAATTTGTCAACTGCCTAGCAACGCACCTAGCAACCTTTGATCTGTCTTTGATGTGTCTGTTCTGACAGGGTTAGACCCTGACCCTGTCAGACCCTGTCAGACTCTGTTAGATCCTGTCAGACCTTGTTAGACCCTGTCAAACGGTGCTTGGCCCCCGCATTGCTGCTTGCAGCTATATTTATTATTATTATTATACATTATTCCTCTGACCATGGGAGTCTATGCCAACCCCTAGAACCGTCTGGTAAAAAGTTGTGCAATTTTGCATGCACATTCCAGTCAGTCTCCTCATTACCCACAGCGATTTATAGGCCCCCAGCCCCAACCGTCTAGTGCCACCAAGCAGGTCAAAATTGCAGGAATTTTCAGGAATTAAAATGTACCTTTGATCTGTCTTTGATGTGTCTTTGATCTGTTAAACCTTGTTAGACCCTGTTAAACCCTGTCAGACTCTGTTAGACCCTGTCAGACCCTGCATGCGGCCTACATGCACCTTCGGTGCTTGGCCCCACATTGTTGCTTGCAGCTATATTTTTGTTCGTTTTTTCATCTGATTTCAGTACCAAATGTGGCTATTTCACATTTCTCCACAAGCAGCACATGTTTCCCCACAGGCCTCTGCAGACAGAGGAGCTGACAGGTCTGACACTCAGAGGAGCTCAGAGTGTGAAACCAGAACTAAACCTGGACTAAACCTGGACTAGAACTGAACTAAACCTGGACTAGAACTGAACTAAAACCGGACTAGAACTGAACTAAAACTGGACTAAACCTGGACTAGAACTGGACTAAAACTGGACTAAACCTGGACTAGAACTGGACTAAAACCAAACTAAAACTGAACTATTCATTCATTCATTTTCTTCCGCTTTTCCATGTTCTGGGTCACGGGGGCAGCAGTCCACCAGTGCACCAGCCCCCATGAATCCTTCCGCGGGTGGTGGGTCCACAGGAGGACGGCTCACGTCACAACAGGCCTTGATGTACTTCTGCCATGGGGGCTACCAGTGTCCACAGACACTGAACTAAACCAGGACTAAACCAGGACTAGAACTGGACTAAAACTGGACTAAAACTGGACTAGAACTGGACTAAACCAGGACTAAAACTGGACTAAACTTGAATTAAAACAGGACTAAACCAGGACTAAAACTGGACTAAACTTGAACTAAAACTGGACTAAAACTGGACTAAACCTGGACTAAAACTGGCCCATCAGGCCTCTGCAGAGCGACATCAGAGACAGACGGGAGCTGTTGGATCTGGCCGGGGCTCAGAGGAGCTCAGAGCGTGAAGGACAAACCCAGGTCTAAACCAGGATTATAATTCATACAACTGTACAAAAATAAAAAATAAAAAATACTAAACTAAATATACCCCAAAAGCAAGTCAGTTGGCAACTACTGGACAACACAAGAGGTTGGCAGCCACAAATATGGAGGGTGTGAGAGCAGAGGATGGAGGAGAGAAATGAAGAAAGAGAACTTGCCAATGAAATAAAATGATTGTTCATGGAGTCGATCAGTCCCTGTAATCACCTGGTCTGGTCCTGACGTCATTTTCCTTCTTCACTGATGAGATGAAGCCTCCTGGTGGCCATAGTGAGGCACTACATCACGGGAGTTTGAGCAGCATTGGATTATTAAAACTATTGAACTATTGAAACATTAAATTAATACTTTATAAACCAGTGTTTCTCAAACTGTAGTACAGACTCCTCCATTACATCCACGCAAGTACATGTAACTGAGGAATGTTTGAATAAAATGGTGCTTTTTAAAAAAATGTGAATCTGTATGGCGTCCCCTTCAACAGTGTCGTCCATAAAAACTGACTTACCGATGACAGCGTCGTCTGGGCCCAGTTCTGCTCCGGTTCTGTAACTCACGAACATAGTTCCGGTAAGTTAGCAGGGTCATTTAATAAAGCTTGTTTTTCCTTCTCAAAACAACATTTGTCCAAAAAGTGATATATTTACGTCACAAACAGAACAGAAGTTTTCCACGAAAAATTCAGCATCCTAATTTGCATTGGTGCTATTTTCTCTCGAGTCGTATCACTGCGCGTTACTTATGAGCTTGTTCACAGTTTTAGTCCAGTTTTAGTCCAGAACTAAAACTGAACTAACACTGAACTAAAATGGGGCTAAACCAGGACTAAAACAGGACTAGAACTGGACTTAGGGATGCAAATTATCGATTCATTCATTAATTGATAGTTGATTGACCTTATCGATCGATTAACGATTAACTGATAAGCGGTGTTTTTCACCTGAATTTTAGTGTTTCAACAGGGTCTTTAAAAATATAAGCTATAGTAACATAACACTGAGTCATAAATATATCATAGTATTATTATGTATATTCCTCAATTAATTATTCCTTAGTAAAAAGCAGACAAATGTATTGATGCTGAATAACAAAATACAGTAATCCCTCGCTCTATCGCGGTTCGCGGATTTATTTATTTTAATTTTTTTTTTTTATAGTGTAACATTTTTTTATAGTGTAACATTGTGTTCTGCGTCCTGATTGGCTAAGAGACTAGACCAGGACTAAACGTGGACTAAACCAGATCTAGACCAGAACTAAACCAGGTCTAGACCAGGTCTAAACCTAGACTGGGTCTGGACTAAATCAGGACTGGACCAGGTCTAGACCTGGACTAAACCAGGATTAAACCACCACGTGCCGCTGCTGGCTTCGTGCGGCTGGTTTGTGGCTAGGGCTGAGACTACGCATTCCGGGTGCCGCGGTTCGATCTCGCCTCGCGCGTACACCGGGCAGTGCCGTTGGCGCCTGCGGCCGGCTGTGAGTCGAGCTTGGCGCAGCGCGGTTGCCTTGTTTCGCGACCATGCGGGTGCGCGTGTCCGCGATTAGCAATTAATTACAATTAATGCATTTTGTTTGACCAACGTCTTGATCGACAATTAATTGTAAGTCGATTAATTGTGGACATCCCTAACTGGACTAAAACGGGACTAAAACTTAAAGGTACAGTGTGTAGGATTCGTGGCGCATAGGTGGTTAGTAGCTATTCCACTTTCTCTTTTGGCTACGGCAGACCTCGAGGGTCACCCGGGCGCGACGTAGCGCTGACAGCTCGCGTACCCGCGCACGAACCGCGCGCCGCTGTATACATAAAACGCGGTTCCCCGTTCACTTTTTTTTTTTCTTTTCGCATGAAAACACACAATCCCGATCATGATTCATGACAATCTACACATCAAATGAAACCTTACAGTCTCCTCTTTTTGACTATGCAATTCATTTCCCTGCAAAACAATCACTCCCCGAGCACATGGGGCTTTTATACAGAAAAGCACAAAACGAGGTTTGTTACTTAGCTTACCTTTGAAGGCTCTGCACAGGTCAAACTCTGTATTTCACCATAAACTTGGTCTCAATCTGTCCATAAGGATCCAGCGAATAAAATCCAGTAAAACAATTTAGTCCAAAATACGTGTTAGATCCATTACGAGTGTGATACAGCAGCATGCTCCCCCGTCCCCCCCTCCCCTTCCCCTTCTCTCCTTCGCTCCTCCGCTCCCTCAGGCAGCGCGGCTGAGCAGCTGCTAGCAGGAGCCTCGGCGAAGGATGAGCCCAAATGTCCTTCTGCGGCTCTCGTATTCAAAATGGCTGCCTCTATATGGGGAAGATCCCCCTTTTATGTGACTATATCTAAGTCCAAAAGAATACTTTGATTTCATGATGGAAGTGAAAAGGCTTGGAAAACAATGTATTTTTGAATGGGTATCTTCAATTTCAGTAATTAACAGGTAAAAATCTTACACACAGTCCCTTTAACTAAAACTGAACAGAAGTTTTCCACAAAAAATTCAGCATCCTAATTTGTATTGGTTCTATTTTCTCTCGAGTCGTATCACTGCGCGCCTATTATTATTATTATTAGCTTGTTCACTTGTAAGTGGCGATGTTTACAAGTGAACAGGCTAATAATAATAATAGTCCCGCAGTGATACGACTCGAGAGAAAATAGCACAATGCGAATTAGGCTGCTAAATTTTTTGCGGACAACTGTTTGTGACGTAAATATATCATTTTTTGGACAAGTGTCCCCGCTAACTTGCCGGACCTACTCAGCTACAGAACCGGGGCAGAACTCGGGTCAGAGGACACCGTCAGGGGTACGTCAGTGTTAATGGACGACACTGTTGAAGGTGACGCCATACAGATTCACATAAAAAAACAAAACAAAAAACACTATCCCTTTAAAGCTCTGTGTAGCATGAGTCCGTCACACTTGTATTCCAGGCCTCCATTGATTTGATCGAAGTGTTTGGTTTCTGTAACATTTTCTTTTTATGTGGATGTGTTCTTGGCCCTTTGCACATTGAAAACAACCACAGGAACGTTCACATTTGAGGGAAAGCTGAAATCTGGACTGTTAAGCCCAGGACTAAATCAGGAACTAAACCTGGACTATACTGGGACAAAAGCAGGACTAGAACAGGACCAAATGAAGTCTACATCAGGACTTGATTTGTAAATGTTGTACACAAGCCCAGGAACGTTCACATTTGAGAGAAAACTGAAATCTGAACTGCTGAAACTAACACGAGAACCTCACGCAGATCAGAAGATGTTTGTGGAGTCTAAAATACAGATACAAGACTTCTATTATTCTATTTATTCTTCGCAAAGAAAATTCTAAATACATTCTAAATCGAAATAAAACAAAACTGAACTAAACCAGGACTAAACCAGGACTAAACCTGGACTAAACCTGGACTAAAACTGGACTAAAACTGGACTAAAACTGAACTAAACCAGGACTAAACCAGGACCAAAACTGGACTAAAACTGGACTAAAACTGAACTAAAACTGAACTAAAACTGGACTAAAACTGGACTAAAACTGAACTAAACCAGGACTAAACCAGGACCAAAACTGGACTAAAACTGGACTAAAACTGGACTAAAACTGAATTAAAACTAGACTAAAACTAAACTAAACCAGGACTAAAACTGGACCAAAGCTGGACCAAAACTGAACTAAAACTGAACTAAAACGGGACTAAAACTGGACTAAACCAGGACTAAAACTGGACTAAAACTGAACTAAAACTGGACCAAAACTGGACTAAACCAGGACCAAAACTGGACCAAAACTGGACTAAAACTGGACTAAACCATGACTAAACCAGGACTAAAACTGGACTAAAACTGAACTAAACCAGGACTAAAATTGAACTAAAACTGGACTAAACCAGGACTAAAACTGGTCTAAAACTGGACTAAAACTAGACTAAACCTGGACTAAACCTGAACTAAAACTGCACTAAAACTGGACTAAAACTGGACTAAAACTGGACTAAAACTGGACTAAAACTGGACTAAAACTGGACTAAAACTGGACTAAACCTGAACTAAAACTGGACTAAAACTGGACTAAAACTGGACTAAAACTGGACTAAAACTGGACTAAAACTGGACTAAAACTGGACTAAAACTGGACTAAAACTTAACTAAACCTGGACTAAACCTGAACTAAAACTGGACTAAAACTGGACTAAAACTGAACTAAAACTGGACTAAAACTGCAGCCTTTGTGATTTGATGATTTCAGCAACTCGGATTGTGATTTCAGTTCAGTCACGATCGTGCAGGTCGATTGTGTGGTGAGAATGGGATCTTGCTGTTAAAGAAAAAAGAGGCGGGTTTCAAACTGATCTGGTTTATTGTCAAATCGTAACAGAATTTCGTGAGTACACGCTCAAACTCCAGCTTCAGAATCCATTATTTTAAACAGAAAAAGTTAAATTTAAGGAAGGCGTCATTCACACTATACAGGCCTTTGTACAATTAAAAAGTATGGCTCATCAGCTCTGGTTAAAATATACAGATGGATTTAAGTCCTCACTCCGCCAACTCATCTTTAAAGGTGCACTGTGGAACTTTTCTGATGGCTGGTATGCCAATTTCTCATCTCCATGGATTGCTTTAGCTTTGTTCCCAAGTATGGCATTAAACACCTCTGTCTTGCATTTATTTTTATCTTTTTGGGTACCTTTACGGGCTCGCGTCTCCACAGATCTGACCTGTAACTTAACCCGATAGCGCTCCCTGCTTGTCTCCATAGGGAAGGATCATTTCTGGTCCGATAACTTCTGGTTTTATTGATTGTTTTAACCGTAATATTAGTTGTTTTCATTGGTTTTTCTTACCTTTAAAAACATGTATTGTTATTGTGCGTGGGCTCGCCTCTCTACAGATCTGACCTTAAACTCGTAGTGTCCCCCGCTCGTCTCCAAGGAGATGGAGAAGTTCATTGACATACTGTGGAACATTTCAGGCAAAGCAATAATATCTCCATAGAGACAAACAGGAAGAGTTCCACATTGCACCTTTAATTAAACTTAAAAACAATTCATTTCACTTTAAAAAAAATCAAATTGACAAAGGCTCGGGAATGAACTAATGAATCAATGTCCACTTTTCTCTTTAGTGCATTGTTAAAACTAAAACATTACCAGAAAAATAAAAGGAATGTAAAGAAGCGAGTGGTTTGAAAAGTACAGAAGACGTAAACACTGACCTTAAGGTGGAAAAAATTCACACAAAAAAACTAAAATTATGTACAAAATACTAAAACTTTTCACAGGAACTCACCGGTTTACAAAAGTAAAAAAAAAAAAAAAAAGATCCCCCCCCCAGTTCTGCCAGACACGTCATTATCTTCCGGAATCGTACCATTAGAGCACCAATACCCATCTCGATCAATAAACTCACAATGGTGTTTTAGGGCCATAAACAAAAGTCATGTTTGAATAAATATTTGGCATATTTTTGTATTCACATTTTAAAAAGTTTCAGCACCTGATTTTCCCCATGACCAAAATGTGACTGTCCCCAGAGCAGATTATTGTACAAGGTCAAAATAACTCTGTTAATGCAATAACTCGTTAACTTTACTGCGACGGCAAAACTCCGCTCTGGTCCTAAAATGTTGTAAAAAGCGCTCAGAAACTCATCGTCGTGAGTGATTAGCCCCAGTGCAGATTATTGTATAAGGTCAAAATAACTCTGCTATGTCCTGTCTGCATGTAATTATTGTGAAAAAAAACTGTTGTATTTGGGACTCAGGAAGTGCACTGTTAACATGCCAGTTGTCGTTAATTTGAAAGTTGTGAAAAGCGCTCAGAAACTCCTCGTGGTGAGTAATTAGCCTCAGTACAGATATATCGCATAAGCAGGTGTTGAGCTCAAAATAACTCTGCTGTCTGCTGTCTGAATCTAATTATTAACCGTTTTATTTCGGAATTAGGAAGTGCACCGTTGGCATGCTAGACAAATCTCTGCTCTGGTCTAAGGCTACGTTTATACGGCGACGATCAAAACAGAAGACGCAAAAGTGGCGTCTCGTCTTCAATTTTTTATCCGCGTTTAGACGAGCGTTCTCAACAGGAAATGTTTGTTTATACGAAGACGCAAAAGTGGGCGAATTCGATTGAATATGCATGCCAGGCCGCTAATAATAGAATATAATGTATATTAATAATATAATGCAGGTAATATAGTGTCAGAGCTACCTTTTTCAGGACACCGACAGGGGCTCTCATTACGGTTGTTTCGCCCTCGATGTCGGGTCGGAGCTCTTCGCTTAATGCAACAAGAGCTTGTTTAGTCATTCTGAAGTTTTCCACCCAAGCACTGTCATCAACTAATCCATTCTCAAAATTGTCCCACCACTGACTGGTTATGCCCGGTCTCGCCTCTTGTCGCCTGCGACGTATTGTTATTGTTTTTACCGGCTTGGCGCATCCAGTCAGCTGTATGCGGCGTGAACATGTTTTGCGCTTCTTCCCATTTAGACGGAGACGCGACCTGGGGCCGTCTTCAGAACTCCACACTCTGGAAGGAGTCTTCAGATTTTTGCGGTTTCAGAGCCCGACGGCGCCGCCGCAGCCGCCGTGTAAACAAAAGACACTTCCGATGTTTTGTCGGTTTCAGTCGCAATCGACCTCGTCTAAACGGCCCCTTAAAATGTTGTTAAAAGCGCTCAGAAACTCGGTGTCATGGAGTGATTAGCCCCAGTGCAGATATATTCTATAAGTTCAAAATAACTGCTGTGTCCGGTCTGCATGTAATTATTGTGGGAAAAAAATATTTTATTTGGGAATCTGGAAATGCACTGTTAACATGCTAGTCGCACTATCGAGTGAAAAGCGGTCAGAAACTCATCGTGGTGCGTAATTAGCCCCAGTGCAGATCTATTGTATAAGCAGGTCTTGAGCTCAAAATAAGTCTGTTTGAATCGAATTATTAAGTGTTTTATTTCGGAATCAGGAAGTGCACCATTAGCATGCTAGACAAAACTCCGCTCTGGTCGTGAAAAGCGCTTACAAATGTACCACGGTGAATGCAGAAGGTAAGAGAGGAATAACTTTGGAGCGCTGCAAACTGTTTCAAATGAACTCGCTCTGTTTGTCACATTAAATAAAATCTCTTGTGTAATTCTTAATTTTGCCCCCTTTTTTGCACATATTTTCTTTGTAAAAAACCCGTGTCCGTTTCCATGACGTTTAAATAATTGGTTTAACTTCAGAAATCGAATCAGAATTGGACTTTTTGGCGTATTGGATGGTCTGTGGGGAGAATTACTGGACATGATTTAAGATGCACTGCGCAACTTCTGTTCTGGCGGAGGGTCCGTCGTCTGCTCGTCTCCATGGAGATGTTATTGCTTTGCCTGGAATGTTCCACGGTACGACTTTAAACATATCATTAGAAGCGTTTATTCATTACGGCCGTTTCTGCTGCTCAAAAATACAGTAATTCCTTCTGTGAATAGGGGCGCCTCTCCACAGATCTGACCTGTAATGTAGTGTAGTGTAGTCTATACTGTGGAACATTCTAGACAAAGCTATCACATTTCCATGGAGACAAGCAGAAGCAGATGGAAATGTTACGCAGTGCACTTTTCATTTAATCGATCACAACGATACAATGACCAATGCACCAGTCATCTCATTGTCTTTGTTGTAGGGTTAAAGATGCACTACGTAACTTCTTCTGATGGTTTGGGGGGGGGGGGGGTTCCGTTGCCATGGAGATGTTCCCGCTTACCCTGGAATGTTCCACAGTGATGTTAAACTTATTCAAAAAAACGCACCGATTCATTTACAGGCGTTTCTATTGTTCAAATTTACCTTTAAAACACATTCTCGCTGTGATCGGGGGTCGCCTCTCCACAGATCTGACTTGTAAATCGGCCTAGCGGTGTCTCCTGCTTGTTCCTGTAGTTGGTTGATGAGTTTAATGCCATACTGGGGAACTTTTCCGGGGCAAACCAGTATAAAGGGTACATGGAGAGGAGCAACCGGTGCGCCAAATACTAGAAAAGTTACATAGCGCATCTTTAACTTCTATATATGGCCCTATCGCACCATCGTAACCATAGTAACAGAGTACCTTTCACATAGTCGGCATGGCTCGGATCCACAGTACCTCCTCGCTCTCTAAAGTGCTCCAAACGGGTCAAATCAGAGGAAAAATATATAAAGACGCATTATTTTACATGGGGCAGGTCTGTCTCGGTCCCTGGTCTAGTCCCTGGTCTAGGTCCTTGGTCTAGTCCTCGGTCTAGGTCCTCGGTCTTGGTCCTCGATGCGGTCTGGACTCAGTACTTGGGCACTTTGGTGTAGTCCACGACGCCCACGCTCTTGCATAGGCAGATGGACAGAATCATCCCCAGCAGCTGAAAAGGAGAAAACAAGCAGACGTTAAAGGAGTTTCAGACAAAGCAGTGCCTCCAGTTGGCATCAGAAGAAGAGGCAGCTACAAAGTAAAGTCAGCGAGTAAAAGTTTGTAGTTTTTACCTCGATGGAGGCGACGCCGAGACACACGCCCAGAACCACCCAAATGTGAGTCCGGAGCAAAGCCTCCAGACTCTCAGAGCAGCCCTGAGATACAGATACAGGGTTAAAACAGGTTTAAACAGGACTAAACCAGGGCTAAACCAGGACTAAACCAGGGCTAAAACAGGACTAAAACAGGACTAAAACAGGGCTAAAGCAGGGCTAAACCAGGGCTAAACCAGGGCTAAACCAGGCTAAAGCTGTGTTAAAGCAGGACTAAACCAGAACTAAAACAGGGTAAAACCAGGACTAAAACAGGGCTAAAAAAGGGCTAAAGCAGGACTAAACCAGGGCTAAAACGGGGCTAAACCAGGGCTAAAACGGGGCTAAACCAGGACTAAAAAAGGGCTAAACCAGGACTAAAAAAGGGCTAAAAGAGGACTAAAACAGGACTAAAACAGGACTAAAACAGGACTAAAACAGGACTAAAAAAGAGGACTAAAACAAGACTAAAACAGGGGTCAAACAGGGCTAAACCGGGACTAAATCGGGACTAAACCAGGGCTAAACCAGGACTAAACCAGGGCTAAAACAGGACTAAAACAGGACTGAACCAGGCTAAAGCTGTGTTAAAGCAGGACTAAACCAAGGCTAAACCAGGACTGATCCAGGGCTAAAGTTGAGCTAAAGCAGGGCTAAAGCAAAACTAAACCAGGACTCACAGCTTCGTAGACGGACCAGTCGGGGGAGGTGGTCAGGCAGAAGCCTTGGTCGGAGGAGTTGGTGGAGGAGAGTGTGATGTTCTGACAGGAGCAGGGGAACATCACCTGAGAACTGTTCATGACCGTCGGGTTTCCAGACCAATCCTGAGGCCCCGACCAGCCACAGCACTTTATCTGAAACACACCAGGCAAAGCGTGCATACTTAATTTGGTGGGATAATACCTGGTGTAAATATAAATTATAGTTTTACACCAACCGAGAAGCAGTATGTGAAGAAAAGCTGAAAATGTTGAAAATGACATGAAGTAGAGAGGTCTATTTTAGAGAGTCCCATCACACTAGGGATCCAAAAATCCAATGTATTCTCATAAAACACATTTTTCTGATACTTTAAACAGATAAAACCAAATAAAGGAGTTTTCTTATACATGTATTTGTCAAATAATAATATCTGTAAATTAGGAGTTTGGCCTAAAAAAAAAAAAAAAGCTAAAAATTGGCCAAATTTGGAAAGAAAGTGTACAATGTTTTGTAATATTTTAAATATTAATGTTTTAATGTACTGTTTTAATAAAATGCGTGGTCCAGCCTGTTGTACGACTTTGAGGTTTATACGAGGTCTATGAGAAGAAACTAAAACCATCGGACTCTTCTTAGATGAGGATGAGTCAAGATATTAGACTCTTTTTTTTTTAAATTAGATTCATAATTTTGACTGGACCATGCTAGCAGAACTAAAGCAGGACTAAAGCAGGACTAAAGCAGGACTAAAGCAGGATTAAACCAGGGCTAAAGCTGTGTTAAAACAGGGCTAAACCAGGGCTAAACCAGAGCTAAACTAGGAGTAAACAAGGGCTAAATCAGGGCTAAAGCAGGACTAAAACAAGACTAAACCAGGGCTAAAAAAGCGCTAAAACTGGGCTAAAACAGGTCTAAAGCAGGACCAAAACAGGGCTAAAACAGGACTAAAGCAGGATTACAGCAGGACTAAAAAGGGCTAAAACAGGACTAAAGCAGGACTAAAACAGGACTAAAGCAGGACTGAACCAGGATTAAACCAGGGCTAAAGCTGTGTTAAAGCAGGTCTAAACCAGGGCTAAACAAGGGCTAAACAAGGGCTTAAACCAGGACTAAAGCAGAGCTAAAACAGGACTAAACCAGGACTAAACAAGGGCTAAAGCAGAGCTAAACCAGGACTAAGCCAGGACTTAATTTGAATAACTTTGCCTGGACCATGCTTCTGCACACTTCGATTCCTTGTATTTCCTTGAAAAAAGGGTTCGTAGTAGAGTCTGTGTTGTGCACTCACGGTCCTCTGGATGGTGTCCCAGGCCTGGTCCGTCTTGGTGCTGTTGCTGGGGTAACTGTCCAGGACTTTGGTCACGACCTTTGACATCTCCTCGTTCAGCTGCACACAGAAGCACACGCAGAGATTACCCAACGAGCCAGAACCTCACACTTCCACAAAACTTTACGACGACGAGTGGACCTGGAGCTGTGTCCTGTCTCCCTTTTCCAGACATGACCTGTTCCTGTCAAAAACAGGGCTGATATCGGTCCTAACGCTCCACGTCGTGCACGTTACAGACATCACACGGATTGAGGAAGTAAATGTGGAAGAGAACTTTTTGGGGGCCCATGAGCCAATGAGCACAGGCCCCTGAAAACACCAGGACGACATCAGGGTTCAGGTTCAGGTTTTATTATAGTTCTGTGGTTTGGACCAAAAGACTCAAAGACAGCTATTACCCCCAAGCTGTCAGACTACTGAACTCTGGATATACTCTAAATAATACTGAACTCTCAATAATACTGCACTAAACTACTTTTAGTTATGCATAATGTTTACTGCTGCTCTATATGTACCCGTTGTAAACAGGCCCTAGGGCTAAACCAGGACTAAACCAGGGCTAAACCAGGACTAAACCAGGGCTAAAGCTGTGTTAAAGCAGGGCTAAACCAGGGCTAAAACAGTCAATCAATCAATCAATCTTTATTTATATAGCCCTTTACAACACCAATGGTGACCAAAGTGCTTTCCAATTAAAAACATAAAATACAGCAATACAAAAGACAGAACATTATATAGAATAAAACAATGTAAAACAAAAATAGTAAAACACACAGTGCAGAAAAATTACGTGCCACAAACTACTAAGTATTAAAAGCCATTTTAAATAAATGTGTTTTGAGCCTAGATTTAAAAAGGTTAAAATCAGTGATGTTGCGTAGCTCAGAGGGCAGATTGTTCCACAGTCTGGGAGTGTTTGAGTGTTTGAGCCTGGCTCGGGAAACCTCCAAAACAAGTTGGTTATTTGACCTTAAAGTGCGACTTGATTTTCAGACAAATAAAAGTTTGGTCAAATAACAAAGTGCTAATCCATTAAGAGCTTCAAAAACAAAAAGTAAAATTTTAAAATCAATTCTAAAAGAAACTGGAAGCCAGTGAAGTGTAAAAAGGACTGGGGTGATGTGCTGACGTCGAGGTGTGTTGGTTAAAAAATGAGCTGCTGCATTCTGCACAAGCTGAAGACGACTGAGAGCAGTTTGGGAGACACCGACATAAAGTGCGTTGCAATAATCTATTCTAGAACTGATAAAAGCATGAATGGTCCTTTCAAGGTCGGTGCGATTTAAAAAAGGCTTGACTTTAGATAAAAGGTGTAACTAATAATAATAATAATAATAATACATTTTATTTAAAAGCGCCTTTCAAGACACCCAAGGACACTGTACAAAACAAAGTTAAAACATAAAAATACTTAAAATACAAAGATAATAAAATACAAATACAAAAACTGGAAGATGGTGAAAGTGACTGTTATGTGGTGTAGGATTGTCTGAACAGGTGTGTTTTGAGTCTGGATTTGAAAATGGGAAGAGAGTCAATATTGCGGAGGTCAGGAGGGAGAGAGTTCCAGAGCAGGGGAGCAGAGCGGCTGAAGGCTCTGCCCCCCATGGTGATGAGACGAGCAGAGGGGACAGAGAGCTGGAGAGAGGAGGAGGAGCGGAGGGAGCGAGAAGGAATGGAGATGTGGAGGAGGTCAGTGATGTAAGGTGGGGCCAGGTTATGGATTGCTTTGAATGTGGTTAGGAGAATTTTAAAGTGAATTCTTTGTTTTATGGGAAGCCAGTGTAGTTGGTGGAGCGTGGGGGTGATGTGGTGGGAGGAGGGGGTCCTGGTGATGATGCGGGCAGCGGAATTTTGGAGAAGCTGCAGTTTCTGGAGGGATTTATTGGGGAGACCAAAGAGGAGGGAGTTGCAATAGTCAATCCGGGAAGTAACAAGGCTGTGAACGAGTATGGCAGTGGTGTGAGGAGTGAGAGAGGGGCGGAGACGAGAGATATTGCGGAGGTGAAAGTAGGCGGAGCGGGTGATGTTATTAATGTGGGATTGAAAAGAAAGTGTGCTGTCAAGGATGACACCCAGACTCTTGATCTGAGGGGAAGGAAGGACAGTGGAATCATGGATAGATATAGAGAAACTGCTGGATTTGGAGATAGTGGAGGGGGTGCCTACTAGGAGGACTTCAGTTTTAGAGCTGTTAAGTTTGAGAAAGTTGGAGGAGAACCAGGAATGGATTTCTTGTAGACAGAGGGTAAGAGAGGTTGGAGGGAGAGATGAGGAAGGTTTGGTAGAAATGTAGAGCTGGGTGTCATCCGCGTAACAGTGAAAAAGAATGTTGTGTTTACGGAACAGAAAGCCAAGTGGAAGGATGTAAATGATAAAAAGAAGGGGACCTAAGACAGAGCCTTGGGGAACACCAGCAGTGACAGGGAAAGTGTTGGATTTGCAAGATTTGAATTGGATGAATTGACTGCGATCAGAGAGATATGAAATGAACCAGGAGAGAGGAATGTGGGAAATACCAATGGACTGAAGTCTGTGAATGAGGATGTTGTGGGAGATTGTGTCAAAAGCTGCTGTCAGATCGAGGAGGATGAGGATAGAAAGTAAACCGGAATCAGAAGCTAACAGGAGGTCGTTGGTGATTTTGAGAAGTGCAGTTTCTGTGCTATGGAGTGGGCGGAAACCGGATTGAAATTGTTCGTAGATATTGTTAGTGGTGAGATGAGTGTGGAGTTGAGAGGCAACAGTTTTTTCGAGAATTTTGGCAATGAAGGGCAGGTTGGAAATAGGACGGAGGTTATTGAAGTTGTTGGGATCTAGACCGGGTTTTTTCAGAATGGGAGTAACAGAGGCAGTTTTGAGAGATGAAGGAACCGTACCAGAGACCAGGGAAGAGTGAATGATGTTAGTGATGATGGGGGCAAGAGAGGAGAGACAGGATTTAACAAGGGTTGTAGGGATAGGGTCAAGTTGGGAGGTAGAGGGTTTGGAGTTAAGAATGAGCTCAGAGACGACTTGGACAGAAGGAAGGGAAAAACTTGAAAATGGTGACAGAGGTGAGTGCGGGAAGAAGGTGTCCACTCCAGAGACTGCAGCTCCATTTGTCAGGTGTTGGTGGATGGTTGTGATCTTGGAGACAAAGAAAGACATGAGAGAATTGCAAAAATCAGTGGAATACAGGTGGTTGGGCAGAGAGTCAGGGGGTTTTGTTATGTTAGAGAGCAGTGAGAAAAGGGTCTTGGAGTTGTGTTTGTTGGAGTGAATCAGGCCGGAGTAGTAGGTGGATTTAGCAGTGGATATTGAGTCTTTGGAGTGAATAATGTGGTTATTGTACATGTCCTTGTGAATTGTGAGACCAGTTTTATTTTTGAGTCGTTCCAGTTGTCGGCCTTTGGCTTTGAGTTGTCGTAGTGCAGGAGTGAACCAGGGTGCGGAGCGGGAGAAGGAAACTGATCTTGTTTTGAGAGGAGCATGAGTGTCCAGGAGTGTGTGTAGGCTGGTGTTGTAGAGAGAGACGAGGTCATCAGGTGGAGTAGTAGGATCTGTACTGAGGAAGTTGTTGATATCAGAAGAAAATGTATTGGTGTTAATGTCCTTTATTTTGCGAAATGATATAGTGCGAGGGAGGAGGAGTTTGGCAAGTGTGAGTTTGAGACTGAATGTGATGAGCATGTGGTCGGTGAATGGGAGTGTGTGGGGGTTGCAGTCAGAGGGAATGATACCAGAACAGCATACTAAGTCCAGGGTGTGTCCTTTGCAGTGAGTGGGAAAATTAATATATTGTTGTAAACCAAGGCTGTCCAAACAGGATGAGAAGTCATTCGAAAGAGAATTATTACAATTGTCCATGTGAAAATTAAAATCACCAAGAATAATAATATTGTGGGATAATGAAGAAAGATGTGTGAGGAGAGCAGAGAAGTCGTTCAGAAAATCCTTATTGTATTTGGGTGGGCGATAAACAGTAGCAATAACGGTGGGGGCGGGTCCAGGGAGAAGTGAAGCAGTGTACAGTGAACCCTCGTTTATCGCGGGGGTTAGGTTCCAGAAATAGCCCGCAATAAGTGAAATCCGCGAAGTAGGACAATTTTATATTTTACAATTATTCTACATGTTTTAAGGCTGAAAACGCTTCACCAGACACATTATACACCTTTCTGAGACTGGTATTAACATTTTCTCACATTTTTCTCTTGTTTAAACACTCAAACTTTTGTAGATTTTCATTAAAATATATTAATAGTGGGGCGGGGGCACGTGACACGCGGGCACGTGCGCGCGGGCACGTGCGCGCGGACACGTGCGCGCGGACACGTGCGTTTGTTTTGGTACCACATATCCATGCCATGTGCGAAAGTCGAGTGGAAAGCGACCTGGATATCATTTTGGGCAAGACTCAAGCCAATGCTAACAGTGCCAAACCGCTAACAGACGCCTCTGAGCACCACAAGACCAGGTAAGACCAACCTGCGCTCACAAGAGTTGGTTGCATTTCACCCCGGCTCCAAAATCAGTCCGCTATCAATGCGTCGCCAATACTCCACAGAGCTGTGGAGTATTGTGGAGTATTGGGTTCGTCCTCTCGTCCTCTCACGGGGAAGAGCCACTGTCTCCTCTGTGCGCGCGAGTGTCCTCTCCCCGCTGCGGCTCCCCCGGACGCTCCATGTTGATTCTTGGCTCTTCCATTTGTCCGGCTCGCACTCTCTTCCATGGCTCGTGCAAGTAAACAAAGGCCACACCTCCTGTCACCCAGGCGCTCTCGTGAAGGAAATCTGAGACTCTGTCCCTACCATCCCTGGTCTAGACCTGGTTTAGTCCTGGTTTAGACCTGGTTTAGTCCTGGTTTAGACCTGCTTTAGACCTGGTTTAGTCCTGGTCTAGTCTCTTAGCTAATCAGGGCGCAGGACAGAATGTTACACTGTAAAAAAAAAAGTTACACTATAAAAAAAATTGAAAAAAAAAAAAAAAAGAATTGGAAAAAAAAATCCGCGAAACAGCGAGGCCGCGAAGAGTGAACCGCGATACAGCGAGGGTTCACTGTACTCAAAAGAGGAGAAGACAGGGGCAGACACAGGCAGGACTTTCCACGTATCGCGGTGAATCATCGCGACACCACCGCCCCGGCCACATGCGCGGGGCTGACAGCTGTAAACAAATCCTGCCGGAGTAGCCTCGTTGAGTGCGGCGAAATCACCGGGCTGCTGCCACGTTTCTGTGAGACACAGAAAGTCGAGCTTTCGGTCCGTGAGGAGATCCTGTACTAGATGCCCCTTGCTGCTGAGTGAGCGGATGTTGAGTAGACCAAAGCTGACGGAGGTGGTGGAGTTCGTGGAGACAGGAGCCGGAGCCGAGCGGGGAGGAGTGGAGAGCACGCTGAGATCAGCGTGACGCGCCGCATTACGGGAGCGGTGGCGACGGGTTGTGGACCAGAAAGATTTTATTGAGTGTGAGCCATTGTATTGGAAACTACGGCGAGATCCATGGTGTATATACCTCCGACGGGGTTGGTAGGCGATGTCAGGAGGCACCCGGAGGCCGGAGGGGAGCTGTGGAGTGAAGCTAGCTAGCCGAAGTTTTAACAGTTCAGCAGCGGAGTACTGGATAAAAACTGGCTCTCACAACACTGTCAATCTGCTTATCAAATTTGAAATTGTTGTCAAAAGTGACCCCAAGGTTCCTGACAGTCAATTTTAACTATGATGACATCGGAAGATGCAGAATCACCAAATAAAATGTATTCAGGACTGAACCAGGGCTAAACCGGCTGGTTAGCTCAACTGGTAAGTCACTGACTTTCACCGGCGGGATGTGGGTTCAAATCCCCCCCTGGCAATGAGCTAGCCAGTGCGGGTCCTTGGGCAAGACCCTTCACGGTACTGCCCCCCGGGCGCAGTAAAAGATGGCTGCTCACTGCTCCTGAAAAGGATGGGTCAAATGCAGAAGTCAAATTTCTCCCGTGTGTCATTGTGTGTGAGACCAAATAAAGACTTAAATCTTAAATCTAAACCAGGACTGAACCAGGGCTAAACCACTTTTCGTTATGCAGAATACATTTACTGCTGCTCTGTATGTACCTGTTGTAAACAGGCCACAGCTTCCTTGTCACACATATTTTGGGGATGCTCTGAGCTGTTAAATTTTTGGTCAAATATTTTTCTAATATTGTCAAAAACTCTACAGAAACCTGTGGACTTGAACCCTCTTACAGCAAAAAAAAAAAATCAGAGTGTCAGGTCTTACAATTTACCCGTCTGCTTGAGCGAAGACTGATATTATTGAAATGGAAGCAGGCGGCGCCCCCCTCACATGTGAACTGGTTCAGAGATGTGATGAGTAGGGCTGTCAGTTCAACGCGTTAATTAGATTAATTAATTACAAATCCTGTAATTAATTAGATACATTTTTTTAATCGTCTGACAGCACTAGTTATGAGGCATTTGGATCTAGAAAAAATTAGATACTCTTTGCAGGGTCAGGAAGATACATTTAATAGGATGTGGTCAGCTTATTTAAAGAAGGTATTTAAACTTTTATTTAAATCTGAGTAATAGGATGGTCTTTGTAATATCCACCTGAATATTCAGTTTTTATTTTTGTTTTGCTTATATAGGTAGACCTATATACATAATTAATAAAATAATAATTTCATGGATAAGTGTCCTCTAAGACATGATGTATGCACTTATAATGTACAGTGGAACCTCACCTTACGAAATTAATTAGATCCAGAAGTGGTTTCGCAACGTGAATTTATCGTAAGTTGAGTAGTTATGTCAATGGAAAACTATTGATTCGTTCCAAGTTTTTTTTTTTTTTTTTATAGTGTAACATTGTGTTCTGCGTCCTGATTGGCTAAGAAACTGTAGACCCAGGACTAAACGTGGAATAAACCAGGTCTAAACCAGAACTAAACCAGGATTAAATCACCCCGTGTGGCTCTTTCGTGCGGCTCTTGCGTTCGTTTGTGCGAGTTCGGTTTGTGGCTCGAGGACGCGGTCCCGAGGGGGAGGCATGGTCCGGGCGCACCTACATGAAGTTGGTCCCCATCAAACGCACACCTACACAAAAACTATGTCAAACGTTTGTGCTTCGTTTGTGCCATTTGCGCACTTCTCCAAGGGGTTGGTGCGTGTCGCGTCCCAGGACATGGCAGTGCTCGTGTCTCCCCACGCTTCACTATTAATACATTTTAGTTTGAGAGAAATGTGAGAAAAGTTCAATTCCAGTCTGAGAAAAGCGTATAATGTGTGTGGTGAGGCGTTTACAGCCTTAAAACATGTAGAATAATTGTAAAATATAAAGTCTTATTGCGGGTTATTTCTGGAACCTAAACCCCGTGTGTGTTGATAAAGTGTATTTACGTTTCGGGGTGTGCATCTGAGCGCGCATTATTAGAATTTTTGAGATTTCGTGTTTCGTAAATTGAATTTTCTTTCGTATTTAGAGACCAAAATTTAACATGGAGGCGTTTCGTAACTTGGATTATTCGTTTGTAGGGTCTTTCGTAAGGTGAGGTACCACTGTATGTGATTGTATATCCTGGTTGAAATGATGTAACACTGTTATTTTGGGGACTGCTACCTTACTTTGTATTTGTATAAAATGTTAAAAATACAATAAACGGTGTTAAAAAAAAAAAAAAAAATACTACATTCAGTTTTTGTTATGCTTTTGTTTTATTCATAATGACAATGAAGTCAGGTGATGAGAGCAGACTTAGTGGTGGAAGAACCTCCTGTACCACTTCCTCCTTTTCCTCTCCAGCTCAGCGAGTATGCACCGCCTCGACTGCAGACTGAGACCACACTCCGAACCGTGCACTCGCTGAATTGGGAAACGGCTAGTATGTCTCTTTCTGCAGGGTGCACTGTTCTCCTAACGTTCTCAGCTCCTGCTCAAGTGCCACAAACCAGAGCTCCTCTTGAAGCGCAGCGCATGTCTTCTCCAGCAGAATCTGCTTTTCCAGAGTGCACCTCAGACCCTGCTTCTCCTGCTGCACCTCCTGCTCCAGAGCACTGTTTCTATCGACCAGTAGGGTGCGCTCTGCCTCTGCTTTCATCAGCAGTTGCTTCTGTGCACAGCTGGTCTCCTCCAGCAGGGTGCACTCTTCAAGAGTGGATCTGAGCTGCTCTTTGAGTGTCTCACTGCTCTTCAAAATAGCGGCCTTCTCCTCCTCTAATTCAGCTCTGAGTCGCTTCTGTTGCTCCACCTCCTGCTCCAGTTCACTATTCTTTTGGAGCAGTAGGGTGCGCTGTGTCTCCGTTCTCCTCAGCACCTGTTCTTGCACACAGTGCTCTTCCTCCAACAGGGTGCGCTCTTCCTTTATCCCTCTGAGCTGCTCTCTGAGCTGCTGCAGGTTTTGGTTGGACTTGCTCAGGGCTTTCTCCAACTTTTGGACTTGTTTCTTAGAGTCCTCCAGCTGCAGACAGAGGACCTGTTTTTCACGCTCCCAGTCTTCAGATTTTTGGCGGGACTGCCCCTTAATTTCCTCAACCAAATCCTGAGCATCTGTGACCTGTTTAATCAGACCATCTTTTTCCTCTTTCACTGTTTCCAGAGCAGTTTGGAGATCTCTTATGGCTGAGTCCTTTTGCTCCAGTTGTTTCTGATGAGCTACAATAATCATCTTTACTTTCCTTAATAAATCTAACTTGTACTCCTCGTGCTGGTCGCAGTCTCTTTCTCTAATCTTCTGGAGGTCTTCCACTTGTCTGAGCAGATGTCCCTCTCTGATTTTGGTGTGAGCAGCTTCAGAGGCCGTTTGGAGATGTGACATGACCAAGCCCATGCCCTTCTCGTCGTCCTCCTTAGACCCCTGATGGTTTTGGGGCCCTAACTGCTCCCTCTCTAACTCCTCAAGAGTTAGAAAAGTGCAGGGCTCCTGTTGAGATGGTTCAGAGGTCTGGTCAGGATTGGTGGATGCTATTCCTAGCTCCTCCATCAGGTTGAATTCCTCAGTATAGAGGCGTTCGCTGTCTTCAGACGTGTAGTCAGCCCAGTCTTTGGACATGTCTCCAAGTTCAGTCGCTGTTGTTCGTTCGGATGCTGAGTTCAAACGAGTTTGTACAGGGCCTGTGCCACGTGTGATCAAGATCAAAGATTAAAGATCAAGGTCAAGATCAAAGCAAGATTCAAGAAAGATCAAAGAGCAAGATCAAAGAGCATGATCAAAGCAAGATTCAAGATCAAAGTCAACTTTGATACAGTGAATCAACTTTGATACAGTGAATCAAAAACTAAGAAAAAACTCAAATCTAGAATCTAAAATCTAAAAGCAGTGCAGAAGAATAAATAAATACCTATTTACAGATGTCCAAAATGTGCAGTGTGCATCAAAAATGTGCAGCAGTGAAATGGTAATGTGCAATAGAATGTGCACTGAAAGTAAAGATGAAATAAATGTGCAGCAGTAGTAATTCCAGTACAACAGTAGTAAACAACAGTGGTAAAATTCCAGTAGTAAATCCATAAATGAATTTAAAACTTCCATAAGAAAAATGGTAACGAACACATGCACTTATTTTTCTTGAGATGTTTTTAACATACTGTATTTATTTGTTTATGATGAGAATGTAAAGTATGGCATTGATGCTTGTTTTTCTTGAGATGTTTTTAACATACTGTATTTATTTATAATGAAAATGTAAAGTGTAGTGTTTATGTATGTGGGTATGTGTAACTATTGTTTGTATGTATGTAACTATTTATGTGGATTGGCTGCTAACTTGGCCAGGTCTCTCTTGAAAATGAGATTTTGAATCTCAATGGGCCTTCCTGGTTAAATAAAGGTTTAAAAAAAAAAAAAAAAAAAAAGTGCAACAGTCGTCCTTAATATCCATCTTGAATATTCAGTTGTTTTTATTTTAGTTTTGCTTCTATAGGTAGGGCTATATACATAATAAAAAAATAATAATTTCATGGATAAGCGTCCTCTAAGACATGATGTATGCACTTATAATGTACAGTGGAACCTCACCTTACGAAATTAATTTGTTCCAGAAGTGGTTTCGTAACGTGAATTTTTCACAAGTTGAGTAGTTACGTAAATGGAAAACTCCTGATTCGTTCCAAGGTTGTTTTTTTTTATAGTGTAACTTTTTTTTTAAATAGTGTAACATTGTGTTCTGCGTCCTGATTGGCTAAGAGACTGTAGACCCAGGACTAAACGTGGAATAAACCAGGTCTAAACCAGAACTAAACCAGGATTAAATCACCCCGTGTGGCTCTTTCGTGCGGCTCTTGCGTTCGTTTGTGCGTGTTCGGTTTGTGGCTCAAGGACGCGGTCCCGAGGGGGAGGCATGGTCCGGGCGCACCTACATGAAGTTGGTCCCCATCAAACGCACACCTACACAAAAACTATGTCAAACGTTTGTGCTTCGTTTGTGCCATTTGCGCACTTCTCCAAGGGGTTGGTGCGCGTCGCGTCCCGGGACATGGCAGTGCTCGTGTCTCCCCACGCTTCACTATTAATACATTTTGTTGAAAATCTATGAAAGTTTGAGTGTTTAAACAAGAGAGAAATGTGAGAAAAGTTTAATTCCAGTCTGAGAATAGCGTATAATGTGTGTGGTGAGGCGTTTACAGCCTTAAAACATGTAGAATAATTGTAAAATATAAAGTTGTCCTTCTTCGCGGATTTCTCTTATTGCGGGTTATTTCTGGAACCTAACCCCCGTGTGTGTTGATAAAGTGTATTCACGTTTCGGGACGCGAATCTGAGCGCGCATTATTTGAATTTTTGAGATTTCGCGTTTCGTAACTTGAATTTTCTTTCGTATTTAGAGACCAAAATTTAACGTGGAGGCGTTTCATAACTTGGATTATTCGTTTGTAGGGTGTTTCGTAAGGTGAGGTTCCACTGTATGTGATTGTATATCCTGGTTGAAATGATGTAACGCACATTTTGGGGACTGCTACCTTACTTTGTATTTGTATAAAATGCGTGAAAAGTCCCTCAGTCGTCCAGGTAGAATCCATGATAACAGGAGAAGTTCAATTTGTCAACTGGACCAAGTTTGTTTGGTTGAAAACGTTTCGCCGCTCATCCGAGAGGCTTCGTCAGCTCTAATAATTACCAGTATTCTTATTAGAGCTGACGAAGCCTCTCGGATGAGCGGCGAAACGTTTTCAACCAAACAAACTTGGTCCAGTTGACAAATTGAACTTCTCCTGTTATCATTTGTATAAAATGTTAAAAAATACAATAAAGTGTTTAAAAAAAAACACAAAATACTACATTCATTTTTTGTTATGCTTTTGTTTTATTCATAATGACAATGAAGTCAGGTGATGACAGCAGACTTAGTGGTGGAAGAACCTCCTGTACCACTTCCTCCTTTTCCTCTCCTGCTCCAGTGCACAGCTCATGTTGTCCAGCAGAGGGCGCTGTTCTTCAGGGATGTTCAACTCCTGCTGTAGGTTTTGGTTGGACTTGCTCAGGGCTTTCTCCAACTTTTGGACTTGTTTCTTAGAGTCCTCCAGCTGCAGACAGAGGACCTGTTTTTCACGCTCCCAGTCTTCAGATTTTTGGCGGGACTGCCCCTTAATTTCCTCAACCAAATCTCGAGCATCTGTGACCTGTTTAATCAGACCATCTTTTTCCTCTTTCACTGTTTCCAGTGCAGTTTGGAGATCTCTTATGGCTGAGTCCTTTTGTTCCAGTTGTTTCTGATGAGCTACAATAATCATCTTTACTTTCCTTATTAAATGTAACTTGTACTCGTGCTGGTCGTGGCCTCTTTCTCTAAGCTTCTGGAGGTCTTCCACTTGTCTGAGCAGATGTTCCCCTCTGGTTCTGGTCTGAGCAGCTTCAGAGGCCGTTTGGGGATGTGACATGACCAAGCCCATGCCCTTCTCATCGTCCTCCTTAGACCCCTGATGGTTTTGGTGCCCTAACTGCTCCCTCTGTAACTCCTCAGGAGTTAGAGAAGTGCGGGGCTCCTGTTGAGATGATTCAGAGGTCTGGTCAGGATTGGTGGATGCTATTCCCAGCTCCTCCATCAGGTTGAATTCCTCAGGAGGCGTTCGCTGTCTTCAGACGTGTAGTCAGCCCAGTCTTTGGACATGTCTCCAAGTTCAGTCGCTGTTGTTCGTTCGGATGCTGAGTTCAAACGAGTTTGTACAGGGCCTGTGCCACGTGTGATGTCCTCAACCAAATCCTGATCAAGATCAAAGATCAAGGAACAGATCAAAGATCAAGATCAAAATTCACATTCAAGATCAAAGATCAAGATCAAAGTCAGCTTTGGGTGATACCAAATTTCCTTTCTCTCTGGCCAAGTAGTGCAAAAATACAGTGTACAAAATACAATATAAAGACAAAACAAAACAAAAACAAAGAAAAAACTCTAATCTAGAATCCAAAATCTAAAAGCAGTGCAGAAGAATAAATAAATACCTATTTACAGATGTCCAAAGTGTGCAGTGTGCATCAAAAATGTGCAGCAGTGAAATGGTAATGTGCAAGAGAATGTGCACTGAAAGTAAAGATGAAATAAATGTGCAGCTAGACCTGCGCGATTAATCGATTAAATCGATTAATTCGACTTTACAGTTCAGGACGATGTGTTTTTATGAAAATCGATTTTTAAATTATTTTTTGCACGCGAGCGGAACTAATGCGCGGCCACGTTTTACACGGGTAAGTTAGCGGGGCGTACCCAAACATTGTAAGAGCTAGCGCGGCTAGCGAGTGAGCTAAAGCTGGAGCTTGTACCAAACAAAGGTGTTTACATCTGTTATATGGAACTGGTTAGGTTTTCTTGCGTCGGACTTAGAACAAACGCAGCGGAATGGGAGAAGTGCAGAAGTGCAAAAGAAAATATCCACCGTCCAGTCCCTAAAACATTTTCGAACACTCCAGTCAACCTTTCCCACAATCAGGGAATAATTTAGCTTCATAAAATGCTTCTTTATAAAAGAAAGATAGTTGTATAACTATGTTATTATTGTTATATATATTTTGTTGTAATATAATTTTGAGTTGATAAGGGGCATGCTTCGTTCTGTTCCCTTTTCATTCATATTTAAGTTATAATTGTGTTGCATCTGTTATTTTTGTTTTGCTTTAACGAATGAAATAAATAAATGAAATATATATATATATATATATATGATGATATATATATATATATATATGATGATATATATATATATGTATTTTAAAACAATAACAGCTTAAATGATGCAGGTGTAATGTATTTGTTTTATAAAAGAACGTTGCATTATTTTGAGCCATTTGTCTGTCATCTGTTATTTGTTTTTGAGTAGGGCAGAGAAAAATCGATTAAAATCAGATTTAAAAAAAAAAAATCTGAGATTTTATTTTCAGGCCATATCGCCCAGCTCTATGTGCAGCAGTAGTAATTCCAGTACAACAGTGGTAAAATTCCAGTAGTAAATGTGCAGCAGTGCAACAGTCGTCCTTAGAAGCAATTTTTAAAGTGTCTAGAGTGATACGTCTTTTTATGGAATACAGGTTATGCCAATGTGGGGGAGGGGGGGGGTGAAGCTGTTTGACAGTCAACAGGGCTAAAACAGGACTAAAACAGGACTAAAACAGGACAAAATCCAGCCTTTGTAAAAGCTGGATGCCCTGTCAGAACACGGGCAGTTTGAATCCCCAGAGCTCCGGCCCAGAAGCCTCCTGCGGTACCTGGAGCATCCACGAGTCGCCCTGGAGCCGGGACAGAGGGGAAAGCCTTGTACAGTTCTTATTTTAGATCGATGGTTGTAACACACTGAATTCTTCTCCTGAATCTGCGGGTCACTCACAAACGGAGCCAAAGTCAACAAAATGAAAACGTCCAAAAAATTATTTCTAAATGTGTCAAACTTCCCCAGAGTCTGAGCCAAAGTCTGGAAAACTCATCTCCAGCAGCAGGACACGACCTCGTCTGAGACAGTCTGGGCTTTAAAACTGCTCTGTGCAACTTTTCTCTCCATATGTTACTGCTTTGTGTATTGTGTGTGTGTGCTTTTGTGTATTTTTGTGTTTTTTGTGTATTTTTTGTATATTTTTGTGTATTTTTGTGTGTTTTTTATGTATTTTTGCGTGTTTTTGTGGTATTTTTGCGTGTTTTTGTGTATTTTGTGTATTTGTGTATATTTTTGTGTATTTTTTTAAATGTTTTTGTGTATTTTTTGTGTGTTTTTGTGTATTTATTTGGAGAAACAAAACACAACTCTAGGTGTGTTTTTGATGAGAAAACAGCGTTATAACATGGCTTAGAGCTCTATATCTATATCTATATCTTATAGGAAACTTTGATGTAGCCACACCTAATTTGGTACATAGATGCATCATGGGAATAGGAACAAAAAAGTATATTACACCATTGCTAGGCAACCAACCAGCCATATAGGATAGACCATGTGACCTGGTGGCAAAGGCGTCATTTTCTGTCAAATGATAATTCACGCATACTTTGGCTGATTTCACTCAAACTTAAATCGTTGGTTGACACCCTGGCCTTGAACAGATTAATATAAGAAAATCTTAAATGGGTGCTATAGCGCCACCTAGGGAGATTGTGTGGAACAGAAAAATTTTACTTTGTCGTAGACATACCAAATTTGGTACACACATTCATGACAGGGTCTCGATCAAAAAACTCAAAGACGCCCCCACACCATCTCCCATCGTGTTGCCATGGCAACAGGCCAAACATCTGTCCTCGTCAATGGGACGCCAGGCAAAAACTTTGTCATAGTCAAACCAAATTTGGTACACAGATGCTTCATGGGAAGAGGACCAAAAAAGTACATTACGCCATTGCTAGGCGACCAACCAGCCTTATAGGACAGACCATGTGACCTGGTGGTGACGGCGCTACTTCCTGTCAAACTTGGACGAGTGATAATGTGCTAATAGTTTGGCCGATTTCACTCAAACTTTACTCGTTGGTGTACACCCTGGCCCTGAACAGATTTACATAAAAAAATCTGAAAAGGCCGTAATAGCGCCCCCTAGGGTAATTGCATGGAAAAGAAACATTTTACTTTGCCGTAGACACACCAAATTTGGACCACACATTCGTGACACGGTCTTGATCAAAAAATAGTGACACCCCCCCCATGCCACACATTGTGTTGCCATGGTAACAGGCCAAACATCTGTCCCTGCCAATAGGATGCTTGACAAAGTTTGGTATAGCCACACCAAATTTGGTACATAGATGCATCATGGGAATAGGAATAAAAAAGTATATTACGTCGTTGCTAGGCAACCAACCAGCCATATTGGATAGGCCATGTGACCTGGTGTCAAAGGCACCATTTTCTGTCCTCATATTTTTATTTATTCAATTGATTTATTAATGTTTGCACCCAGCATTTAAAACAACAAAAATACACACAAAAGAAAAAGAAAATAACAGAGCAGTGCAGGTAGCTGAGTGGTTAGCGCTCTTGCTTCACAGCAAGAAGGTTCTGGGTTCGATCCCCGGGTCGCCCAGGCCTTTCTGTGTGTGTTCTGTGTGGAGTTTGCATGCATGGTCTGGGTTCGATCCCCGGGTCGCCTGGGCCTTTCTGTGTGGAGTTTGCATGTTCTCCCCGTGTCTGGGTGGGTTTCCTCCGGGCACTCCGGTTTCCCCCATCAACCCAAAACATGCACCATAGGTACCTCCAGCTAAGGTCCTGACCAAACCGAAGCAAGAAGATCATGGAGATGGTCCCCGGGCGCCCTAATGTGTGCTGCCCACTGCACGCACCATATGTATATATATATATATATAGGATGGGTTAAAATGCAGAGAAGAATTTCTCCAGTGTGAGATCAATAAAGTCACTTCTTCTAAAAGGCAAAACAAACAACCCCTCCCCACCTCAACCCCAGGCATTCAACACGCATGCATCCAGATAATGCACAAACTCACACATGCATCCAGCTAGAAAAAAGGGGAGGAAAATGGCGCGTTAGATCCTGTCAGACCTTGTTAGACCCTGTCAAACGGTGCTTGGCCCCCACATTGCTGCTTGCAGCTATATTTAGGGGGCTGGGCACCCTATAGGAATTGTATTCCGTTGCCTAGGCAAGTTGCCTAGTAACCCTTTGATGTTCTGGTCTCAAGATTATTATTATAATTATGCTTGTTGTATAGGAAGTCTATGGCAGCCCCTAGAACCGTTTGGTAAAAAGTTGTGAAATTTGGCAGGCACATTCCAGCCAGTCTCCTCATTACCCACAGCAATTTATAGGTCCCCAGCCCCAACCGTCTAGTGGCACCAGCAGGTCAAATTTGCAGAAATTTGTCAATTGCCTAGCAACGCACCTAGCAACCTTTGATATGTCTTTGATGTGTCTGTTCTGACAGGGTTAGACCCTGACCCTGTCAGACCCTGTTAGATCCTGTCAGACTTTGGCTACGTTCACACTGCAGGGCTTAATGCTCAATTCCGATTTTTTTGTGAAATCCGATTTTTTTGCGAGGCCGTTCACATTTCCAGTTAAATGCGAATTGTATGTGATCTCCAGTGTGAACGCTAAACTCCCCAAAAGTGTCCCGCATGCGCCTTGGAGGACACGATGACGTCACACGCAGCGAACACGCTCAATGTTTACGGAAGTAGCCTAAAGTTGCTTTCGTACCGGAGCCAAAACATGTACAGCTTATTTGTTTTAAGGAGGAGACGGAGAAGGACGAGGTTTTTGGCCACAGCGTTTTGCGGGGCAGTGGCAGCAACGTGTGCAGAAAGGAACATGTGAGTGCGGAGTCACAGGCAGGAGGGGTGGGATTGCTCCGTGCTTCGCCGCTTCACTGATACGAGTTTATATACTATTTTCGCATGATGAGAAGAACGTTTGTGCACATTTGTGAACGCCTCCTTGTACCACTCTCATTGGAGGAAACACACTCAGGTCGGATGAATGCGACCTGGCCGTTCAGACTGAAGTCGCATGTCAAAAGATCAGATATGTATCGGATTTAGGACCACATATCCAAGTGGCCTGGATCGCATTTGAAAAAATCGGATCTGTGTCGTTCACACTGTCATTAGAAGATCAGATACAGGTCGCATAGAGGCAAAAAAATCGGATTTGGGTCGTTTCAGGCTGCAGTGTGAACGTAGCCTTTGTTAGACCCTGTCAAACGGTGCTTGGCCCCCGCATTGCTGCTTGCAGCTATATTTAGGGGGCCAAGCACCAGAGGTGCTGGGCACCCTCTAGGAATCGTATTCCGTTGCCTAGGCGAGTTGCCTGGTAACCCTTTGATCTTTGCTTTGATCTTCGGGTCGGAAAGTTATTATTATTATTATTAGGGGGCCAAGCACCAGAGGTGCTGGGCACCCTCTAGGAATCGTATTCCGTTGCCTAGGCGAGTTGCCTGGTAACCCTTTGATCTTTGCTTTGATGTTCGGGTCTGAAAGTTATTATTATTATTATTATTATTCTAGTATAGGATGTCTATGGCAGCCCCTAGAACCGTTTGGTAAAAAGTTGTGAAATTTGGCATGCACATTCCAGCCAGTCTCCTCATTACCCACAGCGATTTATAGGTCCCCAGCTCCAACCGTCTAGTGGCACCAGCAGGTCAAAGTTGCAGAAATTTGTCAACTGCCTAGCAACGCACCTAGCAACCTTTGATCTGTCTTTGATGTGTCTGTTCTGACAGTTTCAGCGGGGGTCGCTAGAATATGACCTGGAGCAGCTTTGAAGGTGTAATTCACGTCTCCCAACCTGTAGGTAGCAATCTTGTATCATTATCTGCCGATCGGAGACCCGGAAGAGAGGAAGAGTGTAGTTTGTGTACTGTGTATTGGCCAGAGGAGCAAGATGGTGAGGGAATCCGGAAAAGCAGATGACTGTTGATCAGCGCCTATGGAGCGGTCTGATCGCTCTTGGGACCTAGGATCCTGGATCAGAGGATCACAGAGATAAGCCGGATCAAGCAGCGAGGTCAGGGCCGAGGTCTGCTCTGTCTGAGGCAGGGGGCATGTCGTGTGTGCGCTGCGCGGAGCAAGAACTCTGATCAGAACTACGACAGCGCCAAAGAAGAAGTTTACTGACTTGGAGCAGTAGATCCTGGTCTCCAGAGAGGCATGAGATGAGAAGAATTAAGTTTACATGATGCTGCTGTGTGGGAATTGTAATGAATGAAGTTATGTGTGTGTACGTGCGTGTGTATACGCACGTGTGTGCGTGCGTGTGCGTGTGCGTGTGTGTGTGTAGCTGTGTGTGTGTAAAGGTTTATGCATGGGCTTGTGTGTATGTACATATATGTGTGTGTGTGTGTGTGTGTGTGTGTATTAATTTTTATTTTTATTATGGATCTGTACTCTGAGCCTCAATATTGTTGTGAAGTGACAAAGTTCTATTTTATAGGAAAAGATATATCCTGTAAACATCTCTTGGCACTATTCATTTGAAGGAATTTTCAATTCAAAGAGCCTTATATTCTTATATTTGTAAATAAAAAATGTACTTTGTCATCAAAAATCTGTTTCTCTGTTGTTTTAGATGTTTGAGGTGTCATTAAATCAATAAATATTGACATCAAAATCACTGATCTGCTCGAAATGACTCTTTGTACATAACGCTCATTTTCTCCACTTTGTGGTAAAAAATATAAGGATATTTTATATAGGAAGTCTATGGCAGCCCCTAGAACCGTTTGGTAAAAAGTTGTGAAATTTGGCATGCACATTCCAGCCAGTCTCCTCATTACCCACAGCGATTTATAGGTCCCCAGCTCCAACCGTCTAGTGGCACCAGCAGGTCAAAGTTGCAGAAATTTGTCAACTGCCTAGCAACGCACCTAGCAACCTTTGGTATGTCTTTGATGTGTCTGTTCTGACAGGGTTAGACCCTGACCCTGTCAGACCCTGTCAGACTCTGTTAGATCCTGTCAGACCTTGTTAGACCCTGTCAAAAAGGGAATCCGGAAAAGCAGAAGACTGTTGATCAGCGCCTATGGAGCGGTCTGATCGCTCTTGGGACCTAGGATCCTGGATCAGAGGATCACAGAGACAAGCCGGATCAAGCAGCGAGGTCAGGGCCGAGATCTGCTCTGTCTGAGGCAGGGGGCATGTCGTGTGTGCGCTGCGCGGAGCAAGAACTCTGATCAGAACTACGACAGCGCCAAAGAAGAAGTTTACTGACTTGGAGCAGTAGATCCTGGTCTCCAGAGAGGCATGAGATGAGAAGAATTAAGTTTACATGATGCTGCTGTGTGGGAATTGTAATGAATGAAGTTATGTGTGTGTACGTGCGTGTGTATACGCACGTGTGTGCGTGCGTGTGCGTGTGTGTGTGTGTGTAGCTGTGTGTGTGTAAAGGTTTATGCATGGGCTTGTGTGTATGTACATATATGTGTGTGTGTGTGTGTGTATTAATTTTTATTTTTATTATGGATCTGTACTCTGAGCCTCAATATTGTTGTGAAGTGACAAAGTTCTATTTTATAGGAAAAGATATATCCTGTAAACATCTCTTGGCACTATTGATTTGAAGGAATTTTCAATTCAAAGAGCCTTATATTCTTATATTTGTAAATAAAAAATGTACTTTGTCATCAAAAATCTGTTTCTCTGTTGTTTTAGATGTTTGAGGTGTCATTAAATCAATAAATATTGACATCAAAATCACTGATCTGCTCGAAATGACTCTTTGTACATAATGCTCATTTTCTCCACTTTGTGGTAAAAAATATAAGGATATTTTATATAGGAAGTCTATGGCCGCCCCTAGAACCGTTTGGTAAAAAGTTGTGAAATTTGGCATGCACATTCCAGCCAGTCTCCTCATTACCCACAGCAATTTATAGGTCCCCAGCTCCAACCGTCTAGTGGCACCAGCAGGTCAAAGTTGCAGAAATTTGTCAACTGCCTAGCAACGCACCTAGCAACCTTTGATCTGTGTTTGATGTGTCTGTTCTGACAGGGTTAGACCCTGACCCTGTCAGACCCTGTCAGACTCTGTTAGATCCTGTCAGACCTTGTTAGACCCTGTCAAACGGTGCTTGGCCCCCGGCATTGCTGCTTGCAGCTATATTTAGGGGGCCAAGCACCAGAGGTGCTGGGCACCCTCTAGCACCCTCTAGGAATCGTATTCCGTTGCCTAGGCGAGTTGCCTGGTAACCCTTTGATCTTTGCTTTGATCTTCGGGTCGGAAAGTTATTATTATTATTATTATTATTATTATTCTAGTATAGGAAGTCTATGGCAGCCCCTAGAACCGTTTGGTAAAAAGTTGTGAAATTTGGCATGCACATTCCAGCCAGTCTCCTCATTACCCACAGCAATTTATAGGTCCCCAGCTCCAACCGTCTAGTGGCACCAGCAGGTCAAAGTTGCAGAAATTTGTCAACTGCCTAGCAACGCACCTAGCAACCTTTGATCTGTCTTTGATGTGTCTGTTCTGACAGGGTTAGACCCTGACCCTGTCAGACCCTGTCAGACTCTGTTAGATCCTGTCAGACCTTGTTAGACCGTGTAGTTTGTGTACTGTGTATTGGCCAGAGGAGCAAGATGGTGAGGGAATCCGGAAAAGCAGATGACTGTTGATCAGCGCCTATGGAGCGGTCTGATCGCTCTTGGGACCTAGGATCCTGGATCAGAGGATCACAGAGACAAGCCGGATCAAGCAGCGAGGTCAGGGCCGAGATCTGCTCTGTCTGAGGCAGGGGGCATGTCGTGTGTGCGCTGCGCGGAGCAAGAACTCTGATCAGAACTACGACAGCGCCAAAGAAGAAGTTTACTGACTTGGAGCAGTAGATCCTGGTCTCCAGAGAGGCATGAGATGAGAAGAATTAAGTTTACATGATGCTGCTGTGTGGGAATTGTAATGAATGAAGTTATGTGTGTGTACGTGCGTGTGTATACGCACGTGTGTGCGTGCGTGTGCGTGTGTGTGTGTGTAGCTGTGTGTGTGTAAAGGTTTATGCATGGGCTTGTGTGTATGTACATATATGTGTGTGTGTGTGTGTGTGTATTAATTTTTATTTTTATTATGGATCTGTACTCTGAGCCTCAATATTGTTGTGAAGTGACAAAGTTCTATTTTATAGGAAAAGATATATCCTGTAAACATCTCTTGGCACTATTGATTTGAAGGAATTTTCAATTCAAAGAGCCTTATATTCTTATATTTGTAAATAAAAAATGTACTTTGTCATCAAAAATCTCTTTCTCTGTTGTTTTAGATGTTTGAGGTGTCATTAAATCAATAAATATTGACATCAAAATCACTGATCTGCTCGAAATGACTCTTTGTACATAACGCTCATTTTCTCCACTTTGTGGTAAAAAATATAAGGATATTTTATATAGGAAGTCTATGGCAGCCCCTAGAACCGTTTGGTAAAAAGTTGTGAAATTTGGCATGCACATTCCAGCCAGTCTCCTCATTACCCACAGCAATTTATAGGTCCCCAGTGTTAGACCCTGTCAAACGGTGCTTGGCCCCCGCATTGCTGCTTGCAGCTATATTTAGGGGGCCAAGCACCGGAGGTGCTGGGCACCCTATAGGAATTGTATTCCGTTGCCTAGGCAAGTTGCCTAGTAACCCTTTGATCTTTGCTTTGATGTTCTGGTCTCAGGATTATTATTATTATTCTTCTATTCTATAGGAAGTCTATGGCAGCCCCTAGAACCGTCCGGTAAAAAGTTGTGAAATTTGGCATGCACATTCCAGCCAGTCTCCTCATTACCCACAGCGATTTATAGGTCCCCAGCCCCAACTGTCTAGTGGCACCAGCAGGTCAAAGTTGCAGAAATTTGTCAATTGCCTAGCAACGCATATAGCAACCTTTGATATGTCTTTGATGTGTCTGTTCTGACAGGGTTAGACCCTGACCCTGTCAGACCCTGTCAGACTCTGTTAGATCCTGTCAGACCTTGTTAGACCCTGTCAAACGGTGCTTGGCCCCCGCATTGCTGCTTGCAGCTATATTTAGGGGGCCAAGCACCAGAGGTGCTGGGCACCCTCTAGGAATCGTATTCCGTTGCCTAGGCGAGTTGCCTGGTAACCCTTTGATCTTTGCTTTGATCTTCGGGTCGGAAAGTTATTATTATTATTCTTCTAGTATAGGAAGTCTATGGCAGCCCCTAGAACCGTTTGGTAAAAAGTTGTGAAATTTGGCATGCACATTCCAGCCAGTCTCCTCATTACCCACAGCAATTTATAGGTCCCCAGCTCCAACCGTCTAGTGGCACCAGCAGGTCAAAGTTGCAGAAATTTGTCAACTGCCTAGCAACGCACCAATAGCCCCTAGAACCGTCTGGTAAAAAGTTGTGAAATTTGGCATGCACATTCCAGCCAGTCTCCTCATTACCCACAGCAATTTATAGGTCCCCAGCTCCAACCGTCTAGTGGCACCAGCAGGTCAAAGTTGCAGAAATTTGTCAACTGCCTAGCAACGCACCTAGCAACCTTTGATCTGTCTTTGATGTGTCTGTTCTGACAGGGTTAGACCCTGACCCTGTCAGACCCTGTCAGACTCTGTTAGATCCTGTCAGACCTTGTTAGACCGTGTAGTTTGTGTACTGTGTATTGGCCAGAGGAGCAAGATGGTGAGGGAATCCGGAAAAGCAGATGACTGTTGATCAGCGCCTATGGAGCGGTCTGATCGCTCTTGGGACCTAGGATCCTGGATCAGAGGATCACAGAGACAAGCCGGATCAAGCAGCGAGGTCAGGGCCGAGATCTGCTCTGTCTGAGGCAGGGGGCATGTCGTGTGTGCGCTGCGCGGAGCAAGAACTCTGATCAGAACTACGACAGCGCCAAAGAAGAAGTTTACTGACTTGGAGCAGTAGATCCTGGTCTCCAGAGAGGCATGAGATGAGAAGAATTAAGTTTAAATGATGCTGCTGTGTGGGAATTGTAATGAATGAAGTTATGTGTGTGTACGTGCGTGTGTATACGCACGTGTGTGCGTGCGTGTGCGTGTGTGTGTGTGTGTAGCTGTGTGTGTGTAAAGGTTTATGCATGGGCTTGTGTGTATGTACATATATGTGTGTGTGTGTGTGTGTGTGTGTATGTGTATTAATTTTTATTTTTATTATGGATCTGTACTCTGAGCCTCAATATTGTTGTGAAGTGACAAAGTTCTATTTTATAGGAAAAGATATATCCTGTAAACATCTCTTGGCACTATTGATTTGAAGGAATTTTCAATTCAAAGAGCCTTTTCTTATATTTGTAAATAAAAAATGTACTTTGTCATCAAAAATCTCTTTCTCTGTTGTTTTAGATGTTTGAGGTGTCATTAAATCAATAAATATTGACATCAAAATCACTGATCTGCTCGAAATGACTCTTTGTACATAACGCTCATTTTCTCCACTTTGTGGTAAAAAATATAAGGATATTTTATATAGGAAGTCTATGGCAGCCCCTAGAACCGTTTGGTAAAAAGTTGTGAAATTTGGCATGCACATTCCAGCCAGTCTCCTCATTACCCACAGCGATTTATAGGTCCCCAGCTCCAACCGTCTAGTGGCACCAGCAGGTCAAAGTTGCAGAAATTTGTCAACTGCCTAGCAACGCACCTAGCAACCTTTGATCTGTGTTTGATGTGTCTCTTCTGACAGGGTTAGACCCTGACCCTGTCAGACCCTGTCAGACTCTGTTAGATCCTGTCAGACCTTGTTAGACCCTGTCAAACGGTGCTTGGCCCCCGGCATTGCTGCTTGCAGCTATATTTATTATTATTATTATACATTATTCCTCTGACCATGGGAGTCTATGCCAACCCCTAGAACCGTCTGGTAAAAAGTTGTGCAATTTTGCATGCACATTCCAGCCAGTCTCCTCATTACCCACAGCGATTTATAGGCCCCCAGCCCCAACCGTCTAGTGCCACCAAGCAGGTCAAAGTTGCAGGAATTTTCAGGAATTAAAATGTACCTTTGATCTGTCTTTGATGTGTCTTTGATCTGTTAAACCTTGTTAGACCCTGTTAAGCCCTGTCAGACTCTGTTAGACCCTGTCAGACCCTGCATGCGGCCTACATGCACCTTCGGTGCTTGGCCCCACATTGTTGCTTGCAGCTATATTTTTGTTTGTTTTTTCATCTGATGTCAGTACCAAATGTGGCTATTTCACATTTCTCCACAAGCAGCACATGTTTCCCCACAGGCCTCTGCAGACAGACAGACAGACAGCTGACAGGTCTGACACTCAGAGGAGCTCAGAGTGTGAAACCAGGACTAAACCTGGACTAAACCTGGACTAGAACTGAACTAAACCTGGACTAAACCTGGACTAGAACTGAACTAAAACTGGACTAAAACCGGACTAGAACTGAACTAAAACTGGACTAAAGCTGGACTAGAACTGAACTAAAACTGGACTAAACCTGGACTAGAACTGGACTAAAACCGAACTAAAACTGAACTATTCATTCATTCATTCATTCATTCTCTTCCGCTTTTCCATGTTCTGGGTCGCGGGGGCAGCAGTCCACCAGTGCACCAGCCCCCATGAATCCTTCCGCGGGTGGTGGGTCCACAGGAGGACGGCTCACGTCACAACAGGCCTTGATGTACTTCTGCCATGGGGGCTACCAGTGTCCAGACACTGAACTAAACCAGGACTAAACCAGGACTAAACCAGGACTAGAACTGGACTAGAACTGGACTAAAACTGGACTAAAACTGGACTAAAACTGGACTAAAACTGGACTAGAACTGGACTAGAACTGGACTAGAACTGGACTAGAACTGGACTAACCCAGGACTAAAACTGGACTAAACTTGACTTCCGGCTTGGCTTAACATGGAGTAAGACGCGTGCTCAGCGGCTCCTGCGCAGATTGTTATTATCCAGTAGTTTGGCACATTTTTTAATTTCCAATACCTGCGTTCTAAACATAACTAAACTTAAAGTGTGTAGTCTTCGTAATTTCTATTGACCATGACGTCGCGCAAAGGAAAAAACGCGAATGTGCCTCCGCTTCCTCAGTCGAGGCCTACTACCAGCTCTGCATCCCCGCCGTCCAGTAAATCAATGCCCGAGGCGCTCGAAGAACCACCAGCCGGGACCGACGTAACTGTTTTGAGGATTGAACATCTGGATGCTTTTCGGGAAGAGATGAAAAAACTTTTTAAAACCGAATTACAAGAAGCCTTTAATGCGCATCTGATATCAGTGAGAAATGAGCTGCGTGTGCTCAAGACTGAACTTTTCTCCGAAGTTGACAAAGTCAAACAAGATGTCGCGGGGCTGAAACACACTGTTGTCGAGGTGGAGCAGTCACTTAGCACTTACACGGATGACACGGTAAATCTTCGTGCCAAGGTGGAGAACATGTCTAAAGATTTGGACAGACTGGAGAACAGATGTGAAGATTTGGAATCTAGATCCCGCCGTAATAATGTACGCATTGTGGGTGTGCCTGAGGACCAAACGGTATCTTGTGAGTACATATCATCACTTCTGATGGAAGCCTTTGCACTCAAGAAGGAACCACTTGTGGATCACGCGTACCGAACCGCGAACTTTCAACCCGGCGGACGTCCTCGTGTTGTAGTAACCAGATTGCACTATTACTCGGACTGTGCGAATATTCTCCGGAGAGCCAGAGAATTGCAGCGTATTACAATAAGAGACATGACCATCTCAGTCTTCCCGGACTACACCACAAAAACCGCCCGAGCCCGTGCAGCCTTTAATGAGGTGCGCCGCCAGTTACGGGACATCCAGGGAGTCCGCTACGGCATCCTTCACCCGGCCAAGTTACGCATCACCTATGAAGGAACACAACGCGACTTCACTTCTCCAGAAGAGGCCAAATGGTATGTCAAGACAATAACGAAATAGAAATCCCACGGACACGAACACTATTGTTTAGTAATGCAGCTGTAGGGTAGGTTGTGCCTTGGACTTTATATTGTAATCGAATCTTTTAAATGGTGCAATTGTTGTTTTTAATATTTACTTTATTTGTGCCAGACGTTTTTCAGTTATTAAGCAGGAGCCACTGCGCTTAGTTAGGGATAGTTAACATCACAGTCGTGAGCGTTTTTCTTTTGATCGCTCCGTTTGGGAGCATGCACTGCTGTCTCTGTCGTTTGGGGACGGGGACATTTGCTGTGCGGGAGGGAGGGGTGAGTGTAGTGTTCTAATATTAAAATAACCTATCGCGAGACTAGGATAATAACTCTCACGAGACTTACGGGAGAACGAATAGTTAGAGAGGCAACCATGACACACATGTACATGCCAAGTTGAATCCGTGTTCATTAAAAGAATACTAAACGGAATATTCCTCTCTTGTGTGTGATTCCTAACACACCACAACTGGCGACGAGGATGTGCCCGACAGCATAGTAGCAGGACGGAGTTACAAGCCCTCTCAGCTGTCCACGGACTTTAATGAAGGAAAAAAAAAACGCATGCAAGCCACGACCATGGCGAATGGACATTAGCCACGACAAATGTCGGAGTTTCAACACCGGATCTTCGATGGACACTCATCTTTCAGGGAAGTGAAATGTTTTCTGTGAAATGCCAAAACGTTTAATCATCGAAATTGAGCGTGCATATGTCGAATTACTCCTCACGAAAACCTGTTAGAAGTCTCGTTTGAAATCGAAAAATGGCTCAAGCTGTGGCACTCGGCGGGCTAACACCACCTCACCCATTAGACACGATGGGCGAACCTGAAACGTTACATCAACGATGGGAAATGTGGAAGAATGAACTTGAAATATACATCACTGCATCAGGTGTAGTAAATGCTGCACAAAAGCGAGCTGTGTTATTGTTAACAGGGGGAGAAGGGCTGCGTGAGATATGGAAAAATTTCACCGAGGAGCAAAAAGCCCACAGACCTGCCCGTGACCAGCAAGCTGCACAAGATGTATTTCAAGTAGCCATCCAACTCTTCGACAACACATTTGCACTGAGGGAAAATATTCCAAAATCCCGTACAAAATTCTGGGAAACAGAGGCCAATGCTGGTGAAACAATAAATAATTTCATCACTCGCCTAAAAGTACTAGTGAAAACATGCAATTTTGGCGCTGAAGCTGATAACCATGTTAGAGATAAAGTACTACTGCACATTAAAAATTCTGAACTAAAAGCCAAATTATACAGAGAAGACAATCTCACTCTGGACCGGCTTATTCAAGTAATTGGCTTATACCACCACAAGGAGGCATTCATTTTAAGCTCACCATCAAACACCAACCATGTCTCTGGCAGAGCACAGCCCAAACCAAAGGCCAAAGCACCTCCACCACAGTCTGGATGTTACAAGTGTGGTGCACATGGACACGTAGGTCGTGAGTGTATCCGATCCAAAAACCACAAGTGCAGCCACTGTGGGAAAAAGGGTCACTTTGACGAATTCTGTTTCCACAAAAACAAACCTAAGTCAAATCAAGATGATGCACAGAGCTCACAGGGTCGAAGTAAAGCCCCAGGGCGCAGCAGGGATGATTCAAAGCAAAGTAAAGGCCGAAATAAAAAGAGCCAACATAGAGTAGAGGAAGGAGAAAGCCTTGACTCACAGAGTGACTCTGAAGATTTCTACCTATTTAAGATCTCTAAAGCTGATGACACCCTGGACCTGCGCCTGAATGGTTTCACCCTACCCATGGTGATTGACTCTGGTGCTCACCACAACACGCTGTCTGTGCAGGACTTTAAAAGGTTACAGAAGGCCAGGCCTGAAGTCAGTCTGCAACCTGCCTCTACAAAACTGTATCCTTATGCCAGCAAACAAGCCCTCACACTCTTAGGCAAATGCACACTTGAAGTTGAAGTCCCAGACACACCGCGACGTGCCAGCGCATCATTCTTCGTAGTGCCCCAAGCACAAGCATCACTCTTAAGCAGCAGGACCAGCAAAGAGCTTGGACTGTTAAGAGTTGGCATTGACGCCAACATCCTCAGCTGTTCTGGAGCCGGCATATGGTCAAGCCTACGCACAAAACACCCACAAGTTTTCTCTGGGCTGGGAAAGCTCAAGAACTACCAGCTCAGACTGCAAATCGACCCAGATGTCACTCCAGTCATTCAGCCTGTGCGGAGAATTCCATACAATCGACGACGGCGAGTTGTTGAAAAGCTAAAAGAGCTAGTGGAATTGGACGTCATCGAACGAGTGACAGAACCATCTCATTGGGTGAATCCACTAGTCACTGTGGAGAAAAGACCAGAAATATCCCACAAGCATGGAGATGTGAGAATCTGCGTTGACATGAGGAGAGCCAATGTGGCCATTGTTCGTGAACGCCACCCAGTGCCTACCATCGACGAGACCATCCAGGAAATGGCCGGAGGAAAATATTTCTCCAAAATTGACCTCAACATGGCATATCATCAAGTAGAGCTCCACCCCGACTCCAGGGAAATCACAACATTCGCTGCCCCAGGTGGACTCTATAGGTACAAAAGGCTCCTGTTTGGAGTGAATATGGCCTCAGAAAAATTCCAGCAGATAATCAGCCAAGTTATCAAAGACTGTCCAGGTGCATACAACATGTCAGACGACATAGTCGTAGTTGGCAGCACCGAAGCAGAACATGACACAAGGCTGGCTACTGTGGTACAACGTCTAGCTGAAAGAGGACTGACAGTTAATGAGAAGAAATGCCAGATCAAACTGACATCCATCAAATACATGGGACATGTTCTTTCACAAGAAGGTCTGAAAGTGTCAGATGAAAAGGTCAAAGCCATTGCGCATGCTCCCCCACCGACCGATGCGTCACAAATGCGCAGCTTCCTCGGATTGGCTCAGTTCTGTGCGAAGTTCGTCCCACAGTTCGCCACAATAACTGCGCCTCTCTGGGAGCTCACAAAGCAAGATGCTGAGTGGAAATGGGAAGAGGAGGAACAGCGTGCGTTTGACCAGGTCAAAGAAGTTTTAATCATGGCCCCTGTCATGGCCTACTACTCAGTTGGAAGACCGACCAGAATCACCTGTGATGCTTCCCCCATTGGTGTTGGTGCTATCCTGGAACAACAACAGACAGACGGAGTCTGGAAGCCGGTGTATTACGCCAGCAGGAAGCTAACACCTACTGAGACACGCTACTCTCAGTTTGAAAGAGAAGCCCTCGGAGTATTCTGGGCCTGTCGCAAATTCAGTCTGTATCTCATCGGATGTGAATTCAAGATCCTCACAGATCACAAGGCGCTTGTGAAAGTGCTATCGCCAAACTCACTGCCTCCATCAGCCCGAGTGGAACGGTGGTTGCTATACCTGCAACAGTTCACCTACGAAGTAGTCCACATTCCTGGCAAAACCAATAAGGCTGACCCCTGAGTCGTCAACCCGTTGGTCACTGCGACAAGGCTGAGGAGAAAGAAACAGATGAGTACATCTACAGCATCATTAAGGATTCCGTACCTTATGCTCTAACCCCCCGCGAGGTCGAGGAGGCTTCAAAGGATGATCCGAACATCTCCAAGCTACGTCAAGCCATACAGACAAATGACTGGACCTACTTCAAAGGCACAGCATTCCAGGCGGTTAAAGATGAACTCTGGACCGCTGGACAGTTGGTGATGCGAGGAAAAAGGATCGTGATTCCCGAAGCCCTGCAAGAGCGCGTTCTAGAGTTAGGACATGAAGGACATCAAGGGATTGTAAGAACAAAGAACCGACTGCGAACCAAAGTCTGGTGGCCTGAAATTGACAGAATGGTAGAAAAGAAAGTGAAGCAATGCTACCCATGTCAAGTGATCGGCAAGAACGCTCCACCAGAAGAGTTAGAGCGCACACCATTGCCAGACCAGCCCTGGACTTACCTGGCAGTTGATCTTCTGAGCATATCTGAAGGTAACTATCTGCTTGCTGTAATTGACTATTACTCCAGATGGCCTGAAGTTGCCTACATGAAAGTCACCAATGCCACCAACGTGATTAATGTTTTGGAAACAATGTTTCAAATCCATGGCTACCCCAAGTATCTGAGAAGTGACAATGGACAACCGTTTGCATCCAGAGAGTTCCATGATTACCTCACTGCACATGGTATCATGCAGCTGAAAGGAGTACCATACTGGCCTCAGTCGAACGGAGAAGTGGAAAGGTTTAACCGGACAATTCTGAAATCAGTGAAAATTGCCAAGATCGAACAGAAAGACTGGAAGGTCGCACTGAAGAAGTTTCTGTTCCACTACCGAGCCACTCCTCACACTGTCACAGGAGTGTCCCCGGCAAAGCTGCTGATGAACCGAGAGCTCCGTGACAAACTGCCCAGTATCACCGGTATGCCTGCTGACAACGAGAAACCCCATGCCGCTGCTTCAGAGGAAATTCATGACAAAGACGCTCTGCAAAAGTTGAAGCGCAACCTTGCTGCTGATCAGAGAAGAGGAGCTAAGGATCAAGACATAAAACCAGGAGACACTGTTCTTTGCAAGAATCTACACAAGTCGAGCAAACTAGACCCAAACTTCGAATCACAACCGTATGAAGTCATCAATAAACAAGGAAATGCAGTCATAATCCAACAACCCAACAGCGCACCCAAGATGAGAAATGCCGCTCATGTGAAGAAGTTCGATGGAGATGTCAGCCTCAGCACCCCTACTGGTCCAGATCCAGTCCCCTCGGCTGAGTCTGTCTCAGTCTCCATTCCCATCCCCAAAACCCCTCTTTCCCCTTCTTCCATAGGTGCAGAAGCCATGGCAGCAGTGCCGTCACCTGACGTTCCTGTGAAGTCTGCTCGTGTCAGGACCCCACCTGCATGGCAAAAGGACTATGTGATGACCTGAACTCTTACTTTACTTAAAAAAAAAAAAAAAAGGAAAATGATTCTTTTGTTTAAAAAGAGGGAAGGGTGAATTTGAATTTAAGTTTAAGTTTGTATAGAACAGAAGTTTATTTTGTACAGAGTAATGAACAGAGAAAATGTTTATGTTAATTCTAAGTTAAGTCTCAGCATAGCATAACTACATTGGTGTAGATATGATTTATTTCTCAAGTCTACATTAAGGAATTTCATTATTAAAAAGAGGGAAGATGTAGTGTTCTAATATTAAAATAACCTATCGCGAGACTAGGATAATAACTCTCACGAGACTTACGGGAGAACGAATAGTTAGAGAGGCAACCATGACACACATGTACATGCCAAGTTGAATCCGTGTTCATTAAAAGAATACTAAACGGAATATTCCTCTCTTGTGTGTGATTCCTAACACACCACAGTGAGGGAGTGGGGTTTTGTCTGGTGTGTAATATGCCATGTTATTTTACTTCGTTTTGTCTGTTCCTTCTTTTTGTCTCCTCTTTCTCTTCTCTTTCCTCTTACTCTTCTTTCTGTGGGGGCATTATATAAATCTTGCAGTGGAGGCTAGATGACTAGTGCCCCAAGTCAAAATGCAAACAGCAGATCTATTAATGGTATTAGATTTTTGACTTGGAATGTAAAAGGCTTAAACAGCCCCATTAAACGTTCAAAAATATTCTCACATCTAAAACGCCTCAAAAGTGATGTCATATTTCTCCAGGAAACTCATTTAAGAGACAGAGACCATGTCAGGCTCAATTGTTCATGGGTGGGACATGTTTTCCACTCTTCATTCAACACTAAGGCTAGAGGAGTGGCTATTTTAATAAACAAAAGAATACAGTTCACAATGTCAAAATTAATAGCTGATAAATATGGGAGGTATGTAATTGTGGTTGGCATGATGTGTGATAATCCAGTGCTGTTGGTCAGCGTTTACGCTCCCAATTTTGATGATCCAGGTTTTATGCACAGGCTGTTGAGTGGCATCCCTTCCCTAGATACTCACCGATTAATACTAGCTGGGGATTTTAATTGTGTTATTGATCCCATATTGGACCGTTCAAACCCCAAAACTACAGTTCAATCTGCCATGTCTAAAACTATCTCAGATTTTCTTTCACAGAATGGATTGGTGGACCCATGGAGGTTTTACAATCCAAATACAAAAACATATTCCTTCTTCTCTCAAATGCATCAGTCATTTTCACGCATTGACTATTTTTTCATAGATGGGTCGCTTACTTCTAAGGTAGTCTCATCAGAATACCATCCAATTGTTATTTCTGACCATGCACCGCTTACTGTTAATATTACACTATCAAATCAACCAGTTTTTTCCTCACCCTGGAGGTTTAATCCTTTATTGTTGTTAGATGAAGAATTTAATAATTTTATAAAATCTCAAATTGATGAATATATGTGTTTTAATAAAAGAGATGCAGTATCTTCTTCACTGCTATGGGAGTCTATGAAGGCATATTTGCGTGGACAAATTATTTCATTTTCTGCTCATTCCAATAAAGGTCGTAGGGCAAAACTTTCTGAGTTATTAACAAAAATAGGTGACATAGATAATCAGATTGTTGATAACCCCTCTCCTGATCTGCATAAACAGCGGCTTGATTTACAAACCGAATTTGATTTACTTTCTACTTCTGATGCTGAACGACTTTTACTTCGTTCGCGTGCAACTTATTACGAACAGGGGGATAAGCCAAGTAGACTTCTGGCCCATCAGTTGAAGAGACAGGCGGCATCAAGATTAATACCTCAAATTAAAGATAAAGCACATAATTTGGTTTCCAATCCAAAAGCAGTGAATGATGTTTTTAGAGAGTATTATTTTTCTTTATACCAGTCTGAATCCACAGCAGGTCTTTCGGAACTCTCTTCTTTTCTTGAAAACCTTACTACTCCTATTGTGGATACTACTGTGGCTGAACAGTTGGATATGCCCCTTCAAATTGAAGAAATTTCATTTGCTATCAAAACAATGCACAATGGCAAGGCACCAGGCCCAGATGGGTTTTCGGTGGAGTTTTTTAAAAGGTTTGCGGATAGGATAGCGCCATTACTTCTTTTGGTTTATAATGAATCTCTTGAGCAAGGTATATTGCCTCCTACGCTTTCTCAAGCTGTCATTACTGTTCTTTTGAAGAAAGACAAGGACCCCACTTCTTGTGCATCATATAGGCCTATTTCCTTACTCAATGTTGATGTGAAAATATTGGCCAAAGTCCTGGCAAACCGTCTTGAAAAAATCCTTCCTTCTGTTATTTCAGAAGAACAAAATGGCTTCATTAAAGGCCGCCAGTTGTTTTATAATATCCGTACACTTTTTAATGTCATTTTATCTCGTCACTCTACCACCTCTCCAGAAGTTGTTATTTCGCTTGATGCTGAGAAGGCGTTTGATTGTGTGGAATGGCGCTATCTTTTCGCTGTCTTAAATAAATTTGGTTTTGGAAATCGTGGATTCAATTGTTATATAATTCACCCCAGGCCAGTGTCCACACAAATGATGTTACCTCTCCATACTTTACTTTATCAAGGGGTACAAGACAGGGGTGCCCTTTATCTCCGTTGCTGTTTGCTTTGGCTATTGAACCTTTATCAATAGCCTTACGCTCACTGACTCAGTTTAAAGGTATTTCACGGTTTGATGTTAGTTTAAAATTGTCACTCTATGCAGATGACCTTCTTTTATATGTGTCTGATCCAATATCTAGTATTCCTCCAATTATGTCATTGCTGAAAAGATTTGGTTCCCTTTCAGGTTACAAAGTGAATCTCCTCAAAAGTGAATGTTATCCTATAAATTCATTGGCATTAAAACTTAAACAGACTGATATTCCCTTTAGACTCAGCCCTTCAGGATTTAAATATTTAGGAGTTAACGTGACTCGTACACTTTCTGCTTTATATACAGCAAATTTCTCTCCCTTGGTTGCTCAAATTAAGTCAGACTTTCAACGATGGCGCTCCCTGCCTTTATCATTATTAGGTCGAATTAATTCAATAAAAATGAACATCTTGCCACGGTTTCTTTTTCTTTTTCAGTGCATTCCAGTCTTTTTGCCTAAATCGTTTTTCAAAACATTGGATCAGCTTATAATTTCCTTCTTGTGGGAGGGTGGGCCCCCCAGGGTGAGGAAGTCATTATTACAAAAATTCACATTGAGTGGTGGTCTGTCTTTACCCAATTTTTTGTACTATTACTGGTCAGCTCATATTCATAAATTAACTTACTGGCTTCATTCGCGGGACCTGCTTTGGTGCAGACTTGAGCATCAGTCATGTATCTCTTCTTCACTTGAAGCCCTTCTGACCTCATCCATTCCGCTTAACCCTTCTCGTTTTACAAAAAATCCTATTGTTCAGTCCACACTTAAAATATGGTTTCAATATAGGAACCATTTTAAGCTTGTTTCCGCATCTACATCAATGCCTATTACAAAAAATCACTTATTTCCTCCTGGTCTTATGGATGTTACTTATGTTCAGTGGAGAGATTTGGGTATCAAAACTTTCAGGAATTTGTATAAGGATGGTTTGTTCTTAAGTTTCTCAGATTTGTCCACTGCAAATGGGCTTCCAGCTACTCACCTGTTTCGTTACTTGCAGATACGTCATTGCGCATCCTCTCACTTTTCAAATTATCCTTCTCTTCCAACTGCTCAACCATGGGAGGACTTGCTAACCTTAAAGTCTTACAAAAAGTCAATTATATCTGTAATATATAAACAGCTTATGGGATTGGATGTTTACTCGACAGCAAAGATCAGAAGAGCTTGGGAACAGGAACTAGGATTATCTTTTTCAGACCAACAGTGGGATAGAGCAATTTCAACCATCCGCTCTAGTACACCCTCTGCAAGACTGCAGCTTATTCAATTTAAAGTAGTATACAGAGTTCATTACTCAAAATCTCGCCTATCGGAAATTTACCCACAGGTTGCAGACCAATGTGAGAGATGTCATGCCAGCCCATGTAACCTGAGTCACATGTTCTTCCTATGTCCAAAACTTCTGAATTACTGGAGACAATATGCTGAAATACTCTCTAATGCTCTTAAAGTTAAAGTTGACCTTAACCCCTTTTTAGCTATATTTGGTCTCCCAGTAAACACCTTATTAATTGATAGTACTCATTTCAAAATACTAGCTTTTACATCACTTATAGCTAGACGCAATATTTTGCTTCAGTGGAAATCAGCTGCAGCCCCTTTAATATCTAAGTGGTTTCGCGATGTCTTAGGATTTCTTAAATTGGAAAAAATTAATATTGCAGCTAAGGGCAATGAAGAAAAATTTGAACAGAAATGGGGTTTGTTTATGGAACACTGCAAATCATTAAAAACTTTGCCTTTGGACTGATAAAGTGACCCCCACACACACTCTCTTCTCCTCTCTTTCTCTACTTCTTTCTCTTTTTAACATCTGTTTTTATTTAATACTTGATCATTCCCGGATGTGACAATTGAGATGTTTTTTTTTGTTTTTTTGTTTGTTTTTTTGTTTGTTTTGTTTTTGTTTTGAAAATAAGAAAAAATGTAAAAGGAAGAAAAATGATGTGGTTTGTAAATATTGTATAAGAAAATTGTGATTCCTTAATAAAAATATAAAAAAAAAAAAAAAAAAAAAAAAAAAGGACTAAACTTGAACTAAAACTGGACTAAACATCAGAGACAGACGGGAGCTGTTGGATCTGGCCGGGGCTCAGAGGAGCTCAGAGCGTGAAGGACAAACCCAGGTCTAAACCAGGATTATAATTCATACAACTGTACAAAAATAAAAAATAAAAAAAAACTAAATATACCCCAAAAGCAAGTCAGTTGGCAACTACTGGACAACACAAGAGGTTGGCAGCCACAAATATGGAGGGTGTGAGAGCAGAGGATGGAGGAGAGAAATGAAGAAAGAGAACTTGCCAATGAAATAAAATGATTGTTAATGGAGTCGATCAGTCCCTGTAATCACCTGGTCTGGTCCTGACGTCATTTTCCTTCTTCACTGATGAGATGAAGCCTCCTGGTGGCCATAGTGAGGCACTACATCACGGGAGTTTGAGCAGCATTGGATTATTAAAACTATTGAACTATTAAAACATTAAATTAATACTTTATAAACCAGTGTTTCTCAAACTGTAGTACAGACTCCTCCATTACATCCACGCAAGTACATGTAACTGAGGAATGTTTGAATAAAATGGTGCTTTTAAAAAAAATGTGAATCTGTATGGCGTCCCCTTCAACAGTGTCGTCCATTAACACTGACTTACCGATGACAGCGTCGTCTGGGCCCAGTTCTGCCCCGGTTCTGTAACTCACGAACATAGTTCCGGTAAGTTAGCAGGGACATTTAATAAAGCTTGTTTTTCTTCTCAAAACAACATTTGTCCAAAAAGTGATATATTTACGTCACAAACAGAACAGAAGTTTTCCACGAAAAATTCAGCATCCTAATTTGCATTGGTGCTATTTTCTCTCGAGTCGTATCACTGCGCGTTACTTATGAGCTTGTTCACAGTTTTAGTCCAGTTTTAGTCCAGAACTAAAACTGAACTAACACTGAACTAAAATGGGGCTAAACCAGGACTAAAACAGGACTAGAACTGGACTAGAACTGGACTACAACTGGACTACAACTGGACTACAACTGGACTTAGGGATGCAAATTATCGATTAATTCATTATTTGATAGTTGATTGACCTTATCAATCGATTAATGATTAACTGATAAGCGGTGTTTTTCACCTGAATTTTAGTGTTTCAATAGGGTCTTTTAGAATATAAGCTATAGTAACATAACACTGAGTCAAAAATATATCATAGTATTATTATGTATATTACTCAATTAATTATTCCTTAGTAAAAAGCAGACGAATGTATTGATGCTGAATAACAAAATACAGTAATCCCTCGCTCTATCGCGGTTCGCGGATTTATTTATTTTAATTTTTTTTTTTTATAGTGTAACATTTTTTTATAGTGTAACATTTTTTTATAGTGTAACATTGTGTTCTGCGTCCTGATTGGCTAAGAGACTAGACCAGGACTAAACGTGGACTAAACCAGATCTAGACCAGAACTAAACCAGGTCTAGACCAGGTCTAAACCTAGACTGGGTCTGGACTAAATCAGGACTGGACCAGGTCTAGACCTGGACTAAACCAGGATTAAACCACCACGTGCCGCTGCTGGTTTCGTGCGGCTGGTTTGTGGCTAGGGCTGAGACTACGCATTCCGGGCGCCGCGGTTCGATCTCGCCTCGCGCGTACACCGGGCAGTGCCGTTGGCGCCTGCAGCCGGCTGTGAGTCGAGCTTGGCGCAGCGACCATGCGGGTGCGCGTGTCCGCGATTAGCGATTAATTACAATTAATGCATTTTGTTTGACCAACGTCTTGATCGACAATTAATTGTAAGTCGATTAATTGTGGACATCCCTAACTGGACTAAAACTGAACTAAAACTGAACAGAAGTTTTCCACAAAAAATTCAGCATCCTAATTTGTATTGGTTCTATTTTCTCTCGAGTCGTATCACTGCGCGCCTATTATTATTATTAGCCTCTTCACTTGTAAGTGGCGATGTTTACAAGTGAACAGGCTAATAATAATAATAGGCGCGCAGTGATACGACTCGAGAGAAAATAGCACAATGCGAATTAGGCTGCTACATTTTTTGCGCACAACTGTTTGTGACGTAAATATATCACTTTTTGGACAAGTGTCCCCGCTAACTTGCCGGACCTACTCAGCTACAGAACCGGGGCAGAACTCGGGTCAGAGGACACCGTCAGGGGTACGTCAGTGTTAATGGACGACACTGTTGAAGGTGACGCCATACAGATTCACATAAAAAAAACAAAACAAAAAACACTATCCCTTTAAAGCTCTGTGTAGCATGAGTCCGTCACACTTGTATTCCAGGCCTCCATTGATTTGATCGAAGTGTTTGGTTTCTGTAACATTTTCTTTTTATGTGGATGTGTTCTTGGCCCTTTGCACATTGAAAACAACCACAGGAACGTTCACATTTGAGGGAAAGCTGAAATCTGGACTGTTAAGCCCAGGACTAAATCAGGAACTAAACCTGGACTATACTGAGACAAAAGCAGGACTAGAACAGGACCAAATGAAGTCTACATCAGGACTTGATTTGTAAATGTTGTACACAAGCCCAGGAACGTTCACATTTGAGAGAAAACTGAAATCTGAACTGCTGAAACTAACACGAGAACCTCACGCAGATCAGAAGATGTTTGTGGAGTCTAAAATACAGATACAAGACTTCTATTATTCTATTTATTCTTCGCAAAGAAAATTCTAAATACATTCTAAATCGAAATAAAACAAAACTGAACTAAACCAGGACTAAAACCAGGACTAAAACTGGACTAAACCTGGACTAAAACTGGACTAAAACTGGACTAAACCTGGACTAAAACTGGACTAAAACTGGACTAAACCTGGACTAAAACTGAACTAAAACTGGACTAAAACTGGACTAAACCAGGACCAAAACTGGACTAAAACTAGACTAAAACTGGACTAAACCAGGACTAAACCAGGACCAAAACTGGACTAAAACTGGACTAAAACTGAACTAAAACTAGACTAAATCTGGACTAAACCAGGACTAAACCAGGACCAAAACTGGACTAAAACTGAACTAAAACTGAACTAAAACTAGACTAAAACTAAACTAAACCAGGACTAAAACTGGACCAAAACTGGACCAAAGCTGGACCAAAACTGAACTAAAACTGAACTAAAACGGGACTAAACCAGGACTAAACCAGGACTAAAACTGGACCAAAACTGGACTAAAACTGGACTAAACCATGACTAAACCATGACTAAACCATGACTAAAACTGGACTAAAACTGAACTAAACCAGGACTAAAATTGGACTAAAACTGGACTAAACCAGGACTAAAACTGGACTAAACCAGGACTAAACCTGGACTAAAACTGAACTAAAACTGAACTAAAACTGAACTAAAACTGAACTAAAACTGAACTAAAACTGGACTAAAACTGCAGCCTTTGTGATTTGATGATTTCAGCAACTCGGATTGTGATTTCAGTTCAGTCACGATCGTGCAGGTTGATTGTGTGGTGAGAATGGGATCTTGCTGTTAAAGAAAAAAGAGGCGGGTTTCAAACTGATCTGGTTTATTGTCAAATCGTAACAGAATTTCGTGAGTACACGCTCAAACTCCAGCTTCAGAATCCATTATTTTAAACAGAAAAAGTTAAATTTAAGGAAGGCGTCATTCACACTATACAGGCCTTTGTACAATTAAAAAGTATGGCTCATCAGCTCTGGTTAAAATATACAGATGGATTTAAGTCCTCACTCCGCCAACTCATCTTTAAAGGTGCACTGTGGAACTTTTCTGATGGCTGGTATGCTCATTTCTCATCTCCATGGATTGCTTTAGCTTTGTTCCCAAGTATGGCATTAAACACCTCTGTCTTGCATTTATTTTTTATCTTTTTGGGTACCTTTACGGGCTCGCCTCTCCACAGATCTGACCTGTAACTTAACCCGATAGCGCTCCCTGCTTGTCTCCATAGGGAAGGATCATTTCTGGTCCGATAACTTCTGGTTTTATTGATTGTTTTAACCGTAATATTAGTCGTTTTCATTGGTTTTTCTTACCTTTAAAAACATGTATTGTTATTGTGCGCAGGCTCGCCTCTCTACAGATCTGACCTTAAACTCGTAGTGTCCCCCGCTCGTCTCCAAGGAGATGGAGAAGTTCATTGACATACTGTGGAACATTTCAGGCAAAGCAATAATATCTCCATAGAGACAAACAGGAAGAGTTCCACATTGCACCTTTAATTAAACTTAAAAACAATTCATTTCACTTTAAAAAATCAAATTGACAAAGGCTCGGGAATGAACTAATGAATCAATGTCCACTTTTCTCTTTAGTGCATTGTTAAAACTAAAACATTACCAGAAAAATAAAAGGAATGTAAAGAAGCGAAAGGTTTGAAAAGTAGAGAAGACGTAAACACTGACCTTAAGGTGGAAAAAAATCACACAAAAAAACTAAAATTATGTACAAAATACTAAAACTTTTCACAGGAACTCACCGGTTTACAAAAGTTAAAAAAAAAAAAAAAAAAAGGATTCCCCCCCCCCCCCAGTTCTGCCAGACACGTCATTATCTTCCGGAATCGTACCATTAGAGCACCAATACCCGTCTCGATCAATAAACTCACAATGGTGTTTTAGGGCCATAAACAAAAGTCATGTTTGAATAAATATTTGGCATATTTTTGTATTCACATTTTAAAAAGTTTCAGCACCTGATTTTCCCCATGACCAAAATGTGACTTTCCCCAGAGCAGATTATTGTACAAGGTCAAAATAACTCTGCTATGTCCTGTCTGCATGTAATTATTGTGGGAAAAAAGTGTTGTATTTGGGACTTAGGAAGTGCACTGTTAACATGCTAGTTCTCGTTAACTTTACTGCGACGGCAAAACTCCGCTCTGGTCCTAAAATGTTGTTAAAAGCGCTCAGAAACTCATCGTCGTGAGTGATTAGCCACAGTGCAGATTATTGTACAGGGGGTCCTCGGGTTACGACGGTCTCGGGTTACGACGTTTCGTGGTTACGAACGCGCCCCCATTAAAAAAAATATGTATATATTACGCGTCATTCCGTCTTACGCGGTTTAGCGTGGTAAGAGATGTAAACAAACACGAACGGCGCGCGGCGCACGGCGCAAGAATACGCTCTGTTGTGGTTGTAGGGAGAAGAAGACAGCCTCGTGTGCGTGTCCAATGTGGGCGGAAGTACCTGATGTGGGCTCTGATCTGCTCCTATGAAAGCGGCAGTGATAACCAAGCAGCGTAGTGGTCTAATTATTGAGATGGAAAGGTTATTGGTGCTTTGGTTGGAAGATCAAAGGCAAAATCCGGTTTACGACGAAATTCGGGTTACGACGCGTCTTAAGAACGGATCTACGTCGTAATCCGAGGACTCCCTGTATAAGGTCAAAATAAGTCTGCTGCGTCCTGTCTGTATTGAATTATTGTGAAAAAAAGTGTTTTATTTGGCAATCAGGACCTGCACTGTTAACATGCTAGTCGTCATTAACTTGAAAGTTTTGGAAAGCGCTCAGAAACTCATCATAGTGAGTGATTAGTCCCTGTACATATATATTGTATAAGCAGGTCTTGGGCTCAAAATAAGTCTGCTGTGTCCTGTCTGCATGTAATTATTGTGAAAAAAACTGTTGTATTTGGGACTCAGGAAGTGCACTGTTAACATGCCAGTTGTCGTTAACTTGAAAGTTGTGAAAAGCGCTCAGAAACTCCTCGTGGTGAGTAATTAGCCTCAGTACAGATATATCGCATAAGCAGGTGTTGAGCTCAAAATAAGTCTGCTGTCTGCTGTCTGAATCTAATTATTAACCGTTTCATTTCAGAATTAGGAAGTGCACCGTTAGCATGCTAGACAAAACTCTGCTCTGGTCTAAGGCTACGTTTATACGGCGACGATCAAAACAGAAGACGCAAAAGTGGCGTCTCGTCTTCAATTTTTTATCCCCGTTTAGACGAGCGTTCTCAACAGGAAATGTTTGTTTATACGAAGACGCAAAAGTGGGCGAATTCGATTGAATATACATGCCAGGCCGCTAATAATAGAATATAATGTCTATTAATAATATCATGGAGGTCATATACTGCCAGAGCTACCTTTTTCAGGACACCGAGAGGGGCTCTCATTACGGTTGTTTCGCCCTCGATGTCGGGACGGAGCTCTTCGCTTAATGCAACAAGAGCTTGTTTAGTCATTCTGAAGTTTTCCACCCAAGCACTGTCATCAACTAATCCATTCTCAAAATTGTCCCATCACTGACTGGTTCTGCCCCGGTCTCGCCTCTTGTCGCCTGCGACGTATTGTTATTGTTTTTACCGGCTTGGCGCATCAGCTGTGGCGTTAACGTGAACATGTTTTGCGCTTCTTGCCATTTAGACGGAGACGCGACCTGGGGCCGTCTTCAGAACTCTCCACACTCTGGAAGGAGTCTTTTGCGGTTTCAGAGCCCGACGGCGCCGCCGCCGTGTAAACAAAAGACACTTCCGATAGAATATTTTGTCGTTTTCAGTCGCAATCGACCTCGTCTAAACGGCCCCTTAAAATGTTGTTAAAAGCGCTCAGAAACTCAGTGTCATGGAGTGATTAGTCCCAGTCAGATATATTGTATAAGCAGGTCTTGAGCTCAAAATAAGTCTGTTTGAATCGAATTATTAAGTGTTTTATTTTGTAATCAGGAAGTGCACCATTAGCATGCTAGACAAAACTCCGCTCTGGTCTCTGCGAGTTGTGAAAAGCGCTTACAAATGTACCACGGTGAATGCAGAAGGTAAGAGAGGAATAACTTTGA